>CM044956.1:9966877-10319311 GCA_024516035.1 Bactericera cockerelli | reverse complement strand
CCGGATGCTCGGGGTCCACCCACACCTCGTGAGGAAAATTGAGCCGCTGCTTCAATGTGAAGCAGCGACCAGTGGCAGAATCCTAGGCAATAAAATAATACAAGATATTGTAAATCAAAGTGGCAAAGCCCTACGATTCCGCGCCACCCACCAAAACTGCGACATAACAACACAAAGAAAAAGCATTATTATTATTATTATTAGTTTCTCTTTGTAATTGAACTTTCATCCATTTGACAATCTTTTTGATAATATGCTTTTCTTGATGTTCTTCTTTAAGGTGTATTTATTTTCTTCTTCCAGGAAATCTTCACAGTAGTTATTCAGAAGGGTGGGCATAACATAATCGAGTCTTCTCTGTCCATACTGGACTGTATATACACGTGGTCTCCTGAATCTCTGTAATCTGAGTTCATAATTATGTTGAGTCATCTGGCGGAATTTTTCTTCGTGAAAGTTGGAATAAATGAGAACAAAAGTTGCTAGTTCTTCAGGAGTCATACAGGATATGTTGGTTTGATTAAACAGAATATTTTTAATTTTTCGTTGTTGTGAGTTGAGAGGATCCATTGCGTATTTCGGGGCGTGGCTATATAGTGTAACTCCGTACCTGAGCAAGGAGTCAATAAGAGAGAAGTACAGAGTAACCTTTGTTGTCAATGGAAATTTTCCTGCATTTATCTGGTCCATCTTGAATTTGAGTATACGTAATTTATTACAAAGATTATATACGTGTTTATTCATTTTAAACTCATTATCAATTTGGATTCCTAGATATTTGACATCATTCTTAAAATCAATCTTATGACAATTACAGAAGGATTCGTAAGTTTTGTTAGTAAGACACGAGCGGCTGTGACAGGATATCCTGTAGTTACTCATATCTATTTGTTTGCTCATGAACCCCAAAACAAGAGCTTCCGTCTTTTTCTCATTCAGATAAATGTGGTTATTATAGAAATATTTTTGGAGATTTATGAAGTCTTGTTGCGCTATTTCCACCGCTTTTCTAACATCTTTATGGATTGCCACAATACAACTATCATCCGCAAACATTCTTAAGGTACCTATCCTTTTAACATATTTAATGTCATATGTATATATGTTAAACCATGTAGGCGAATTTATGGCTCCTTGCACATAGCCTTGATTTACAGGCAGCTCCTCGCTCACTTGACCAATACGCGTCACCTGTCTTCTATTCTTTAGGTAATCAGCAAAAATCGGATGCGTCATACCCACCTCTTGAAATTTTTTCAGCAGCACAGCGTGATCGCAGGTGTCGAAACAAAAGCTGAGATCCAAACTGAGTACTACTACACTCTTCCTTTCGTCGAGGGCCGTATATATCTGATCAGCAAAGTCTTGGAGCAAAGTTATTGTGCTTTTGCCACTCTGGAAGCCATGCTGAAAATTGGGAAGAATATTATTTGTTTCAAGGTATTTTTTTGTTTGAATATTTATGTGTTTTTCTAGGACCTTTTCAAGGATGGGAAGAGAACCAACCGGTCTATAATTAGACATAACGTCCGGTTTGCATTTCTTGAATAGTGGAGTAATGGAAGAAGTTTTCAGTTGCTGTGGAATAACAGCCTTAGTTAGCATTGAATTTACTAACTGCGTGACTAATGGCGTAAAAGTTATTCGATTTAAAATGATATCCTTATTCCTAATTCCATCATAACCTATTCCTGATTTCTTCATGTTTTTCAAGATTTTAAATACATCACTTTCAGTGGCTTTTCTTAGGTACATGGAAGTAGTGGTACTACATGGTTCGTATTCATCAATAATTACATCAAGGTTTGAGCCAGAGTTTTTATTTTTTATATCTTTTACTTGTTCGATAAAGTTTTTATTAAAATTATTTGCTAGGCACTTCAAATCATTTGTTTGAAAGTGACGCTTCAACTTGATTTCAACAGGTTCTTTTATTTTTCTATTCATTAATTCGTTAATGAGTCTCCAAGTCTTGAGCATATCTCCACTAGCATCCTGGAACATTTTAAAGATATAAATTCGTTTTTTCCTTCTTAATTAGATTAGTAACCACATTCCTCCGTTTTTTGTACTCTTCATATAATATTCTATTATTTTTATTATTTCTCCACCTTTTTAAAAGTTCGTTTTTATGCCTTACCTCAGTTCTAATCTTTCCATTAATCCATGGCGCTTCAATTTTGTCATCTCGCAACAGAATTGTTTTCTTGGAGGCTTCATAAATCAAATGGAATTGAGACACAATCTTCCTATGTAGCTCAAGAGGATCTTCAATCTGCTTCAACGCCTCCCAGTCAACTAACTCTATTTTCCTCTGCACCTCTGCGTTATCAATGATTTCTATGCTTTCAGGATTTCTCCGTCTTGCCACTGCCGCCGGATCAGGTGTTGTCTTCTGAATTTTGCAAGCGATAAAATAGTGGTCAGCTAACTTATCATTAATAACGGCAGAGGTGGCCGAAAAGTCCCGCCTCTTGAGTCTTAGGTTTATGTGGTCTATGCACGAGCTAGTAGGTACATTTTCCAACATTTCCTCTCGTGTGGGTTTCGAGATCGACGGAATTAGGGAATTACTATACAGGGTGTTTAGATAAGATGTATTTACACCACTTCTTTTCATAGTACACAGATTTATATCTCCGACCATTACCACCTTTTCGTCCCTTTTACAGGCATTTGTCAACCAGAAGTTTAAATCACTCAAAAACCGAGTTAGGTTATATTTTGGTGATCTATAAATAGCTAATACCACAAATTCCACATTTCGTGCAATATTTTTAATTCTAAGATTTAAATTTTCAGCCTCGTCAAAATTGTATTTCAGATCTTCGACCTCAAAACTGTTTTTACAGAAGACCATGACACCTCCTCCTCTCCTTCTAATTCTGCACTTACTAATCTGCGTGAAATCCTGCAGCTGATATGCCAATGCTTCGTGTTCTTTAGCATTAATCTCACAGTCAATATTAATAAATCGAGTTGGGGCAGTACACATCTGATTTTAAAAAGTAAGAGATCCCAATTTAACTTTAGACTTCAGTAGTGTATAAAGGAAGGGTCTAGCAGGATAAGCAAGATTTTGCTCTAGCGTCGCAATGAAAGGTCGTAGGTTCGATTGTGGGTAGTCAAAAGATGCGTATTGAGCTCCAAAATCTTTTGATATAACGTTTAGCTTTCTACTCCCCCCCTAGCCCCCCCTAGATCAAATTTAGGTGGTCCATTTTTTAATTTCTATATTTTGCGGTTCCTACGATATGGTTATTTTTTTTTTGTAGTTGTTAGGGTGTCGTTTATATATTTTATCAATAAATACATTTTTTTTGACAATATAATAGATGAAAAATTTCGAGTGAGCCCTGGATTCGTACGTACAGAGACATTGTGTGTTCAATTCTAACCAAGGTGCATGTAGGTAATTTGTTATCAGTTCGTTGCAATGTGTGTTGCCTCGCTCATATAGTTGAGTAATTAAAAACTCTTGAAATCGAGGCAAAGTCACGAAACCAATTTTAGATTTAAAAAACTAATTTGGGCTAGACCAATTCCAGTTGGAGATTTAATGTTTCAATTTAAAAACTTATTATTTTAGATAACGGAAGCATTGTGTGTTCGTTGTTTTTATTATTATTTTTTGTGCTATAATTAATTTTAAAAGTACAAAGAAGAAATTTGTTTGTTCTAACAGAGTACCGTTAGGAGAGGTAGATAAAGAACATAATACCTGGTAATTTAATTGTTATTACAAAATATAATTTTCAGGGGACAAGTATTAACCTTACGAGCACGGGTAACGGGTATGTAGCACATGATTGCGCATTGCATAACAATTAAGATACCGGGCGTGCATAATTCGTACGAACAGAGACATTGTGTGTTCAATTCTAACCAAGGTGCATGTAGGCAATTTGTTATCGTTGCAATGCAGTGGCTCATATAGTAATTAAAAACTCTTGAAAAGTCACGAAACCAATTTTAGATTTTAAAACTAATTAGACCAATTTCAGTTGAAGATTTAATGTTTCAATTTAAAAAACTAATTATTTCAGTTTGAGTAATTAAAAACTATTGAATATTGAGGCAAAGTCACGAAACCAATTTTAGATTTAAAAACTAATTAGCAGGCTAGACCAATTTCAGTTGGAGATTTAATGTTTCAATTTAAAAAGTTTGAGTAATTAAAAACTATTGAATATTGAGGCAAAGTCATGAAACCAATTTTAGATTTAAAAACTAATTATTTGAAGCAGGCTGCTAGACCGTTAAACATATTTTTTTTTTTTAACAAGCAAAACTTGGTATAGGCTCGACGTGTATGGTCAAATATACAAGGTGTGTTGTCATAAAATATTACAAACATTTATATTTTCAAAATAATTTATTTATTTGAATAATGTTCTTGATTTTTATTTATTTATTATTCTTCTAATAAATCAAATTCAATTCTTTGAGTTCACTTTCGATGGATAATATTTCATTATTATGAGCAAGATTGCCTGCAGATTGTGATCTCTTGAGTAATAAAAGCCTTTCGACTAGTTCATTTGGGTTGTCAAAATAAACAAACTCCTTGTCTCGATTGCTCTCCAACATCATTCCTTTTCCATATTGGATTACTTTTGTTGTTATAGGGTCCAGACTTGTACTCTCTATGATATATTTATAGTTTCTTTCATCTAATGTGCTAAGATTTGAATGATTGGGTTGTTTGAGAAACAAAAGTTCCATAAGACCACGCGTTACTGGATAAACTTTACCATCAATATGAAATTGTTCGGTGGGTGTTTTAGAAAAGTGAATCTCTTTTTTCCCCACGTAATATTTTCCATTCTTTGATTTTACTCCTGTTACTTTGTCAATTTCAATTGCATTGGTTTGTTGTTGTTTTAGAAAATGATCAATTAAAGAGGTTTTATTCACGCTCGCAGGTTTCATAGTTTGTATATTTTCTTCATTCCATTCACTCGTTGCAATAGGTGGTGGTGGTGACATTGGTATCTTACGTTCTAAGAATTTTATTTTTTGCAAAGCTTCAGTTGAAGGTTGTGGTGAATTGGGCATTGAAATACTGTGACGTTTATGTTGAGAACTTTCTCTTAAAGGAGAAGAGTCACTCGGGCTATGAAAGACTGTCTGGTTGTATTGTTTCTGCAATAAATTTCTATCATATTGAATAGGACTATTCTGATACGAAGTATTTGGATAAATTGATTCTGGCGATTGAACAGTTGATTCAAAATTCCAGTTTTCTAGTGGACTTGCATATTCTGTTTCAGGTGTTCCAGCAGATCTTCCAGACGGACTCTCAAATTTTTTCAAAAGTGAAGGTAAAAGTCGCAGAGAAGCTGTTGGTTCTCTTTTAATGGAAACGGGTTGTTTTTCTCCCAACTTTTTCAGGAAATTAACTTTTTTTTCTTTCAGTTGAACAATTTTCGTCAACGGTTCTGCTACTGGTTTTAATAAATTGCGGATACTGCTTGTTTGCTCGTCCTGTCCGATTTTAAGGGATAATGTTTTTGCTCGTATATCTTTCTGTGCGTCACTAATTTTTTTCGCGACAATTTTAGCATCACTAAGTTCTTTTGAAAGACTCATGTCTAAATAAGCTAAACCTGGCAAGTAATGTCTTATATATCCACAAAATATGTATCTAAACCACAACGAAAGCGCCCAGATTGAACTGATTCTTTGTCCAACACAAGAAATCCATGTTTTTTTTCCAACAATACTGACACATTTGTTTGAACTTTTCAAAAGATATATCAGACACATGATCGGAATAGATATGTTTCAAGTTGAGTGGATCTTGTTGAAAGATACAAAGGAAGTTTGCATTGTCCCGAATCAATTGTTTACCAATAGCTGAGTAGGTTTGTGCCAAAAGAATAGTATCGATGAGAAAATGTCGCCCTTGAGAAAAATATTGTTTGATATTATTTTGTTTCTCGAACGCAATATCATCCATTACAAAAACACTATTTGTCTTTGTTTCGCATGGTGGATTCACTTCTTCATTGTTTGTAAACACTTTGTATTCAACTTCTTTAATTCCTTTCAGCACATTCTCCAGAAATTTGTATTTGGGTTGGTGAATTGATTTTGAGTAAATGTAAACATTTTCAAAACGTAATCCGTTGGGATGTAACAAGAGAGCCAGCAGGAGGTTTGTTTTGCCCGATCCGCTTGGACCAACAATTAAAGCTCGTACACTGTTTGGAAAAAAGTTTCCATGCCTCTTAAATTTTGAATGTACACTCACGTTGCTGACAAAATCAAAGTTTTCAACATTCAATTTTTGTTTAAAATTAATTGTTTTCATTTTCTATATAAAGCGATGTTTTCATAGTGATCACTTTATTATTAATGTTAAGCAGACGTGGAAAAGGTCTCCTAAATACTTTGATTGATAAATTACCTTTCGAAGTACACATTCCGACCTATAGATTCTGTGGACCAGGAACAAAATTAGATCAGAGAATTGATCAGAAGGGTATCAATCCATTGGATTCAGCCTGCAAAGAACACGATCTCAAGTACGCCATCAAAAACGCTGATCGCAAACAAGCCGATTGGGAGTTGGAAAACAAAGCCTGGCAGAGATTCAAAGCTAAAGATACAAAGTTACCCGAAAGAGCTGCTGCCTGGTTAGTCACGAACGCTATGAAAGTGAAAAGAAAAATGGGTGCAGGTCTTCGTCGCAAAAAAAAGACAACAATTACTTTTCGAAAACTATCTAAAGCTGCTACAGAAGGAATGAAGTCTGCTGGCGAAAGTGATAATCTCAAATTGATTAGTAAACATGCTCTGATGGCTGCACGTAAAGCTATGCGCGGAAAGAAAATAAACAAGAAAATACCGAGAACACTTAGAGTACCCAAGACAATATCGGGTGGATTCTTGCCGGCTGCTATTCCGTTACTTGCTGGTTTAAGTGCTCTCGGATCAATTGTTGGTGGTGTAAGTGGTATCGCAAAAGCAATTGCAGATTTCAAAGCTGCTAGTGCTTCGGGTGCTGTCACTCCCATTAAGACTGGACAAGGATTGTACATAAAGCCCTACTCAAACTATTTCAACGTTTTGTCAAAAAACTAAATGATTTGCCTCGAAGAGCATTGACAAACTTTGATATTTTAAAAAAGGTTCGTGAAATCAATGTTCCACATTTTCGAGGCGTATACAGTTTGGATGTTTTACCGTCTAAACCAAGAAGAAATGAAGTGATTATTGTTAATCTCGATATTTCAAGTGGACCTGGGAGCCATTGGACAGCTGTATTGAAGAAAAAAAATTCTGCATTTTATTATGATAGTTTTGGCAACTTGCGTCCACACTGTAGAAATAAGAGATTATCTTGCAGGTTGTAAAATTTTATATAATTATGAACGAGATCAACAATACAGATCAGTTAATTGTGGTCACTTGTGTTTGAAGTATATTGTACAAAAAAGTATTGAATTGTTTAACAAATAATAAGAAAAAAATAAAAATAAAAAATGTCGAGCAGAATTTTTCATATAACTTCTAGAAAATCTGAAATTGTGTGTTCAATATTTCCTCCTTTAAAAGTTTCCCCAGATGCTGTGATTGGTTTGACACAGTTTCAAACTTACAATAGTATCCCAAACATTGATCAGTCAAACAATATTTTTAAATATCAGGATGAAAATAAAGAGTGGACTGAAATTGAAATAGACGAAGGAACGTATGAATTACTTGATATTGAAAACTATTTAAAATCCAAGTTGGGCGAAAACGCAATATCCATTAAACCTAATGTAAACACTTTGAAATGTACTTTTTGGTGCAAGTATAATGTTGATTTCAAGGAGGAGCGTTCACTTGCTGATATGCTTGGTCTACCAAAAGAAAATTACGCTGCCTATACTATGTTGACTTCAACAAAAAATTTGGAAATTTCCAAAATAAATTCTATACAAGTCGATATAAACATAGTTAGTGGATCCTACCAAGATGGTGTGCCCAGTAATTGTTTGTACAAATGTTTCCTGAATGTACCACCTGGTTTTCGAATCACAGAAATTCCTAACAATGTTATATATTTACCACTCAATACGGACGAGATCGACAGATTGATTGTGAAGCTTGTTGACGAAAGACATAATTTAATAAATTTTCGAGGTGAAGAAATATCTTTGGAATTACATTTGAAAACATGATTGTGATGAAACGGATGAAAAGCAATAAAAAGAGAGCACTCGCCTACCTTAAGATCATTCCAACAAGTGACATACAAGTGAAAAGTATTAAGAAAAAGAAAAAAAGAAAATTAAAGAAACTAACTAAAAAAAGTGTAAAAATATTGCAAAGTTTAGGCTATCAGGTGGTCCAAAAATGAACAAAGAAGACAGTATTTTGAATGTAAACAATCGTGTAACCTATGACGAAAATATAATTCGTTACGAAACACATTCATACGGACCGTACACAAGTATCAGTTTGGATTCTACGGACAACATTATCATCAGTATCAACCAGGAAAGTTCATACCTACTTGTAAGTGAATCGGGAATCTACATTGAAGGGAAAATTGTGAAAGAGGATGGAAGCAATCTGGATGCCAATAAAAGCATTCAGTTCGTAAACAATGGACTATGCTTCCTGTTTGATGAAATTCGCTTGGAAATGAATAGTGTTGAAATCGATTGCATTAAAAACGTTGGCGTTACAAGTTTACTTAAATCTCTTCCATCTTACTCGAGTGACGAACTGAAAAAATATGAGACAACAGGTCAAGCAATTGAGATTACATCAAGTTATACATTTTGTGGATATTTAAAACTGAAATATCTGTTGGGTTTCGCTGAGAATTATGATAAAATACTCCTCAATCAACGTCTTGATTTGATTTTAATGAGATCCAAGAGTTCCAAGGATGCTCTTTTGTCTACGGGTACCACGGCTGTAACTGATGCAAAAGTTCAACTGACAAAAGTAATATGGAAGGTACCACATGTTCAAGTCAGTGATCCTATTCGTTTAGAGTTGCTCTCACAATATAAAAGAAATGTTCCGATTGATATGAGTTTTAGAAAATGGAATTTGAATTACTATCCAAATTTACCTTCAAGTAAGGAGATAAACTGGACAGTTAAGACAAGTACCCAAACTGAGTCTCCGCGTTATTTGATTTTGGGCTTCCAAACAGACCGTGACAACAGTTTGACAAAGAATCCATCTCAGTTTGATCATGTGAAACTCAAGAATATAAAAATATATCTCAACTCGGTTTGTTTCCCCTATGAGTCTTTAAATATTGACTTTGAACAAAAAAAATATATTCCACTTTACCTTATGTATTGTGATTTCCAAGAGAGTTATTATGGAAAAGTTGGTGAACCTTACCTTAGCTATAAAGAATATTTAGCGAAAGCTCCTATTATAGTGATTGATTGCTCAAAACAGTCCGAGCTATGGAAACATAGTTCTACAGTAGACATTCGTATCGAATACGAACTAGCTGAAAATGTTCCAGACAAAACAACTTTGTATGCTCTAATAATACATGATGCCCTTGTAAGACTGTACCCGTTGACAAATACATTACAAAAAATAATGTAGACGATAAAAGAATACTCGCTCAAACTTCTAATTATTTTCTTTTAATTAGAAAGAACGACAGTTGAGAATGAGAAACGGTTACCTGGGCTAAAAGGAGATAAGTAGTTGTATTTAAAGCGAGAGCGGGACATAGTCATACTCATTCCAGCACTAGAACAGTATACTATAACTTGAAGCGAATAAGTGTGTTGTTCTGTTATAATACCAACTCTAAGTTTATAACCCGTGAACTTTACGTGAAAAATTTGTCAGATTTAATCGTGAATTTTTTTTGTTGTTGTTGTCTATTTACTTTTTTTTTGCATTTTGTGTAATTTATTTGTGAACAGTTTTTTGATTATTTACCTAATAAAATAAAAAAAAGGTGTTTCCTTTATTCGTGAACAGTTTAATTTATAATTTACTATTAATTTTTATTATTTAACTCAAGATATTGTGAACTTAAAAAAACCAATTTTATTGTCATAATTATTATGTCTTCAGTTGTTGCACTAAGAATTAAAAAGAAGGAGGACAGAAGAATTTTTGAACTTTTAATAAAGAAAAACTTTAATATAGATGGTAAAGATATTGACTATAAAGAAAATAATATAATTATCATTAAATTAAAATATAGAATTGGACCAAAAAAAGTCCAAGAAAAATTAGAAGAATTGGAAGGTGATTTTGAAATTGAACGTATTTTGTGGCCAAAGCTAAAAGAAGAAGAAGAAGAAGAATTAAATAGTCTTCTGGAGAAGAGAAGGAAGATGTCCTGAACTCAGTAGCAATTCAGCTCATTGGAGAACAAGACGACGACGACGACGGAGAGCTAAGAGCGACCTTCTGAAGAAGTGAAACCTGCTATAAATTTTATTATTTAAAATTGGTATGTAATGTCTCCTTCCTTATACTCTATTTCTTTAATTAATAATTGCCATTTACTTTTTCAAGAATATTCAGGCCTTTTTTATTTAATTGCAGAAGAGATACAGGAAAAACATTTAGAACCACGTTTTCAAGGTATAGCAGAGATAATTTTATTTGATAGGGGATATAAAAATAAAATACTAGCAACAATTGCTCAGGAAAATTTACCAAAACATATCCAAGAAGATCTTTTTCAAAAATTTTATAGTAATATATTGGACTTTGAGGGTACTGTGATGCACCTTACTCTAGAAAATAACCAATACTGTCTGCCAGAATATGGCGAATGTGCACATGTTGACATTTATTCTTTTGTGTGTCACATTATACCCATTATGATAGAGGATATCTCATTTTTTAATTATATTTGTGATGATTTTGTTATATCCAAAAAATTTGATGATTTATGTTCTGATATCTTGTTGGATATGTATACACGTATGTCAGAAGAAATAGTTGCGATCTAAGTTATTTGAAAACTATGCAAACATTAGAAGACTTGGCATTCAGACAAGCAGTATATGATTTTTCCAACAGACATGTTGATGAAATTGTAAAATTTTTCGAAAACTCTTATACTGATCGTTTACCTGCCTATTTCTTCTTTTGTTACATTAAACCTCAAGTAGTTAAACTAGGTCTACCACCGTTCACTACTCATTGTTTTCTTCATCGTTTTGAAGATTTACTATATTTAATTAGATTACAAGGGTATTCAAATAACTTATATCGTAATTGTAGATGTAATAATTATAAGTATGTGGAACATGAGCATAAGGACTGTTACCATGAAAATATAAGAATAAAATTTCTCTCTACCATAAAAGATACTTTCACAAATTTCAATTTATTTATTAAATTATGGAAAGATGAAATACCCAGTCACCGTGTAGACCGATGTCGTTACTATCGGTATCCTGAAAAGTCTGTGTGGGAATTGTTCGATTAGTCCTTATGTTCCATCCATAATCATGGCAATTATTTTTATAGAATAAGTGAATATACAATTATAAGTTGATTAATTTTTATTTTATTTATTTTTTCTTGTGAAGGCATCATGGATATCCCCAGAGTAAGAATAGCACTATGTAATATATGCAATGAACATTATAGTTTTACAAGTGATGCTCAAAAAAATGAACATTTTAACTCTGCACAACATCAAAGAAATCTCTTCAACAGCTATCCTGATAATGTCACATTACTAGAGTCTGCCTTTAAAAATAAAATAAGAACGTATTTCATAAAAAATAAAAATTATAAAAACATAGAAACATTTCTTCAGGAGTATGTAAAGGATAAAGTGATGGAGTTGAAGGAAGAAATTTTGATAAACTATCAGAGTTTCAAACTGTCAGCTCGATTATTTGTTTTTTTCAAACAACTCACCAAAGAAGAAGACATCAAACTAGCATCTTTTAAAACCAAAAATTTTACAGTGTGTGAAAGTGTTGACTTTCTTAATGTGTGGCAGGAAGCTGTAGAGAGTTTACAATCGGAGATGCTTGATTTTGAATTAAAAGGAAGCGGTTGGACAATGAAGTCTATCGGAGGAGTTCAACTCTCCTTTCTAAAATATCAACCAATTCGGTGTGGTACTTTTATTAAGACTCCGGATTTTCTTGAGAAAAAAAGACTAACTGTATTTAATGTCAAAATCAATGACAACTATTGCTTCAAATATTCAATGTTGGTAAAGTTTATTTCCGATTGGAAAAAAACGCAATTTTAAGAAAAACTATAGTGATCTCGAAAGCAAATACAATTGGTCGGGATTGTCATGGCCAGTTAAAATTGACGAGCTAGACATTTTCGAAAGTAACAATCCGGGTGTAGCAGTAAATGTTTACATCGTGGAAAGAAACAACCTGATCCAACCGTTCCGCATTTCCCGAATTGATAACGTGCAGAGCTCGAATGATTTACTTTTGCTTAGAAATGGTAACGTTTCACACTTTGTATATATAAATAATTTTAATGAATTAATGCGTCATAGACTCCCAGCATCATTGCAAAAGTCTACTATAAAATTCAATGTTTGTAAAATCTGTCTGTCTGTGTTTATCGTTGAAAAACATTTTCACGAGCACCATTGTGATAGAGAGACCCCGGAAAAGTTAACTTTCACCCTCTATAGTGTCCCATCATTTCTAAGGAAGAGTAAATATTTACATACCTTTGAGCATGGACTTGGTAGTTTTAAAAAATGTATTGAGTTTGCTAATGAAAATGTTCAAACTTTTAATTTTAACGATATACATGAGAACACGTGTTTTTAAAACAAGTAACTTGTTTTGAGAAGAATAATTCTAACATATCCATCAATGTACTTGGCGCGGTAGAAGAGGAAAAGAATAAGAGTGTTTATATTCTTAAAGTTTGTAAAGAAGAAAAGCCATTTCATATTGATTTACTTTTAACAAGTAACGATAAAGGATTATACCATTATTCTCTCATTAAAAATTTCAATAGATTCATAACAAGATTTTATTATAAAAGCAAAAAAAAATACATTAGCCGGTTTTTCTGCAAAATGTGTTTTACTGCATTTGAAGATGAGACAAGGTTGTTCAAACATAAAGAACTATGCGGTAAACAAAATCCTTGTGTTGCCATTATGCCGGAACCAGGTAAAAATATTTTAAAGTTTGAGCATTTTCAATTTGAACAAAAAATTCCTTTTGTAATTTTCACTGATTTCGAATCCATATTGAAAAAAGTCAGCTCTTGTGAACCATCAGCACTTGACTCGTACACTTTGACCACTCAACAACATGTTCCTTTTTCTTTTTCTTACTATGTGGTTGGCCCCAACACAAACAAGTTGATTACATATACGGCTAAAAATGAGAATGAAGATGTTGTTGAGATATTTTTTAAAATGTTAATTGATGACGTGAAAAAAATAGATGAATTTTATAAGAAACAAGTTCCACTCGACCTTTCACCCGATGATTGGAAACGTTTTCATGAAACTAAAGAGTGTGAGCATTGTAAATTACCTTTTTCAAACATTCTAAAAAAAGTGAGGGATCATTATCATTATGGTGATGGAAGCCTTCGAAGGGTACTTTGCAATAGATGCAATTTAAAATTTAAAAAAGAAAAATTTGTTCCTGTTGTAGCACATAATTTTTCAGGCTACGACAGTCATTTGATTATTAAAGGTTTGAATTATGATGATAAAAAAATAGAAATAATTCCAAATTCAACAGAAAAATATGTTTCCTTTTCAAAAAAGGTTACCGACAACCTGAGTGTTCGTTTTATAGATTCATTCAGGTTTTTGTCAAGCAGCCTTGATAAATTGAGCAAAACATTGCCAAAAGAAAAATTTTATCATACTAGGAAACATATTCAGTCCGATATTGATTTTGAATTACTGACTAGAAAAGGAATTTTTTGTTACGAATACCTTGATAGTTATAGTAAATTGTTCGATACTAATCTGCCACCTCTTGATGAATTTTATTCCTCTTTAACAAATAGTTCAGTTACTCAGGAAGATTATGTTCACGCTCAAAAAGTGTGGACACATTTCAAGTGTCAAAACTTGAAAGAATATTCGGAAATTTATCTGAAAACTGACGTTCTATTGTTGGCAGATATTTTCGAATCCTTCCGAAACCTCTCCCTAAGTATATACAGCTTAGATCCTGTATGGTACTACTCTTTGCCGGGTCTTACCCTGGATGCTATGCTTAAGAAAACAAAAGTTGAAATAGAACTTTTGTTAGAATATGACATGTACCTCTTTTTTGAGCAAGCAGTTAGGGGAGGTATTTGCCAATGTATTCAAAAGTACGCAGAGGCAAATAATAAACACATGGGAAGCGATTTTATTTCATCTGAAAAATCCTCCTATCTTACTTATCTAGATGCTAATAATCTTTACGGTTACAGCATGGTTCAGAGAGTTCCTTTGAAAGATTTCAAGTGGTTGAGCGAAGAAGAAATCAACAGTATTTCTGTTTTAGATCTGACTCCACAAGATGATGTTGGATATTTTTTCGAGGTAGACGTGGAATATCCCAAGGAATTACACGATTTACATTCGAATTTACCCTTCCTCTGTGAGAGAAAGAAATCTCCATTGTCTAACGCTCAAAAACTTATGACCACATTGGAAAACAAACATAAATATATTGTACATTGTCTAACGCTAAAACAAGCTCTTGAACATGGACTCAGACTTGTAAAAATTCATAGAGGAATAAAATTCATCCAAAGCAATTATCTAGCTCCGTACATTAATCTTAATACTGAGCACAGGAAAAATGCAACCAATGATTTTGCAAAGGCTTTCTTTAAACAAGTCAATAACAGTTTGTATGGTAAGCTCATTGAAGGTGTGCGTAAAAGGGTTAATGTACAGTTAGAAACAAATTGGAAATTAGCTAGAAAACGTATTTCTAGTCCATTTTTCGAAGACTTCAAAATATTCAAAGAAAATCTCGTGCTCTTTACTATGAAGAAAACTAAAATTCAATTCAACAAAGCCATTTTTGCAGGCGTTTGTGTTCTCGACCTCAGTAAAACTTTGATGTATCAATTTCACTATGATATTGTGCAACCAAAGTTTGGTCCTGAAAATGTTAGGTTACTCTATATGGACACAGATTCATTTTTTTATCAAATTTTTACCACTGACTTATACCGAGACTTTTCGAACCTTTTGGAACACTTGGATACAAGTGCATACCCGAAGAATCACGAATTATTCTCTCTTCAAAATAAAAAGGTACTTGGAAAGTTCAAAGATGAGTTGGATGGTAAAATTTTGAAAAAATTTGTGGGCATTGCGAGTAAACTTTATTCATATCAAGAGCATGAGGGTAAAATAGTAAAGAAGGCTAAGGGTGTTAAGAAACATGTTACAGAACGACAGATCAAGTTTGAAGATTTTGAAAGATGTATGCGTGAAAATATTGAACTTTACAAATCTTTTCACAACATCGTCTCTAAAAATCATTGTTTGACGACTGTGAAACAAAACAAACTTGTTCTGAACAACTTTGATGACAAACGAGTTCTCATGACCGATAAAATCAACACCCTGCCATTCGGTCACTACAAGTTAAAAAATGAGTCTTCAGAAATGGATTTGGAATAGGTTTTCGATTTTTTGATTGTGTTTATAAAAAAAAGTATAAATTCAACTAGCATGTAGTCCTTATGGTCAGTACTTGTTTATCTGTCTCTTGAAACAAGTGTTAACTGTTATCTTAAAATGGAAAATACTTTTGTAGCAGATATTCAATTTTTTCGCGACAATGAAAAACAAATAATTTTAAAAAGTTTCTCATTCTCGAAACTTTTTGACGATAACTTTGTGCAACATTTTGTATTCAAACCACCCTATGATTTTCAAAAATTAAATTTACTCCGTCGACGAGAAGCTGCTATCGTTACATTAAATTATCATCACTTGGATTGGGATGATGGCTTTGTTGAGTACGATCAAGCAGTGCAAATCATTCGATCGTGTCTCTCTAAAGCAAGCGAAATAATTGTAAAAGGATTAGAAAAGGAAAATTTTTTAAATTCTATTTTACCTATTAAAACATGTTACAATATTGAAAATTTAAACTGTCCTAACTTTAAGTCTTTAAAATTGAAATTGTGTCCACAAAATTCTATTTCTCCGGTTTCAAGTTTAAATGTAATTGTTATGAAACAATGGTTGTGTGAGCTAATGAAAAGTAGTTTAATCTTAACCAACGAAGCGATTGGCATCTTTAATGAAACCAATGATTTTTTCTCATTGAAACCCAGAGACCTATACTTTTTACCTGTAAATTTTCTTCTTTATGCTTTTGATATTGATTTTCTAAATAGTATATCTTATCTTTTGCCTCCACATATTGTACAGAACCCATACTTTAAGAATTCTCTTAGTACTGACAGTGGATATGATACCGTAGAGTAAAAGATAAAAAAAAAAAAATGATTTTTCACGAAAAGTTCACGGATTATAAACTTAGAGTTGGTATTTTGTACAGAACCCACTTACTTTGAAATAATATTTTAAAAGTTACTATTGTTAAATATGTTTGCACTAATATGTATATTCCAAGATTTGATTTTCATATTTTTTTAATTATATTTTTATAGTACACAATGTTTTTTTTTTTTTAATTTATTTTTCACAATGCTAGCTAAGTGAAATTATGCTTACCCTAAGTTGTTCACATTGATAGTTTTAAGTAATTATTTCTTTACTCCAAGATAATTTATATCCACTATTTCATTTTTTTTTTTTTTTTTTTTGTATAGTACAGTTTTAAAGTATCCTAAATTGATTTTTTTAAATAAGAACAATAAAGTATTTTGATTTTATTAAGTATTTCACTATGTATTTTATTACAATTTAAAATATATAAGAGAAAAATCATGCATTTTATTCTTACATCTACTTGTTTTCATTTTCTATTTCTCAATTAGGGAAGAAATAGGGACCCATTGGTTTTCTTCAGGTCCAAAACCTAAATATTTTACTAAAACCTTATCACCTTTACGTTGGAGTATCTTTTCTACGAGATAGACATCTGGATATGAGGTCTTGAGTAACTCTTGCTCGTAGAAACAACCATGGATTGGTTTCCCGTTTAAATCTTCTAAGTGAAATACCCTAGGAAAAGTATGACCTACCTTAACCACTCGAAAAACTTCATAACTCCAGTTGGCCTCATAACCTTTTTGAAACAAATGTTTAACTTTGGAAATTCGTACAAGATCACCTAGTTTAAATTTACCAGTTCTATCTAGGACTTGCTTGGGTTTGTTCAAACGAAGAGCTACAAGACTTTGATTTTTAGAGTTTACATCTTTGGGTGCCATACCAATAGAGCGATGTTTGCTGGCATTGTAGGTAGACACAAGATTTGGTAAAATATCCAACCATCTGTACGAACCAAGTAAATTAAATTCAATCCACATTTTACTTTTCAAAGTTCGATTAAACCGCTCTACAATAGCAGCTTTCATGGGAGAAAATGTACTGTAATGGGTAATGTTATATTTTTGCATTAGTTTGCGGAATGGTTGGCCAAAAAACTCTTTGCCAGCATCCGTTTGCAAGTGGGTTGGGATCATGGTAGGTTTCAACTTTTCTAGAACATATTTTTCCATCTGCTTGGCAACTTCAGCACTCGTTTTGTTTTTCAACGGCGCACAGTAAGAAAACTTGGAGAAGCAGTTGATGCAGGTAAGTATGTATTTATAACCATCATTTTCATTGGCATATGGAATCATTTCCACTAGATCAGCTTGGAAAAGATCATGAACATTGCGAAGTAGAGTTCTCCGGTGGGGAAATAATTTTCTAGCAGGACGATGTAGCTCCAAAACCAAATCACGCTTTGACATTATTCTATTGGAACGGGAAGTCGGGTTGCTCGTTCTTCAACTTCTCCGATGGTGGTTTTCTTTGATGATTTAGATTTTACAAGAGGCTCCAATTTTTCATACAAGAGAGGTTCAAATATCAGATTCCTAATTTTTAAACTTATATCAGTTTTCAACTCATCGACTACATTCAACTTGATATAGTTTTCAATTGTTTCATTAGAGATATTAATTTGTTCTTTTATAGTGATTATTTCCACATCCAATTTCTCCATTATTTCTTTGCTAAGTTGAGTTACAACTTTTTCTAAAACGTCATCCGTAATTTCACCTTCACTCCAACACGATAGAAATGCTGACAGTATCTTGTCAGTATTTATTCTGACGAGTAAATTAGAACGCAATTGTTGTAAGAATTTCTTTTTGTTGGACTCTTCAAGAAGAAAATTATTTAAATTTTGAGTAAACATTCTTGACAGATCACTTCGAATTTTTATTTTTTCTTCCTCAACTTTTCTTTTGAAATCAGTCTCATGAGTTGACAGCAATGAAGTTAACATATTTGTTACTTCGGTTTTCAATTTTTTCTCTTTTTCAGTAACAATCTCCTTGAAATCAGACTCGTGATTTTTTTTATAATTGTAAAATGTTGTTCCATAGAGAGCTTTTTTGTCCAAAGCAGCGATATCTTTTCTTAAAGCTGTGGTTGCATGCACATGTTGTTTATAGTGTTGATCTACTGTATTTTTTATTTCTAAAAGAGGTGTGAACTTATTGTCCAATTCATGTATCCTGTTGGAAAGATCTTCTTTCACTTTGTTCAAGTCCTCGGTGATTTTTTGTTCTTTTTCTCCAGCCTCAACAATGTAGTCATCAAACGCTTTTTTCAACATAAATTTAGAATTATAAATCTCATTATCCTGTTTTCTATTGTGTTTCAATTCGTCTATTGATAATTTCACATCGTTCACATTTTTTTCATTGTTTGCTTTGTATTCAGTAAAAGATTTTTGCTCCAAATAAGTGCTATTAGCCACACGTGTTGGTACAAAATTATTTTTGCTGATGTGATTTGATAAATTATCAAACGTTCTTCTTTCTACAAAGTAGGACAGTAACTTTTGAACATGCGACTGGCGAGGGAATTCTTTCATGAATTTTTTGACTTCTTTTTCAGTTTGACTTTCAATTTCATTTTTATTTTTCTGTTCAGGTTGTTCTTCTTTGTGATGTCTTTTCAATGCTCGTCTTAAGGCGTGGTGAAGTTCACTCTCACCAAAATAGTTTACCGAATGATTCTTCATAACTAACTGTTTGTTTCCGATTTGAAAACTATTTATATCCTTCTTCTTGTGGGTGGAACTTTGTAGGGAATACTTCTTTTGACGTTACTGCTATTGTTTGGTTGAGCATTGCTTGTTTCCTGTTCCAAGTTTGGCATTTCAAACAAAAATTCTTCCAAAACATTTCCTCCATTATGTTCTACCGGTACAAAGTTGTAGGTCGCTTCAGTGACGATATTGCCTTCATTTGAAACAGCGACTGGTTTCTTTTTCTTACTAATATAAGGCTTTTGGAAGAGAGGACGAATATCAATGCCATGATGTGTAAGCCAGTACATTAGGTGAATAGGTATTTCTTGTTTTTGACACTGACAACCCTCAATTTTACAAACCATTATTATATATTTTTTTTTTTTTTTTAATGCACGTATTAAACACGATACGAACACCACAAGAGAAGAAATGGAACTGATTTGCTTGTTCTCAAATATTCTCAATCTCACGTAGCGGTTATAATACTGAGAGGTTCATCTATAAATACCAATATTCTAAGCGCATACTCCTTCATAACGCAAACATGATTCAACATGAGAACAGTGATAATGCTACCCAATTATTGCTCGGTGCTCGCGAATATGCAATGTACTTGATTAGAATGTGTTTGATTTACCAAAACCAATCTTTCCTGGATAGTTATGATGTACATGGCTGGGATTCAAAAGCAAGAAAATTAAATTTAACCTACGATGAATGTTCTGAAATTACATCTTCCAATATATTCAATTGCAAAAATTCCACAATGTTGAATGAATACGCTGTGAACTTTTTGTCTGCTTTGAATTCACTATGTGAAACCATCAAACCGGCTCCTACATCTAACACATGTATGTATTGGATTTTTTCATTAATAGTATTTAGTATCCTATCCATTGTTTTAATTAACGTAAGAAAAAAAATGAAATAAAATAAATGTTTTGTAATATTTTATGACAACACACCTTGTATATTTGACCATACACGTCGAGCCTATACCAAGTTTTGCTTGTTAAAAAAAAAAAAATATGTTTAACGGTCTAGCAGCCTGCTTCAAATAATTAGTTTTTAAATCTAAAATTGGTTTCATGACTTTGCCTCAATATTCAATAGTTTTTAATTACTCAAACTTTTTAAATTGAAACATTAAATCTCCAACTGAAATTGGTCTAGCCTGCTAATTAGTTTTTAAATCTAAAATTGGTTTCGTGACTTTGCCTCAATATTCAATAGTTTTTAATTACTCAAACTGAAATAATTAGTTTTTTAAATTGAAACATTAAATCTTCAACTGAAATTGGTCTAATTAGTTTTAAAATCTAAAATTGGTTTCGGGACTTTTCAAGAGTTTTTGATTACTATATGAGCCACTGCATTGCAACGATAACAAATTGCCTACATGCACCTTGGTTAGAATTGAACACACAATGTCTCTGTTCGTACGAATTATGCACGCCCGGTATCTTAATTGTTATGCAATGCGCAATCATGTGCTACATACCCGTTACCCGTGCTCGTAAGGTTAATACTTGTCCCCTGAAAATTATATTTTGTAATAACAATTAAATTACCAGGTATTATGTTCTTTATCTACCTCTCCTAACGGTACTCTGTTAGAACAAACAAATTTCTTCTTTGTACTTTTAAAATTAATTATAGCACAAAAAATAATAATAAAAACAACGAACACACAATGCTTCCGTTATCTAAAATAATAAGTTTTTAAATTGAAACATTAAATCTCCAACTGGAATTGGTCTAGCCCAAATTAGTTTTTTAAATCTAAAATTGGTTTCGTGACTTTGCCTCGATTTCAAGAGTTTTTAATTACTCAACTATATGAGCGAGGCAACACACATTGCAACGAACTGATAACAAATTACCTACATGCACCTTGGTTAGAATTGAACACACAATGTCTCTGTACGTACGAATCCAGGGCTCACTCGAAATTTTTCATCTATTATATTGTCAAAAAAATGTATTTATTGATAAAATATATAAACGACACCCTAACAACTACAAAAAAAAAAATAACCATATCGTAGGAACCGCAAAATATAGAAATTAAAAAATGGACCACCTAAATTTGATCTAGGGGGGGCTAGGGGGGGAGTAGAAAGCTAAACGTTATATCAAAAGATTTTGGAGCTCAATACGCATCTTTTGACTACCCACAATCGAACCTACGACCTTTCATTGCGACGCTAGAGCAAAATCTTGCTTATCCTGCTAGACCCTTCCTTTATACACTACTGACTTCTTATATTAATATGTAAAACAGATAGTAAGTTTTGATTAAAAGTATTCTGCCATTCTTCTATTTCATTGAATGATTCACACACGGGTTGTACACTCTGTATACTTCGTAAAAGGTTTAAATTATTATTTACATTCATAAATGAAATTCATAGTTAGGTACTATTTATCATACAGGTGAATCCTTTTTTTTTACAGTTTTCCGAGATCGTCCATACATGAGAGTTTGACCGCATTGCCTTCTGCAGATTTTTTGAGTAAAATTTTGCCATCCTTGGTCCACAAGAATGCATAATTTTGCTCTTTTTTCACTCGATTTGCTTCAAAGAATAATCTTTTATAGTAAGGACACAGAGCCTCATTAATAGAGATGGGCGACAGATCCGTATTGACGCTATTTCCTAGCTTAGTGTAGACTTTCTCCTTCTTTATCTTGGCCAAAGTTCTATTTCTATCTTCTTGGGACGGGAAGAAAACATGGATACTTGTTCTTTCTTGTCTATTTTCTCCTGCTCTTGTGACCTTCTGTACCTTATGTGGCACCTCAGTGGAGATTATGCCAGCCTTCTCCATTATCTTACTGACCGTAACTTGAGCGTCTACATTCTTATCTTTCACCCCAGTAATTTCTATCTGCTTATTGTATTCCTTCTGAGCTATCTCATTAATATGTATTTCTATATTCCTCAATCTGGTCTTGAGCTCAGTATTCTCAGCTTCACTCTTATCGAGTCTCTTCTCCATCAACACCATCTTTTGTTGCAACTCTTTCACTGTCGATGTTGCTTCATCCACTTTATCTCCATAAAAACTCAGGGTGGCCTCAAATTCTGAAAGTTTCGTCCCTACATCTTTATTAATTTCTTCAATCTTCATGCTCATTTTAGTCTCCGATTCTTTGAACATTTTGGCCATTCTACTTTCCATCTCACCAAATCTATCCATTACCTGTGTCAGATCCGTCGGACCGCTTATCTGCTTAACCACTTCCTGTGACTTTGGCGTCCCTTGAGAAAATACAGAATCATTAGCCTTGTTGCCTTCCTTAGATTTCTGCTCTTGCTGCTTCATTCTCTGCTTCTCCTCCTTACAAGGAATACAACGCCAATCCTTTTTCCTCTCCGGACCCATGGACCTCCATGACAGCTGACTAACCGTACTGCAATTAAAGTGATAGCCTGAGCTACACTTTCCACAGATCAAATGATCACCATCCGTAGGAAGAGCAAGGCTACATTGTGGACAGTCCATCCTGTATATTGAACTTGAAGCAGTAACCAAATAAAGTTATTATCACCAGTGAAAATTACCTCTGTACAGTTAGAGCGACTCAATGAACTAGTTTATGTGTTATCAGTAGATAACAAAAGTTGTGTATTTTGGCAGGTAGATACCTACTTGATTTATTCAGTTGAGTACCTAACTCAGTTTTATTTTGTGCTTGAGAGGGACCTTTACAGGTATCCTACGCGTTGATTTAAATAGTATAAAATTATTGTCATTTATTTTTTCACTTTTATAATTGCAATTATCATTTACAATTTTTTCACATCAAAAACTTTCAATAACTTTCAATATTTTCAATTAGTTTGTTTATTTATTTTGTTAATGTTGCTTTTGCTTTGATTTCTGATTCTTTTTAAATTTACTTTCGTAATCAATTTGTTTTAAATGGCGGACGATAATTTTTAAAACATACAAATTAAGTCAGTAATTAAACTACTTTTATAGATACTTAAAAGATATTCACTTTTACTTAATTTATAGCCCTAGGTAAAAAAATAGCAATGAAAAAGTTCATTTACCACTACGAGTTAGTTTGTGTTAAGAAAAAGAGTTTCTTGCAGTGTCTCAGGAGACAAAGAAATTTGCTGGGCTGTCCCACTTGGTAAGTTTTTTGTTTAATTAACACATAATCTATGTGCAAATTAAAAAAAATCTTTATTGACACCACTAAAGAAAGTCTAAAATATTAGAAAAAAAACACTTGAACCACTAAAATTAGTTATTAAATTTGATATTGGTAATTAATCACAAAATTTCAGGAGCGTCACTTTTGATGATTTCACAGAGAGAGTAGAGAGAGAACGAGAGAGAGAGAGAGAGAGAACGAGAGAGAGAGAGAGAGAGAGAACGAGAGAGAGAGAGAGAGAGAGAGAGAAAGAAAGAAAGAAAGAGAGAAAGAAAGAAAGAAAGAGAGAGAGAGGGAGAGAAAAAGAGACAAGATTTACAATCATTTTAAAAGTGTTTTCTTAATTATTACAGATCGCGAAAATCAATCACGACCATCGTAGAATCCGACTCGGACGAAAACGAAGAGTGGGTCACGTTCTTGCGGACCTGCCTCAAGGAGCTGCTCACTAGCGACAGTGACAGCACGCTCGGCAGCCGGGACATGTGTGAACGCGGCTTTATCCTCATGCTCATCACGTCATTGAGGAGTCAGAGCTGTCAGGTGATAGAGCTGATCACTCATATCCTGGTGATTCTCTCTATGAAGCACCAGCGTGATAGTTCTCACTTGAGACAGGTAAGTCAAATGTTTTAGAAGTGCAATAGTGTATAATATTGAATATGCCCCAAGCCAGACAAAAAAAAAAAATTTCATGCACTGCGTGGGATTCGAAAAATCGGATCCCTACGCTACCTGGATTACCAGACTAGCGCGTAAACCACTTGACTAACATACATACAAGTCTGACTGGGGGACTTTAAACAGGGAGAAGACCAGTGTCTCTCGCTAGAGGACTATTAACAGAGAACAGTCTAGTCAACCCTAATAACTCTAATAAGCTTGCTGTTCCCCAAGGGTTTAATGGCAAAGAAAAAGCCAAAGTTCTCATGATGGTTGATCGCACGTGTGTGCTTCGGAAAGAGGCAACTTTTCAACTAAAGTTGGATAGAAACCATCACTCCCCCAGCTGTAACCAAGCTGGCTACAACAATAAGAAAAATAATACGTAGTGTTTTATAAGTACAATAGTGTATAGTGCTTTATAAGTATAAGTAGTGCTTTGTATAAGTAGTACTTCAAAAAAGTCAGAGCTATCCGGTGATAAGAGCTGAACAATCATAATATGTTGGAGATTCATTCTATGAACGACCATTCAATATTTGGTTAAAGTGCCTAACAAGAAAAAAAAATCAATTAAGGTAGGGTTATAAATAATAATAAAAAATATAAACAAAAAAAAAAAAAACGAAGAAAAAGTTTGAAATATTAATAACTATAATTTATTTTGTTTGCTATGTTTTGTGCATTCGAATTCTAACCAATTTATACTCTGCGCTGCTGCCCCTTCAGTCTTGTAGAATGAACGATTTCAACACATCATCTGTGATTATCACGTCGTGAAGAATAAAGTACTTGTATCTGAGCGTACTCAGCATGAGTTGCAAGTCAATGTACTGCTTGTAGTTAATAGTCTTCAGCATGTGTTCGTTTTGTGCCAGTTGTGGGTGTTTGAAGATTTCCGATATCACCTTGTTTCGCCTCACGTAGTACGCCAATAAATCGTCTTGCATGGTGTTGGCATCTTTCTCGGCTTCATTTATCTCTTGTATGAAGTCCTCTAAAACATCGGAACTCAGCTGTGCACTCATAGATTCATTCGAGAGAATCATACACAGCCATTGTTTTAATGTGCTTACGTCTTGCGTTAAGTGTTGTATGTAAGATTTGACTTTGGTGATCAAATCTGTGAGATTTTCATCGACTGTTATTAGTTTCCGTTCTAAAAATTCCGTTTTTTTTCGTCGCACTGGGTGAATTAGGAACGTTGGGATCAGCACTGAACTTTAACAAACTCTCTGCACTGTTAATAAAGCTCATGGACTTGATGAGCTCGGCAAAGTAGAATTTCTCTTTGTTCAACAACTCAGTGATAGATTGGATTTTGTGCAGGAATTCCCGAGTGAGTAACTCTCTGATTTTCTGTCTCAGTTCTTGTACGAATTTATTGTCTCTTGCAAAGCTGATTGTTGTGAACACGTTGCCTTCTCTTGTAGAACCGTCGTCGTTTATAACCCTACTCGTATTTTGTGACTTATCTGCAGTTTTGTTTATACTCAAAACGTCCTTTAAGTACAGAACGTCATCCATGTCCAGCCGACTCCTGATATCATTCTCACTGTAGCTCTCGTAAGTGTCTGCTTTCATCATTTCATTACGGTCTTCTTCTACTGCGTTTTGTTCGTCCTTATCGAGGATTTGTTTTATTCCTGAGGCTGTTCCATCTGAAATATTCTGTTCATTCGATTTGTCCTTACTGAACAAATGTTTGATTGCTAAGGATGATGGATCTGAGATATTCTGTTCATTAGAGCATTCTATGCCAAGCAAATGTTTGATTGCCAGGGAAGAGGCATCTGAGATAATCTGCTCATGGGAAGAATAATCTGTACCTAACAAATGTTTGATTTCTATTGATGAAATGCCAGATATTTTAAACTGTTCCCGGCTCTCCGTAATATTTGAATTCGCGGAAGTACTGTTTGAAGTGGCGCCATCCTCCGTAACATTTAAACTGTCGTGAGCCTCCGTAATGTTTAAACTAACGGAAGTCTGTGTGACATTCGAATTGGCGGAAACAACATTTGAAGTGTCGGAAATAACATTTGAATTGGAGGAACCATCCGTAACATTTTTTAAACTTGTCCCATCCACTTCTTGTGCTCTCTTCTCACTAGTGATTCCATCAGAAAGATTGACTTTTGTGATGGAAGCATAAGATTTGGACGGTTTCAATTTACCATCTTCGGCAGATGCTTTTCTCTTTCGTGAAGTCTTTTGTTTTCCTTTCCTACTGAAACGGTAAAAGTCAAAAGTGAAGCATTAAGAAATGACCACGGACGCAACATTTTTTTTTTTTTCACACTACCTATGTAGATTATTTTGCACCATACATTCTCATTAATTATATTAGAGAGTTTGCTTGCATACTCTTCTTTTTTAAAAATGCCTCTAGTGTTTCTTTAATGAAATTATGGGTTACTCATGAACTCATGAGTCAATTTTTTTTTCTTCTCAATATTACTTTATATATTGGTCCTAAATACTAAAATATGAATACGTGGATATTGTTGACTTGAACTTTGTGAAGTTGCATGATGATGATATGTATTATGAATATGTTTTACGCTTACCTTTTTGTACTACTTTTTCTTCTATTATTGCCAGAATCTTTCGCGTCACGTCTCTTTTCTTGAACTTCCGGTGTTTTGATCATCTGTAGAGTTTTATCCAAGACAAAGTCTTTGCTCTGGGTGACGACACGTATTTTTCTGCCACATTTGAGGCAGTAGATTCGACCCTCTTCCTCGCTTCTCTTGCATTTGTGGCATGCAGTTACCACACTCTGCGAGTCTGTTCATTTGTGAAAAAGATGTATGACTGTTTACTGTGATTGTTTTTATTTATTAAATTATTATTAATATCAGTATTGTGTGAAGACGATGAGTACCTACTTACGAGTATCGTTCTATCTACTTTACAATTTTCAGAATATTATTTATCTTGCTCTAGACCTCGAGTAAATACGGTCAATAGAATATTGAAAATATGATTAAAATAAGGAGCAACAAACATGAAATAAATCGTAAAACTGTTGGCATATTAGGACTCTCCAGTTTTAGCGAACATAAAAAGGTAATAATAAAAAATAAAAAAATATCGCCTTATTAAATTTATACTGGACTATTAGGACTATTAAGTCCCATTATTTCAGTAGTAAGACCAAGACGTATTAATATGTGGTAAAAATCCCAAATTGGGGGAGAACTTGTCATGTCCCGGCTGGGTTTTGTACCCACGACCTCTGGATTGACAGAGTGCCGCCTTTACCACTGAGCTACCGGGGCATGTATAAAAATATTTATTTACCTTTAATGTTCATGCTGGATTTCGCGGGTAATTGCTGGGAGTCTTGCCTCGCTGTTCTTGGTCTCGTCTTGTTGCCTGCAGAGCTCCTCCCAGAATATTCGGTCTTTTTGCCACCAGACAGTTGGAACGCAGACCTCTTTGTCTTGCCACGACTCTCAGGCGCTTTTCTCGCATCGTTTCTAGATGGCCGATCCTTCGAATCGGTAGCTTTCAGGTAAAATTGCGGTACTCTCGTGTTTTCCTGTGTGTCATCTCTATTACTCTCTGTAGACGTCTGAACCCCGCTCTGTGCGCTTTCAACTGTTTGCTGTGATAGATTTACTTCTGTTGATGAAGAGCTAGGTCTTGTCTCGAAATCCGTGTTCGCCGCATCAAGATCTAATTTGGAATTTGACTGTGTATCTACGTTGAATGAGCTATTTTCATTTTGTAACTGTTGCGTTTTGACGTCTGAATTATCTTGTGACTGTTGTGTTTTGACCTCTGAAGTATCTTGTGAGTGTGTATTAGAGTCTACTGAAGTATCGTGTGATTGGGGTTTGTCTTGTGCCCGCACTAGTGTTTCCTCGTTGTTTGTCAACCCACTGTCCAATATCAAGCTGTCTGTCGACATATAGTCCACAACATCTTCTTTGCCATAGCTCTGTAGAGATTCTTTTCTCAAGTTTTTCTTCTGCCTTGGTTCTCGTCCGGACGGCGTCCTGTGCAGACTTTTCACTTTCTCTATCTTGTGTTTCGAAATCTTCAATTTATGCGAACCTCGCGACCTGGTTGAGTTTTTCGACCTTTGTCTCTGTTCATTCTGAATGCTGACCAACTTTTGTGACTTGCTCGAAGGGATTTGAAATGACGCGTTAGACATGAGTGTGTGTGTGAGTGGCGTGTAGAATATGTATTCGAAAATGAAACGGAAAATTTTGAAAAGAAAATATGACATTTACTTCGTCGGAAGGTCTGATGCGGACTAAATTGAGACTGTGGTGAAGTAACCTGGCTAGCGAATTTACTTCCTTTAGGGTTGTTCGTGTGGTCACTTAACTTTCCAGTTATTGCCAAGCAGGAAATAAGTTCTCGTTCTGTCAGCAAAGTTAAATAACATCTTTTATTTTTTTTTTTTACACTTTATTAATAGGACATATTATATACAACACAAATAATTACAAATTAAAATACTAATAGAAGAAAAAAATAAAGAAAAAATAAATAAATACATACATATATGTCCTAACTAAAGAGCGGGGTTATTGCCTTTGGCAATCTTTAGGACTTGGATGGATCACCATTCAAATTCAATCATCGTGATTCTGGCTATTCCCAGCCCCACCCAGCTGGGTTTTGAGTTTTTAACAAAATCCCCCGTCACGAATGTCCTAAGTAAATTTAAATAGACATAGCAATCATCATCAACGAATTCATTCCATTCCATCATCAACATAGTCTGTCCCGGTAGCTCAGTGGTAAAGGCGGCACTCTGTGAATCCAAAGACTCCAGGGGTCGTGGGTTCAAAACCCAGCTGGGACATGACAACATGTTATCCTCACAATTGGGATTTTTACCACATAATAATATGTCTTGGGCTTACTGCTGGAATAATGGGACTTTAATAGTACTAATCGGGCAGTATAAATAAGGCGATATTATTATTATTCATTCCCCTATCTCCAGCAAAGGCCTCTCCTAACAAAACATCTCTGTCCTCTGCTTCATGAGCCCAAAGTGGTCCAACTGCTTTCTTCACACTATTACGCCATCTCCTTGCTGGCCATTGATCATTTTCCCATCTCTTGGGTACTACTCATGACACACGTTTTATTCATTTGTTAGGGTTCATTCTAGCCACACATCACTTATTCCGGTTCTTTTTCTGAACTTCGTACTCGATCTGTAAGTTTGTTCCTATCCTTTCCATACTTCTTTGGCAAACACCGAGTTGTTGAATTTGACTATTTGTCAAGGATGACCTTTCGTTGACGTAGGTTAAACTACTATAGGTTAAAAAATATTCATTACATCTGCTTAAATCTTTATGGAAGAGAATACCGTAGGCATTAGCACCACCCTTGATCAAGTTTTGTTTAATAATTTCAACTTTGTTCCTTGTAAATTGTATATACTATATTTTGTAAATAAAACTTAATTAAATCTGTTTAATAATAATGGAATAGTTTCCTTTAAGGATGAACCTGAGAGCCCGTATTAGTTCCAAGCATTACTTTCCTTCTGATTTATTTCGTTCTTTCCGTTTACCATCTTCAGTGGTCAAGGCGTCGGTCTAGTAATCCAGAGGCCGCGGGTTCGAAATTCACCCGGGATATAACAAGTACACAATAATAGGTCTTGGTCTTACTGCTAAAATAATGGGACTTTTTGGTCCTAACTGAGCAGTAAATTATTATTTCATGCATGCTACTATTCACCGTGGCCAAGTGAGTTAGTGCACTAGACATTGCACGTATGGTGATCTAGGTTCGATCCCCAGCGGGGCCGGAATTTTTCTGCTCTGTTCTTGGATGTTCAGGGTCTACTTATACCTCGTGAGGAAAAAGAGTTACTTGTATGATTAACGACCAGTGTCGGCATTGCCAGTGTATACAATGTATACATAAATTAATATAATAGAATTCGAAAAGTGAAGGAAGCTCTTAGTAATGCTGCGCTACGAACAAAAAATGTGAGGAGGCCTTGTGCTTCACCACAATTAAATCATACTTTATCACTTTATTTTATTATTATTTCATTATATTCTAATTCAATTAAATTTCTCCCCAGGTATTCCTGGAGACACGAGTTGTATCCAACTTGCTGCTCGCCATCAAGAACCTCTGTGGAGATCCGTCCAAACTATCTGTGGAAACAGATGAGTCAGGAAAACACATGCTGACTCGCATCTTCACGTTCCTTAACTATCTGGTGTATACCGGTGAGTATTGTAACATGAGTCAGGAAGGCATTATGCTGACTTGCATTTTCACGTTCCTCAACTATCTGGTGTATACCGGTGAGTAATGCATCATGAGTCAGGAAAACACATGCTGACTCGCATCATCACGTTCCTCAACTATCTGGTGTATACCGGTGAGTATTGTAACATGAGTCATGAAGACATTATGCTGACTCGAAATTTCACGTTCCTCAACTATCTGGTGTATACCGGTGAGTAATGCATCATGAGTCAGGAAAACACATGCTGACTCGCATCATCACGTTCCTCAACTATCTGGTGTATACCGGTGAGTATTGTAACTCATGAAGACATTATGCTGACTCGAAATTTCACGTTCCTCAACTATCTGGTGTATACCGGTGAGTAATGCATCATGAGTCAGGAAGACATTGTGCTCACTTACATTTTTGTTTGTAAACAATCTGATTTAGGTATGCGGGGTATATCAATATTTGTTCATTTAATTTTCAGTTTATAGTTTTTTTTTTAGTTTTATTAAATTAGACAAGCAGTTTTACTGAGTGTGAAAAAAAGGGAATAGACAGTTTATGTATACGTATATTTTTACTTCAAAAAGCTTTCATATAAAATAACCCTATTTTAATTTGATTGAAAAACGCAACCTTTTTTTTAAGCTTTATTAGGTAGAACAAAAAATAAATACAGTAGAATACAATGAAATATAACGAAGAACAAAAAGATTAAGCAAATATACAAGAAGAAAAAAAGAGAAAGAAGTTAATGTCCTACCTAAAGGGCGGGGTTATTGCCTGTGGCAATCTCTTCCACCCAACCTTATTCTACTTTTTGCTCTCGTGCAGACACCGTACAGGCGGAGGACATTACTTCCTCCCTGCAATTCCTGCATCAGCTGTGCGACACTATCGTCGTGTTCAAGATGGAGCTGCATTTCAGTCACTTGCTTCTCCTGCACAATGCTCTCTCCGATAATATTCTCGCTATCTTCATTCTTCTCGTCACGCGGATACCGGACATCTCCTCGATTGTCACGTCTATATTGCAGTACGGTGAGTCTCTCCCCGGTAGCTCAGTGGTCACGGCGTCGGTCTGGTAATCCAGAGATCGCGAGTTCGAAACCCATCCGCGACATGACAAGTTATTCTCCCATTTGGGATTTTGACCGCATAATAGTACGTCTTGGACTTACTTTTGGAATAATGTGACTCATTAATAAACATAATAATAACCTAACCTACATTATGAAGTATCTGAGTTTCAAACACATAATAATGGTACGGTGCACTGGTAGTCAAGTGGTTAAGGCGTTAGTCTGGTAATCCAGGTAGCGTAGGGATCCTTTGGTTCGAATCCCACCCAGTGCATGAATTTGTCCTCATTAATTTGAGTTTGTGACCTCATTATTTTTAATTTAATTTATTTATTTATTTTTAAGTGCAATACAAAACAGATGTATGTCAATTACAATGAAATTTGACATACACCCATTATAATAACACTCTGAGGCTTGGGTGGTAGAAAATGCTTTGAGCATTAACCTCGCCTGGTGGTTACGTTCCACTAAAGAGTGTTGTTATTATTATTATTACCCTAACGAACTGCTAGATTCGTAAATGTCTTATTTCACTCTACCTTTTTGATTTTGATTATTGTTCTCCACTTGTTTCTCTCTGTCTAGGGCGTCCTACGTCTTCCAGCCTTTCCCTCTCAAATCTTCCTCTACTTCATATCCCGGTAGCTGTCCTGTCCCGGTAGCTCAGTGGTAAAGGCGGCACTCTGTGAATCCAGAAATTCCAGATGTCGCGGGTTTGAAACCCAGCCGGGACATGACAAGTTATCCTCCCATTTGGGATTTTTACCACGTAATAATATGTCTTGGGCTTACTGCTGGAATAATAGGACTCTTTAATAGTCTTAATCGGGCAGTATAAAAAAGGCGATATTATTATTATTATTTATATCTCCATCCAAGCTTGGGCCTCCCTCTTTTTCTACCTCCCCCCACCTCAAGTAGTTTATAAGTCTATACTATCATATGATTTCGTAATAATAACAAGTCAAATAATTAATAAATTTGTAATGAATGTTTTCATCATTTCAGATGACACTCTCGCCAAAATCAAGTTGATAAAAAGTGAAGATGTTCAACATAAACTCAATGCTTTGCACCTATTGATACCCGCACTGAATGATACATGAGCTCTGACCATACCTGCAGTGCTATACCGGTATGTCTTGATGTGTTATCTAATTTACTGTATAAAAACGGTCAAATTAATATGCAATGAAGGACCCAACAATTTCTTGTTTGATTTCTCTCCGTCCGACACTTGAGCTTCGGAAACAATCTGTTGTTTAACAATCCGATATTTTTTACTAGCTAAACCCTTCTTTTTGAAAGAAAAAAAAAGGAAAGTATGCCCCGGAACTGCTTTCGCATTACTTCAGGGCACTTACCTTTACATCCATGCCATTCCGGAAACGGATTATTTCGGTGAGACATTTCCGCTCCGGCCGGGATTCGAACCCGCAACCAATGCTCTTAACCACTGAGCCACGGAGGTCGCCTTTACTAACTAAACCCACGGAATTGCAAGTACGAATTTACGATTTGTAAGTTAGTATACACAGCGTATTTTAAATTACTAAGCATATTGTGATATTAGAATTACTTTTTAATATTATTATCATCATCATCATCAATAGGCACTACAGCCCGGGGTGGGCCTTGGCCTCCTCAAATTATCTACTAATTATTTTATTATTATCTACTAAATTTAAAAAAAAAATGTATAAATAAATAAACTAGGTTTTTTGTGACGCAATTTTTATTAACTGTTTTATTTTACAAGCAATAACTTTTACAAAACGGAAGAAATATATAGAAAAAAGTTTTAGCGACTCCAAGAATTTTGGGTCTCTGTATACTCTTTTAAATGTGGTACATAATATGACCGAAATCTCACTGGGGTGTGTTACGGTACCAGTCTTGTCAGACCAAAGGACAATAACACAACTCATTGGCGCCCTTGCCAGGGTGGGTGTTAAGAAGGGTCATTCAGACGTAAAGTATTGAACTTCTTCCACCAGAACTATCCAACCTCATCTATTAGGAAGGGGTTGACCAATGCCGACCCCAAGTTCGTTTGGGAAAAGGCAAAGTGATAGTAGATGAAAATCAATTATGTACTAAAATTGTCAAGACATAAAATCCGACACACTTAAGTTCGAGAGGAAAACCAATTTTTCCGATTAAAAACAAATATTGAGATACCAAGAAATATTGAGTGACGTTGTGGGACAGTCTAGCTAGGGGACATAAACAGGAAGGAAACCAGCAGTCTGGCTGGGGGACTATAAACAGGGAGTAGACCAGCATTGGCCTGGTTCTGGGGGCCCTTGTCAATTATTAGCCTCCTTGTAAAGACAGTGGTAGAAGTGCAGAGTCATTCCTCCACTGTCTGGCTACCATCGTTCACGATGACGCCACTCTATGATGATGAGTCACGTTAGTCACGTAAAACATCTATTGATTCCGCACCTGTACTCGTCTCAAGCGCTTGAGGCAAAATGAAGTTGAATAGATGGTTTATAAAATTTACGAGTCTGTTAAACTAAGTGTTGATTTTCGTTTTATATTGTTCAAGGGAAAACTTAGAGATTAGGTACTCGAACTTGTGAATCCTATTAATTTTATTACTTCCGAGAAATTTCTATTAGAAATCGGAAGTATTGTGTTCGTTTTTGTAAAAAAAAATATTTTTTTGCTCCGATTTCAATTTTTTTTATATTTCTGGACGTTTCATAACCTACTGAGTAAATTTGGTTTTGTGTCCGTCTGTCGGTCCGTCGATCCGTCGGTCTGTTAAAACGATTCCTTGTAACGCGCAAATCTCGGAAACTACTCGACCGATTTTAATGAAATTTTGCACACATCTAGGAGACATTCTGTAGATGGTCCCATTTTAAATTCATCGAATTCATTTTAGCGGTTCTGGGTGAAAGAGACCATGCGCCTGACCACTAACTTTTTACTTAAACGCTTATATCTCGTGAACGGTACACCCGATTTCAATGAAATTTTGTAAGAATATGCATATTATTTTTTTACATAGGTTATTTATATTTATTTTCAAAATAATTATAATTTAACTCTGATATTTAAGAAATTCCGAAATTTTGGACAAAAAAGTAAAAAAATAAGGACCACGACTTGCCGATACAGAATTTTTTGTAGAATCTAGAATGTAGAAAAAATAATATTCTACCATATAAAACAAATTTGAAGAAAATCGGTTGAGCCGTTTTGTAGATACAAGTAATTTTCTATAAAATCTCAAAATTGGCACGTGTTTACAATGTGAAGCAATCACGAGGAAGTTTTGTGTCCATAATTGGCAGTGTTTTTTTTTAATTTGCCCTTAAAACACATTGAAATCTAAAGAGAATTAACATTTACAAAGTTCAGAAAGTTGTACGAATGGCACACGAGGGGAACAAAGGGTACTTGGTACAAACATTACAAAGAAATCACAGGTGCAAGTATTGTGACTAATTAATAATTTTAAAGTGAAACATTAAACTTAACAATAATTTCATATCTGTGAGACAGACCACCTATTAATATTTAAACTAGGTTTAGCGCAAATGTAGCATGGTACAAGTGTTTTTTTTTTTTTTCATTGTTCAAAACGCTATGTATGCAGAAAGGTACTTTTGGCAGTTGGTAAGTAAGTTACAGGCACAATCCAAACATTTTCGTTCAGAATCAAGCATATTTCTTAAAATGTTTTTCAACACGAAGGTTGTTGTTAACACAGGTCAATTTTATGCAAAAGAAGGTACTACTAAATAAATTTAGATACTGAATATTTTAACAAAATCCATCCGGCAGAGATGAAAAAATTAACTTGATTTAAAAAAAACTATTGCATCGTTTTTTCTAGAGTATCTATACAATAATTATAATCTGAATACAAACATTTTACATTTTTTGATGTATCTTCATTTTTTTTCAACATTGCTTGCCTTCAGAGATCCATTAGCATTAGTTAATGTGATCTTTATTGTCTCTATCCTCCGCTTTAGTATGGACATTTTGTAAATCTGGTGTCTTCATACTAGACATGACAAACGGAAGTCTGCTGAGAGTCATTTCTAGTTTAGGTGTGAAGAAGTCTTAGGGCGAAATTAATATACGAATTCTATAACTTTAGTCATTGCTTAGCGTCGGTTTTCCCTATCTTACCCAGTACGCAATCTAACTTAGCGCCACACAGCTATTACAAAAACGTCTATTACTTCTATGTTGCCTGTTAAGGTTCACGAGTATTCATCCTCATCACCTATATGATCCAAGTACTCTTCCTCTTCATATAGGAAGCATAGGAGGAGTATTCATGCTATTCATGCTCTTGGTTCATGAGTATTCATCCTCATCATCTATATCATCCGTGTATTCCTCCCTCTTCTTCTTTCTCTTCATAAAGGAGGCATAGGAGGAGTGAGAGAGGACCAAGTCCTCGTCGTATATTTTGTCCTCTCCGTCATCCGAGGATAGATCCGCGTCGGAATACATATCTTCCTCGGAATCTGGAGGAGAGTAAAGAATAATATTAGAACTTACTTATGCTACCCGCCCCGCCTCCGTGGCGTAATGGTTGTGACTACTGTCCGTCGTCCAGAGTTCCCGAGTTCAACTCCCGGTTGGGGCAGACTTTTCGACGAAAATTCTGTTCCATCCAAACATTTGAGGCAGGCATTTCCGGCCCTATCCAGGCTGGCTGAGGTTAATGTGGGTAGCTGGTACGATTCCCAGCGAATGGAGGGTAAAACCCCCGTCCTGACTATCTATCTCAGTCAGGACGTTAAAACCAAATAGAATGAACTGGTCACAATAGATCTAATTAGGTCGCAGTGTTAATTGTAAGGGTTTCACTGAAAGCCCTGCAACCAGGTCAGATAATATGCTTCCCGTAGTCAATTTTTAAAATTAATGTGTCTGTTTAAATTCATAATAAAAAATTACATAATTTTTTGATTAAATTTATTAATTTTTTATTTGCACCTAAAATACTTCTTCCAGAGACTCTACACATGGAAGAGTCTCACGAATGTTCACGATAGCTCATGCCGAAAAGTGTGGGACTCAGACATGGACCACCCGGTATCCATAGTAACTTAAACCCGCGATTCCTCATCAATGCTAAACTATAACGTTAGTCCTCAGTAATTTGAGATTGTGAACACAAAATAATAATAATCTGAGGGTTCGGTGGTAGAAAATGCGTTGAGCATTAACCTCGCCTGGTGGTTACTTTCCACTAAAGAGTGTAATTATTATATATTACTTCAATAGTTGTTCGAACCAAATATGTTCTTACCTGCTAGTCTACACTGTCCTATGAAATCGTTAGCAATAGCTGAGACATCCGGGTCCTCCTCATAGTCACCAATGTTTCCCTCATAGTCCTCCTCTGATCTGAAATCAGAAAAAAAAATCACACCGTTTACATTTGATACGGGTGAGGGACGAAGAGAGGAGACTCCTTTGCGATACTAGCGCTGAGGATGCTACGATGTAGGCCGGCGGAGGGTGGTTTCCACACTTCTTAATTCTACACGCTATGGTTAAACCATAAGCCACACATATGAAGCATTTTTTTTTTCGCTGCGCTGATCAGATATTACCGGAAGTTCATATTGTACATATTTAACTAATTACAGCCCGTAGTCCAGAGATCCCGAGTTCGATCCTCGGTTGGGGCAGATTTTTCGAAGAAATTTTGTTCCCTCTAAATATGTGAGGCTGGCATGCTGGGTGAGGTAAATAATGGTAGCTGGTACGATTCCCAGCGAATGGAGGGTAAAACTCCCGTCCTGACTATCTATCTCAATCAGGACGTTAAACTAAATAGAATCGACTGTTCACACTAGATCTAATTAGGTCGCTGTGTCAATTGTAAGGGTTTCACTGGCACCCAGGTCAGTAATATTAATAATAATAATGTAGCAAATTACTTCCGACAGAGCACTTTTACTATATTGTTTTTTTTATATTATTTTTTTATCGATAGTGGCGTAATGGTTGTGACTACTGCCCTTAGTCCAGAGATCCTGAGTTCAATCCCCGGTCGGAGCAGATTTTTCACAGAGAAAATTCTGTTCCCTCCGTACATGTGAGGCTGTAATTTCCGGCCCTACCCAGCTGGGTGAGGTTAATGTGGGTAGCTGGTACGATTCCCAGCGAATGAAGGGTAAAACCCCCGTCCTAATCCAGGACGTTAAATCAAATAGAATCGTTGGCGTTAGGAAGGGCATCCAGCCGTAAAAAAATATGCCAAAACCAACCAACCTCAACCATTAGGTTGAACAACGTCGACCCTGCTCAAGCGGGATAAGACAGAGTAAAAGAAGATAGTGACCAAATAAATGTTGCTGTTGACTCACTTGTACTCGTCCTCGTCATCCTTCACCTCGTCCTCGTCCGGATAGTCATTGCGGAAGTTGTTCTCCTCATTGGAGTCCTCCTCATCCTCCCCCTCCCCCTCAGAGTTCTCCCCCGAGGCCCCGCCCACATACAGCTCGTCCTGGATGGGCACGATGCTGGAAACCAACGAGCACAATGTAGGTTAACAAACGGGTCCCCCGGGGATTATTATGTAATACTTTATTGGCAACCGACCTCAGTGTGAATTAGTGCATTTTGGCACATATAAAATCCAGGGTGTCACTAGGTCAAGAAAAGGTCAATAAAGTCGATATTTTTCGTTTAGAAAGTCTAGTATTAGACACACTGAAATCATGATATATGAGATAATAACTTACAGAACCGACCTCCGTAGGTTGATCGATAAGGCGGCGGACTTGTAACCTGGAGGTCGGTGGTTCAAGTTCCGGTTTAAGCTTGGATTTAGTAAAGCCAGTTTGAGTAGTTGTGATAGCACGAAAGTGATTAACACAAATATGATAACTTACTTACTTACTTTACTTTATTGGCAATCTACATTGAACATATTGTGACACAGGATATGAATTATTTAATAGAATAGTAAAAGTAGTGAAACAAGGGCGAGTTTAAAGTCTGCAGCTTTCTCTTTCTCTTGACATGTCCCGGGTTCAAAACCCAAGAGCCGACAAAATATTTGTATTCAAAATTTCGTTACACGAAAGTAAGAAAAATTAAACGGGACGCAAGCTATCTTGAAACAGTTCCAAATATATGCGCTAGCGTCTTGAGCGCTACCAGGAAAATTATTAAAAATAATGAAAATATTTATTTATTTTTTTAATATGAAAAATGTAAAATAAAATCGCCAGATAAAAATTGGTGAGTACATAGTTACTCACTAATTTTTGTAAAGGACACGTTCCTCAAAAACACACCTGTACGTATTCCTAGCAATGAGCTCGTCCACATCACTGCCCATGTGAGTGTAGTACAGATCATACACGTATTCCATTCGCTTCACATCCTCATCTGATCTCTCCCTATTCTATTCTATTCTATTCTATTCTATTCTATTCTATTCTATTCTATTCTCTCACCTGTACGTATTCCTAGCAATGAGCTCGTCCAGATCACTGCCCATGTGAGTGTAGTACAGATCATACACGTATTCCATCTCCTTTACATCCTCGTCCCATCTCTTCCTATTCTTATTCTCTCACCTGTACGTATTCCTAGCAATGAGCTCGTCCAGATCACTGCCCATGTGAGTGTAGTACAGATCATACACGTATTCCATCTGCTTCACATCCTCATCTGATCTCTCCCTATTCTATTTATTCTATTCTATTCTATTCTATTCTATTCTATTCTCTCACCTGTACGTATTCCTAGCAATGAGCTCGTCCAGATCACTGCCCATGTGAGTGTAGTACAGATCATACATGTATTCCATATCCTTCACATCCTCGTCTGATCTTCCCTATTCTATTCTATTCTATTTCTATTCTATTCTATTCTATTCTCTCACCTGTACGTATTCCTAGCAATGAGCTCGTCCAGATCACTGCCCATGTGAGTGTAGTACAGATCATACACGTATTCCATCTCCTTCACATCCTCGTCTCATCTCTCCCTATTCTATTCTATTCTATTCTATTCTATTCTATTCTCTCACCTGTACGTATTCCTAGCAATGAGCTCGTCCAGATCACTGCCCATGTGAGTGTAGTACAGATCATACATGTATTCCATATCCTTCACATCCTCGTCTGATCTCTCCCTATTCTATTCTATTCTATTCTATTCTGTTCTCTCCACCTGTACGTATTCCTAGCAATGAGCTCGTCCAGATCACTGCCCATGTGAGTGTAGTACAGATCATACACGTATTCCATATCCTTCACATCCTCGTCTGATCTCTCCCTATTTCTATTCTATTCTATTCTATTCTATTCTATTCTATTCTATTCTCTCACCTGTACGTATTCCTAGCAATGAGCTCGTCCAGATCACTGCCCATGTGAGTGTAGTACAGATCATACACGTATTCCATATCCTTCACATCCTCGTCTGATCTCTCCCTATTCTATTCTATTCTATTCTATTCTATTCTATTCTTTTCTATTCTTTTCTATTCTCTCACCTGTACGTATTCCTAGCAATGAGCTCGTCCAGATCACTGCCCATGTGAGTGTAGTACAGATCATACACGTATTCCGTTTCCTTCACATCCTCGTCTGATCTCTCCCTATTCTATTCTATTCTATTCTATTCTATTCTATTCTTTTCTATTCTATTCTATTCTCTCACCTGTACGTATTCCTAGCAATGAGCTCGTCCAGATCACTGCCCATGTGAGTGTAGTACAGATCATACACGTATTCCGTTTCCTTCACATCCTCGTCTGATCTCTCCTGGTTCACAATATCAATCACTGTGACGGGGGTGACGGTCCCTTCCTCGCTTTGGTCCTCGGGTTTGATGTTGCGATACAAATTCACCACCTGATGTGAATACATGGACGGTTATTACTTCCGATAAATTTCTAATATAGATGTAAATACAAGTGTTTGTAAAAAAATCTCTGATTCCAGTGTAGATAAAACTTGATTTTTTTTTTGTTTTTTTTATTTTTTTTTTTTTTTTTTTTGTATAATGTAGGTAAATGGTATCTATTACCAATATAAACAAATTTGAATGACTAACATCGTACTAGCGTATTAGAGAGTTACCAAGAGATTTTACAGGATAACTCTCAAAATTGCCAAGTATCATCCCAATGTGAACCATTCGACGAGGAAGTATTGAGACCATAATTGGCAGTGTATTTTAGCCTTAAACACTCGCCAAAATAAGACCCGATTATATGTACGACAGGGACCTCATTGTTAGATAGTAGGTTTAGACTTAGGAAAAATAAATGCAAACTCCGTACAATGAACACTGCGACCTTGTACAACATTTATTGTACCAGTTTATTCTATTGTATTAATTTTCCATTTACACGTCGCTGATTATGAGTATATTTCTAGGGAGGGGAGATTGTACCCTCCTTTCGCTGGGAATCGTAACCAGGTACCACCATTAACGTCACACTCAGCCCGGTACACTAACTAAACTGTTAATAGCGCTTCTGTATTGATTTACCAGACTACCCTTATAGCACTCGATAGTACTGTATCTCATAACCAGTCTAGCGACCTTAACCTGCTCATAACCACCGATCCAATGCAGCGTAACTACTAAACTCACTTCATAGCGACTCTTCTGAGAGTGGAGCTGGTTCTCCTAGTAAACTCACTTCATAGCGACTCTTCTGAGAGTGGAGCTGGTTCTCCTAGTAAACTCACTTCATAGCGACTCTTCTGAGAGTGGAGCTGGTTCTCCTAGTAAACTCACTTCATAGCGACTCTTCTGAGAGTGGAGCTGGTTCTCCTAGTATACTCACTTCATAGCGACTCTTCTGAGAGTGGAGCTGGTTCTCCTAGTAAACTCACTTCATAGCGACTCTTCTGAGAGTGGAGCTGGTTCTCCTAGTAAACTCACTTCATAGCGACTCTTCTGAGAGTGGAGCTGGTTCTCCCTTCTTAGTTTCTCCGTGATGTCCGACAGTCTCTTGTGCTTGGCGGAGAGTGATCTCCTCTCTGAGTCTGGTGCAGTGGTCTCCGAGGCCAGGTGCTCACTCTGCAGGACTCTGTTCACGCATGCGCGGGCCGAACAGTCTTGCTCCTGGGGAGGAAAATAATAATATTAAGGGAGAGAATATCAATGTTGATCATAATAATAATAATAAGGGAGAGAATATCAATGTTGATCACAATAATAATCAGGGAGAGAAATATCTATGTTGATCATAATAATAGAATAGAATATACCTTGTTTATACTGCCGACGTAAGACTGAAAAGTCCCTTTACTCCAGCAGTTAAACAGGGTCTTATATATTTTATGGGATAAAATAATAAGGGAGAGAATCTTCTTATTTTACTCTGTCTTATCCCGCTTGAGCAGGGTCGACGTTCTTCAACCTCAGGGTTGAGGTTGATTGGTTTTGGCACATTTTTTTACAGCTGGGATGCCCTTCCGAGCGCCAACGATTCTATTTGATCTAACGTCCGGGATTAGGACGGGGGTTTTACCCTCCATTCGCTGGGAATCGTATCAGCTACCCACATTAACCTCACCCAGCCTCGGTAGGGCCGGAAATGCCAGCCTCACATGTACGGAGGGAACAGAATTTTCTGAGTGAAAAATCTGCTCCGACCAGGGATCGAACTCAGGATCTCTAGACTACGGGCAGTAGTCTCAACCGTTACGCCACGGAGGCTGGCTAATAAGGGAGAGAATACGGTGTACAAATCCACCAACTAATATCCTCCCCACATTGTGAACGGAGCAACACCAGGAGATTTGATCATAGATCCGCTCCTGGGGGGGGGGGGGTAAACCCCCGAAAGGAGATACCCCGAGCCATAATAATAATAATATTAATGGACCTTTTAGTGGAAGGTAACCCCACATACTATGATCAAACTTGAATATAAGAGAACTCGAGGGGCCGGAATTTTTTTCTCTTATAAAGAGGTTTTACTTCCGAGAAATTTCTAGTATTAGAAATTGGAAGTATTTTTGCTTATAGAAAGCAATATAAATTACAATGCAAAACATCTCCTATCTTCTCAGGACACGTATATATTTGGATTTAACCTCGCCTTCAACTGCCTTGTCACATTGGTGACCACCGGGATTTTAACCCACCAATTGGTGGATTAAAATTTCTGGGCAAACAGTTAAAGTAAAAAAAATCTCATGATAGTTTTTCATTGCTTTATTTTTTTACAATTCATTGGCTTTTGTTTGAAGGACGATTTTTTCATTCGTAACACGACACAATTTATAAATTCATCAAATATAAATAAATTGCAAGTACTTTTCCTTACAGTGATTTTTTTACGCTATAACTAGAATTCTTTGGATGTGCAGACGCTCTAGGGAGTGCTAATAATAGTAAATAAATAAAAATTAAACCAAATTGGTCATAAAATTAGGTCATCCCTATCGATGAATATGAATCTGTTTTCTTTGTTCAACTTGTTCTGCTGTGCGGGCTGCAGCCCCTCTCGTGTGATCACACAATGTGCTTTCTACCCCCCGCGCCCTGCGTCGTATAAGATCACCCAACACAGCCACAAGAAGAGCAAATGTATCCTCAAGATATACGAGCAGAGACAAGCCATCATCTCCAGGAACGTCTTCTGGACCACCAGCGCGAAGGGGAACAGGATCGCGTGCATCATGGTCCCGCACAAGGGGGCTGTGTTCACCGTCATCTACTCGCACGGGAACGGCTGTGACATGGGCCAGTCCTTGTCCTACTTTGTGAACTTGTCCGCGCGCTTGAAATGCAACTTCATGTTGTATGACTACTCGGGCTACGGCTCCAGCACAGGCCATCCCTCCGAGGCCAACCTGTACGGGGACATAGAGGCCATCTACGAGGTGTTGAAGAGCAGATACAACGTGCGGGATGAGCAGATCATTCTGTACGGACAGAGCATCGGGTCAGTGCCCTCTGTGTACCTCGCCAGCAAGCTGAACGTGGCGGGAGTGGTGCTGCACTGCGCCCTGCTGTCTGCCCTGCGCGTCCTGTTCCCCAACTTCCGCAAGTCCCTGTGGTTCGACGGACTGAAGAACATAGACCGGCTGGGGAAGATCCAGTCCCCCGTGCTGGTGATCCACGGGACCCGGGACGAGCTGGTGCACTTCTCTCATGGCATGGCCATCTACGAGGCCTGCCCCAATGTGGTGGAGCCCCTGTGGGTGTCAGGCGCCGGCCACAACAATATTGAAATGTTTGAGCAATACATCGACAGGCTGGACAAATTCATCAATGTGGAATTGCTCCAGAGGTATCAACAACTTCAGGGAGATTGAAATTTGAGTTCGAGAAAAAATATTTCTACATTAGACGTGAAGAGCACAAATTGAGAAAAATTAAACTTAGGCAAGAGAATGATACATGAAACCTTGTGAATGAAATAGTTAGTGTTAGTCTCCTCGACTTCAGTAACAGTTGAAACTTTAACTGAGAAATAAAAGAAGAAAACAAATAGAATTAGAACAAAAAGATAAAGAGCTAGTTATTTGTGTTATTATGTTACAATATTTAGTAGGTAGCAAAGCATCGACATTACGAGAACTAATGCTAATGCATCATGTACTTCAACAAACCAGCATATTCCAATATCAATCTCGTAATGCCGCTACTGGTCGTTGCCCACAACTACCTCAATTGTCCTCACGAGGCAGGGTAGGCCTCGACACCCAAAATACAGAACCGAAAAAATTCCGAACCCAGCCACCTGGAGTGCAAGCCGAGCATGCTACGCTAGCCCAAGGTGACTACTTGATTAGAACAAAGGTAAGAAAATATTATGAATGCTCCACACATTGACACTTGCCAACACAACCAAATTACTTATTTTGCGCAAATTCCTGTAGCCATTTCGGTACTTTAAAGTAGCTGTGATTAATCTCTATTACTTTAGTTGTACTGACCCATATTCCATCACACAATATTATCAAAGAAAATATTATCTTTACTATTAACCTTCTATAAAATGTCTTTATAGAATGGATAAAGAAATAACCACTAGTAGATTTTTCATAAAGAAATATGTACATAATTATATTTTTATTACAGAATTGACTCATCAGAGGACATAAGGCAGAAAGGTATTTACTTTTAAAAATAAAACAACCAAATATTAATGGCAATTTTCAAACTAAAAAAATATGATAGGTACTAATTGGCAAGGCCTGGATAAAATGCCCAAATTTAAAAAATAACCCACCCTATCTTATAAGTAAACATTCTTGGAAATATTGCTTTTCAGCTTGTTTCCATACTTTCAACATTTCCTTGATTCTTATCAGAATGGGTTTTAATAACGTTCTTTGATTCTTTGTTTGATTGATTCTCTGCATGAGATGAACCAGTTGGCTTTTGATTGGCACCATTATCAGTGTATATTTCCTGTATCCTGGAATCTAGAGGCTCCTGTAGCTCTTCTTTTCTTCTAGAACATGGAAACCTTTTTACGTTACCGCAGTTTGGACATGACTGAGAAATATGATTCTTCTTGAATTTGATTTTAACATGTGGGTGGGAATGCAGGTTTGCATTGCAAGCTTTGCACAGATGATGCTTGATACTGCCATCCAAGCGTTGCTGGGTTTTCCTGCTTATGAGTTTCAAATTTTTAGAATAAAAACTTGAGAGGAGTGGATATTTCTTGTTTGTCAGTTTTCCCAATTCAAATAAATAGTTCATTCTGTTGATGTTGTCATAATTTTGAAATGATTTGTTCAAGTGCTTATGAGTAATTTTTTCATGTGAATGTGATTCCATTATTTCTTGGGAATATTGTCTTTTAGTCTCCACAAGATAGAAAAGCAAGATGTTGTTGGAAGTTGGAAGTTTCTTTTCTTTCTAGGCCTGCAATGGAGACACATACAAGGTAGGTTGATAACTTTCTGGCACATTGATACACTCTGGAGAAAAAATATTCTATTTTAAAGTGGAATTAACTATTAATAAATTCAAATTTTAAATCTTTATAAAAAATTAATATTTAAATACTAGTTAATTGTTAAACTTAATTTGAAAAGATAATAATTACATTCATGGAAATAATATAAAACACACTTTGCAGCACTGTTTTTCATAAATATGTGTTCCTTTGCAGACCAACACTGATTCATGTACAACTTTGTGAAAAATCATAATGTGGCCTTTGTCAGATTCTGAAGCAACAACATGAAGATTTTGGTATTTTCTATATTCTGTGCTTATCCACCTACCAGACCTACCTATTAGGGATTGAAAATATTATAAAAAGTATAAAAAGACATGGTCATTCACCAATAAAGCCATGCCTCAGCATTTTCTTTTACATACACCTTAAATATTAATTGCTGAACTTTGGATCAGAGGTGTACAATTATGATAGGTGCTTCCCCATAGCCATGCACATCTGGGTTGGGCCTAAAGCTGACTAATAATTAAATAATTTTGGTCTCCTCAAAAAACTCTGGGCTACCCTGGCCCTTGCCCAATAACTCAGCCTGTATGGCACTACAGATCTTCAGCTGTCCCTATGGGCCAAATTTTTAAACAGGATTAAATTTAATATAAGCCAGACCCTTCTTCAAGATATAGTTTCAACCAATCACAGTGAACTACAGCCTGACAAGAGGGACAGTCAGGCTCATGTTACATTTAAACCCAAATTAATAAATTAATCTTGCTGTGGTGGATGTAGTTATTTTAGAATCTGATTTAAGTTATAAGTTTGGCTATTACCATGGTAAAAACAACACTATAGTAACAATCTGTGCTTTACCATTATTAAATATTTTTGGCCTAGATCCAAAATTAAGCCCTAATAAAAGCTCTCGATATTGTGAAACAGGATAATGAAAGCCTGACTAAAAAAACAAGCTATATGCATATTTTAAAATTGTCAAAAAAAAACACCATATTGTCAAGCTATCTGTCAAACCTATGGTCCATTTCTGTACACTAATAACTATCAGAAAACCAGCAGCTCTTCACCAATGAAGCAGCATATTTTAGTGACCCTGAAACTGTTGAAAATGCAATTTTGGAGAAAAAAAAATTACAGATAACTCATTTTTTCAGCAAGGCCCTTGCTTAGATTCATCTAAGTGGACACTATCAAATGACTCAGGCTATAGTATGCGATGATTGGTTGAAATGCCCACAAGAGGGCATGTAAAAGGATAGTGTCCACTTACATTAATCCTGTTTCATAATTCAGCCCTTGGACTTATGTGATTAGGGCACAGCTAGTTTATTTCCTCTCATTATATGCACCCTATAGGTATATAATTTTCCTGCAAATTGCTGTCAGTACTTCAGCCAAGCTACTGTAAGGTACCTATCTATTGTTATGTTGAGGAAAACTCACTTTGTTGGCAACAGTGGCAGCAAACGTGAACAATGTAGGATCAATACTGCTGTCACCTTCTTCGGTTTTCAACCTTTTGGATGCAAACAAGAGGGAATCAACTGGATTTTCATGGCACCTTCTCTTCAGACGGACAACTGCCATTGCTAGAAAATGAACTTGATACCTTGTTCTGAGTTATTTACACAGATAGGGATAGAAGATTAATCATCAATATGATTTTGGAGCAAAAACATCTAATGAATTTTCACTGGGCTGCAATTAGGTATAACTGATTACAGCAATGAACAATCAAACCAATAATTAAAGATTTATTCACATTACATAACTGATCAGTTCGATTATGATGATTATGGATCAGATAACAGACAGAAATATCATTTGAAATTTGAGATTCATGAGAAAAAATAAAAATATTTAAATATTAACAATTGAAATTTTCAAAAACCAATCATGGTCGGGAATGTTCGCGCTCAAGTTCGTGCAAGCTCGCGGTTCGACCCGCTCTAGTGTAGAAATCTGTGGGTTCGTGTTGGCCCAATGAGGTATAATTTAGAGGTTAGAGCATACGAGTAGAGGTAGAAGAGAAGGCGGCTTATGAAACTTTTAGGACTGGTGTGAAATATAACAAGAAGTTATTTTCTTGTGCAGAAGATTTTTCGACTACATTTTACTAGGTACCTATTCTTACATATAAAAAACAGAAAAGTGATGAAATTTGTCAAACACAATTAAATTATTATTATAATAGGTATATCAGGCTTTATTAGAATTAATAAATGATAAAATTGTTTGAAAATAAATAAATAATAAAGAAGAAAATAATAATGTCCCTAACTAAAGGGTAGTCTGCGGCAATCTCTTTCACCCAACCACTCTGATATTCGTTATGAAAAATGTACTAGTGTTTCAGCTCCCGGTTCCACCCTCCTTAGTTCCAGAGAGGGTAAGAAGATTATTGTGAATATTAAGTAACCCACCGAATGCAACAGTTTGCTTCGAAACGTTTCGCAATATTTTGTCTTCAATTTTCATTTGCGGGGAAAGAGCGCGCGATTAGCTCAGTGGTTAAGCACTCGCTTGCCATGCGGAAGCTCCCGGGTTCGATCCCCCGTGCCGTCAAATTTTTTTTATTCTTAATTAGGTTACAATTGTTTGTAAGGGATACTTTCCGGTGCGCTCGTGTTGACCCAGCACCTGATTGGGAAGTATTGTGTCACTTCTCGCCCATCAGAGGGGAGGCATACTACGGAATGGGCAGGCTACAACACAGACCACAAGCGTCTACAGTAGCTCCTGTTTCATGGCTACGACATAAAAACGGCTGTGAAACACTCATCTTTAATAAATAAGATTAAAAATGCGATGTTTATCAAAGCAACGTTTCAATCAATGGAATTCATTTGATGCTATAAAGAGAGTGGAGCAGTGCTTTAACGTTATAAAAAATTGTTGCGCTCATCGTCAGTTGGAAACCGAAAAAAGTTATTCCCCTGTGCGCAGCTCACAGCTGCGTCGCGCGGCCAAACACTTCTTCCAATTTATTTTTGGTGCGCAGCGAGACGCAAGCCTTGCTTCCTGAGTTCCCAGCAGCAGCGTCAGACGCGGCCGCAGATGCAGATGCGAGACGTCTAGAGGGAAAATCACCTGAAGAAACCTTGTCGCATAACTTGTGTATCGTCACCGTGACTTAGGGCGAAATTAATAGACAAATTCTACATCAAAAGTTACTGCTAATCGTCGGTTTTCCCTATCTTACACAGTACGCAATCCGTGACTTAGCGCCACAGGTGTATTACAAAAACGTCTATTAATTCCGCCCTTAGTCACGCTTTGTAAAGGACCTCTCAAATAATGAGTCTGATTAGTGAGTGATAACATGCAAGGTTATAAAACCAATATTCTAAGAACCTTTAAGTCCTTTAAATTTGATATAGTGATCCAGCTAGGTAATCTCCGCTCCATCTTTGATTAAAATCAAAACTTTGCGGTTTGTAACTCGAACCGCTCAGTAGAGTTGCCGCGATTAGTTCAAATCTCGATAATCGATTATCGATTAATCGGACTCGTTGGTAATCGATTAATCGACACTCAAATAATCGATTAGCTTAACGCGTATGTGTTGACGAGCAATATTTCAAAATTATGTCTGATATATAGTTCACTTGACACTTAAATTTATTAGATTTATTGTTCTTTTGTCCTTTGATTAGGTATGTTAGAAGGAAAATGATCAAAATGACAAATATGACAATATTGACAATGACAGAATTGAGAATGACACTTTTAGTTTTTAAAATTTTAATGTTAGGTTATTTAAAAAATGCCGTGATTTCCGCCTTTTGTAACCAGTAACCAGTGTTGCCAGAAAAAATTAAAAAAAATCCCCCAATTTTTACTTTTTTTTCCCCCAATCCCAAGGTGCTTGCTAGATCTAGATAACTATAAGTACTATATTAACTAGATAGTAGATAGTCTAAAATAATCGATTAATCGACATGAAAATAATCGATTAATCGATTATCTGACTAGTCACTAATCGTTAATCGACATGAAAATAATCGATTAATCGATTATCTGACTAGTCACTAATCGTTAATCGATTATCAAATTATCGATTATTAATAATCGATTAATCGATTAGTTCGATTAATCGCGGCAACTCTACCGCTCAGTCCTAAGTCGAATGATGGCGAACAGAATCTTTAATCTAAGCCATGCAACAACGTGATAAAAAAAATGCTTCCAACATGATAGAAGAAATCCAGGAAAAACTATCAAAACTCGTGATTGGGCAGATGGAAGTATGCAGCTATAGTTAGAATCACATAAAAATTATTTCGTGGAATTGGAAACTATAAATACCTGCTTATTAGAGTACCTATTGTATCAACAGCAAAAAATACAGTTCTTGTCGAAAAAAAAGTTTATATAGTAAGAAAACGAATTGGTGCTTACATCTATGGTTTCAAAAAAGGTTTCTGGTGATATCCGGATAGACCCCAATCAGTCTGGTGTTGTTGCTAGCTTATGCAAGGTAACCTACCAAAATTTCAACTATTATTTTCACTATTATAGTTTTTAAGTGTATGATATCAACACAAAACACAAATCTACACTTGCACTGTGCACAGAAGGAGTCTGGGCGTCCAAGGGTTCAATATCTACCCATATCAGTCCTTCCGCCACCATGACGCAACACTCGGAAAGAAGTGACAATAGAATAGTGAACTTTTTAAATACAAATCAACTATGTAGTTTAATTAGTATACCTACTGTGTTCTTTTGGCAACTCACATTGTGTTGGCAACAAGGCAACTCACATTGTGAGCAGTACTGCTCACAATGTGAGTACTGCTCACAATGTGAGTTGCCAAAAGAACACAGTACATTATTTCATTATCATTAATGAAATATATTAATTGTTCCCCCCTGGAAACCAATCTTAATAGAATTATTCAATAGAAAGACGAATAAATAATAATATTTTAAAGGGGACCAAAAAGTCATTTCATACCTGAGCGCAATACCGCACCATTTTATAATACAGTACCTACATTTTTATGTAGATAACAACAATAACTTTTTATCTAAAACCAATAAATTTCATTTTAAGCACAGCAACAAATCAGGTGTGAAGTGCATTGAATTAGAATTGCTCATACTCACAGGGTTAGTATGCGTGTAAAACCTAACACATATACAATTATATTTTTTCAAATTCTGAAATTTCTGAACCAGTAGAACGAAATCTGGGAGTGTTCAAGTACATTAAATTTTCTACATCAAATGGAAAAAACAATGTATTCCCGATATACAACACACAAAAAATGTTATATGTATACTCGGTAGTAAAAATAAATTTAAATATAAAGCCAAAGTTACTTTGTGAAAGTTAGAAACTGTGTGAAAATTGTAAAATCTTACCATCAAAGTGAAAATAGTAAATAAGAGAATATCTAAACAATAATTCTTTACAGCTTAAAAGTATAAAAACTGCCAAATCATAAGACAAGATAATGAAAATACAACTTCTTGGTGCAGACGCGATAATGCTGCTTCTACTTACAACCACTACAAATGCTAAAGAAGACACGGTAGCTGCCATTAACCTTGATGAAGATCAAGTCAACACAGAGGCCAAGGAAGCAAATGAGACTTCTGTGTTGAAGAAAGATAACAATAGAAACAAAACTAACGAATCTTTCAAAATAAGTGAACGTAAAGCTGTCTACTACTACGACTACTACTGTGACTGTGACCACTACGATGATAGTGACTATTCTGGTCCAAATCCTACTGCATATTACACTGAACCAACACCAGCACCATACTATGATGATAATTACTATTCTGATCCAAATCCTACTGCACATTACACTGAACCTACACCAGTACCATTCTATACACCTAAAGAAGAACCAAACATAACACCTGAACTACCTAACATTATTACACCTCCACCACCCAACATTACACCTGAACCACCGAACAATATACCTGCATCATCCAACATTGTACCTGCACTACCCAACAATATACCTGCACCACCCAACAATATACCTGCACCACCCAACAATATACCTGCACCACCCAACAATATACCTGCACCACCCAACAATATACCTGCACCACCCAATTTTGTACCTGCACCACCCAACATTGTACAGAGTCTTTCAATAGGAACGCCTCATTTATCTGTCAATCTGAACAACCCCCATGCATTGATTTAAAATAACTTGGTTTCATGTTGTTCATTAAAGTATGCCATTTAGTCATGGTACACAAGCGAGAACAATTTTATTGTCAAAACTTACTATTTTAATTCATAGCTCCCTCTAAATTCATATTCCAAGTTTCATCAAAAGATCATCTCCAGCGATATTATTCATTGCACCTGCACCACCCAACATTACACCTGCACCACCCAACATTATACCTGCACCACCCAACAATATACCTGCACCACCCAACAATATACCTGCACCACCCAACATTGTACCTGTACCACCCAACAATATACCTGCACCACCCAACATTATACCTGCACCACCCAACAATATACCTGCACCACCCAACATTGTACCTACACCACACAACAATATACCTGCACCACCCAACAATATACCTGCACCACCCAACATTGTACCTACACCACACAACAATATACCTGCACCACCCAACAATATACCTGCAACACCCAACATTGTACCTACACCACACAACAATATACCTGCACCACCTAATAATATACCTGCACCACCCAACATTGTACCTACACCACCCAACAATATACCTGCACCACCCAACATTGTACCTACACCACACAACAATATACCTGCACCACCCAACAATATACCTGCACCACCCAACATTGTACCTACACCACACAACAATATACCTGCACCACCCAACAATATACCTGCACCACCCAACATTGTACCTACACCACACAACAATATACCTGCACCACCCAACAATATACCTGCACCACCCAACATTGTACCTACACCACACAACAATATACCTGCACCACCCAACAATATACCTGCACCACCCAACATTGTACCTACACCACACAACAATATACCTGCACCACCTAATAATATACCTGCACAACCCAACAATATACCTGCACCACCCAACAATATACCTGCAACACCCAACATTGTACCTACACCACACAACAATATACCTGCACCACCTAATAATATACCTGCACCACCCAACATTGTACCTACACCACACAACAATATACCTGCACCACCCAACAATATACCTGCACCACCCAACATTGTACCTACACCACCCAACAATATACCTGCACCACCCAACAATATACCTGCACCACCCAACAATATACCTGCAACACCTAATAATATACCTGCACCACCCAACAATATACCTACACCACCCAACATTGTACCTGCACCACCCAACAATATACCTACACCACCCAACATTGTACCTGCACCACCCAACAATATACCTGCACCACCCAACAATATACCTGCACCACCCAACAATATACCTGCACCACCCAACAATATACCTGCACCAGTACCAAAGATTTAATCTTCACCAGCACAAAACATTACACCTTCACCAGCACAAAATATTACACCTGCACCAAACATAACACCGGCACCGGCACCAGCACCAAATATTACGCCTGCACCAGCACCAAATATTACACCTTCACCAGCACAAAATATTACGCCTGCACCAAACATAACACCGGTACCAGAACCAAAGATTATGGCTGCACCAAGCATAACACCTGCACCAGCACCAAACATTACATCTGCACCAGCACGAAGCATAACACTTGTGCCAGCACCAAATATTTAATCTGCACCAGCACAAAACAATACACCTGTCAGCACCAGCACCAAACATTACACCTGCACCAGCAACAAACATAACAGCTGTACCAGCACCAAAGATTAAATCTGCACCAGCACCGAACATTACACTAGTACAAAGAAACTCTAATCAAATACAAAGGAATACTTACACGGATTACACAAATCTGGATTCAATTCAACGAACTACCTACATATAACGAGAGTTATCATTATTATCCTCACAAAATAGTGGCTGACAAAACAAAAGCATAGCGTGTAGAAATAAGCACGCTATGACAAAAGTATGAAAAGCATGCTTAGAAAAAAAAAACACTCTAAGTTTTTGTAAAAGCATTTGAGTCAGCCAAGTTTTATTGTTTAAGAAACAACTTATTTTCAGAAAACTGAAGGTAAAAGCTTTGTCCAGCGAGGCTTGTACCTCGCTGTTGGGTGACCACTCAAAATAAAACACCTTTATGCCATCTCCGCTCCAATCATGGCTTGAGGTTAATGCTGGTAGCCGTGCGGTTTTCAAATTTCCAGTGAATGGAGTGTAATCATCTGCTCCAATGGAGGGTCTGTTAAAAACCCCTGGTCACGTTTGACCTAAATGTTGGTTAACTATGGAAATGTTGGTTAACTATGGAAATGTTGGTTAACTATGGAAATATCACTTCCTCGAAATGCTAACACAAAACCAAATTAGCCCAGGCAAATTAGTGCTCTAGCGTCAAAAAATTGCTCAATAGCTGGAAATCGTTTTAAACCCTTAAAGGGGTCCTGAATAATGGGTATATGAGTTTGCGACGGATTTTAGGTTGTGCTTCCGAGTTTAGGGCCTAAATAGTGCAAATTTTTTGCACTTTTTTTAAAATTGCGCTTATAACTCAAAATGTATTTATTCTACAGAAAATTTTACTCAGTTCTTATCTAAGGAACATAAAATTATGCGTCCAATGACGTTTGAATCATTAAAAAAGGTTAAGCCGTTCAGCCACAATCGCTCCTCAAAGATGGGTGGTTTTTTCAAACATAGCTCAAATTTTGAAAATTCTCAACTTTTAACGCCTGTAAGTCAAAAAGGACTGCATCAATTGAAAAATTTAATAGAATCGAACTTGTAGAAAATGTAATTTTAAGTAAAATACTATTTGAAATTTGAAATTTTCTCACTCCAGTGCTGAGATATGATTTTTCGTCCCTAGCGCCAAATTTCCGCTAAGGCAGTGCAACGCAAGAAACTTCATCTGAACTCTAAAATTCTCATATTCTTACAATTTTTCAAGCAAAACTGAACGTAATCTATTGAATTCAGTCGAATAGGTAATTTTGAGAAACTTGCACTGAATTTTACTAAGATCTTCACTGAACATGTTGTGATTTCAAGACAGCTGGCACACTATGGAGTATGAGTGGACCCCGAACATCCAAGTACAGAGCTACAGAGCAGAAAAAATCCCATCCCGCTGGGAATTGAACCCAGGTCACCATGCGTGCAATGCCTAGCGCGCTAGCTCACTCGGCTACAGTGACTACAACATATTAAAGGCAAAGATAGAGGAATATTAAAGGAAAAGTCACTTCGAATGTTCATTGAGGACAGCAGGAGGAGAATTGATGTGCATCACACGTGGTTACAGACTCAAAGATCTGTTATACTTCACGAGAAGTGTCGCAAAGGTGTCTACACGAAGGAGTCAAACACTATAAAGGCCGAAAAAGAAGCAAGAAACGGAAGCCGTGTGACAAGAGGCCGTGAGGAAATACCAAAATTCAACTTCAAGGAGCTCTGCTTCTACTGTAGAAAAGATATGGAGGTTCTGGGTACTAACGACTTCTTAGGAGTGAATCACTTTTCATGGCCATCAATGGTATCCATGTTTATATCGGCGTTGTCATATACGAATTGAGTTAATGAATTTTTAGTGATGATAAGGCCATGATACGTTCCATGCTATGGGGGGGTATTCAGTGCTTCACTCCTAAGAAGTCGTTAGTACCTAGAACCTCCATACTGAAGGTGAAATCAATCCCACTAGTGATCAGCTTGAGCGAACTCTCCCTGTTCACGCCATGTGACTCCAGTTTGAATTGACTCCAAACTTACCCCGCGCATATCACTCGATCTCTACGCCCCTAACTGTTAGAGATAACACTTCGATATCAGATGATAGGCATATCATATGATCTTACAAAGAAAGCCAGAGATTCGGTACGATAGATTGGGAACGACGATGCCTCGTTCAGATTGTAACAACCAGTGGTCAGGGTACGTCTTCTCTCCTTCCTCGATCTACCACCTTTGATCCCCTTCTAAAGGCGTAAGTACTTGGTACAAGTACTCAAGGTAAGATCATCCAATCTCATTTCATAGTAGTAGTTTATTTCATCCTTTTATCTTTCCGTGTAAATTTAATACTCTTTAATACACCTACACCTTTCGTAGTAGCGTTATAGAACCAGCGGCCTTTTCTTCGTTAAACCCCAGTAACTGGGAAACTTAGGTCTTTCGGCTTCAAAGCCCCAGTTACTACATTAATTCACTCCCCTCGTCCAGATATACCTTGAGCTGCATCAGGATCCATAGATGGGCGTGAATTAAAGAACATACCACGACAAGAATCGTACTTGCCTTCAGCGGCTACGAGGTGTGATTCAGTTGCCATCTTACGCAATACCACCGCCCCCATTTCATCTCCTCTGGCAATTGCAGAAACTTTAATTTTTTGCATTATTTCTTGTGTCTGAATTTCACATCTATGAAGAGGAAGCTTTTTCTGTTTAACCTTGAAGCTTTCAGAGGTATCTTTTCCACAGTAGAAGCAGAGCTCCTTGAAGTTGAATTTTGGTATTTCCTCACGGCCTCTTGTCACACGGCTTCCGTTTCTTGCTTCTTTTTCGGCCTTTACAGTGTTTGACTCCTTCGTGTAGACACCTTTGCGACACTTCTCGTGAAGTATAACAGATCTTTGAGTCTGTAACCACGTGTGATGCACATCATTTCTCCTCCTGCTGTCCTCAATGAACATTCGAAGTGACTTTTCCTTTAATATTCCTCTATCTTTGCCTTTAATATGTTGTAGTCACTGTAGCCGAGTGAGTTAGCGCGCTAGGCATTGCACGCATGGTGACCTGGGTTCAATTCCCAGCGGGATGGGATTTTTTCTGCTCTGTAGCTCTGTACTTGGATGTTCGGGGTCCACTCATACTTCGTGAGTCGTGAGGAAAAAAGAGTAGCTGCTTTGATATGAAGCAGCGACCAGTGGCTGAATCATAGGCACACAAATAATACAAGATATTGTAAATTAAACTGGCAAAGTTCTATGATTCTGCGCTACCCACTAAAACTGTGACATAACAACACAAAGAAAATGCATTTTTATTATTATATTATTATTAATATTCCTTCTTGCACAATGTTCCCGCATATAAAACAAGTTACATCCTCCATAGTGTGCCAGCTGTCTTGAAATCACAACATGTTCAGTGAAGATCTTAGTAAAATTCAGTGCAAGTTTCTCAAAATTACCTATTCGACTGAATTCAATAGATTACGTTCAGTTTTGTTTGAAAAGTTGTAAGAATATGAGAATTTTAGAGTTCAGATGAAGTTTCTTGCGTTGCACTGCCTTAGCGGAAATTTGGCGCTAGGGACGAAAAATCATATCTCAGCACTGGAGTGAGCAAATTTCAAATTTCAAACAGTATTTTACTTAAAATTACATTTTCTACAAGTTCGATTCTATTAAATTTTTCAATTGATGCAGTCCTTTTTGACTTACAGGCGTTAAAAGTTGAGAATTTTCAAAATTTGAGCTATGTTTGAAAAAACCACCCATCTTTGAGGAGCGATTGTGGCTGAACGGCTTAACCTTTTTTAATGATTCAAACGTCATTGGACGCATAATTTTATGTTCCTTAGATAAGAACTGAGTAAAATTTTCTGTAGAATAAATACATTTTGAGTTATAAGCGCAATTTTAAAAAAAGTGCAAAAAATTTGCACTATTTAGGCCCTAAACTCGGAAGCACAACCTAAAATCCGTCGCAAACTCATATACCCATTATTCAGGACCCCTTTAAGGGTTTAAAACGATTTCCAGCTATTGAGCAATTTTTTGACGCTAGACCCCATTTTAGCACTAATTTGCCTGGGCTAAATATCATTGTTAACTTTTTTCGCCATGACACGACACTGGCTGTCATTTCCGCACATGCTATACGAGCACCCGCCAATCCGTGCCACCAACATTTCTTCATGGCACGCATCGGTGCGTGCTCCAAAATGTTTTCTTTCCAGCCATGGCGCGCAACAATATTCCTGCCACCACTATGTATTGGTCTAATGAAAACCTGACGTATGAGGAATATTATACGGTGTTTATGGTTTTTGAATGCGCTGAATAATATGTAATGATTTTTTAGACGAAAAAAAATCGTTACATTTTCAATACCCAACCTCAAGATTCTATTTGAAATTCTGAAAACAACACCAAGTCACTTTTGAACTTAGTAATGAAACTTTACAAACAACTCGATGGAAAACAAAATTTATTTTTACAACAATGATCTTCTTAAATGTAATTATGAATATATGTATTGTGTATCCATCCCTTGTCACTTATTGCATGTTGGCGCAGCTACTTTGATATAACAACATTTGTTAACAGTACCATAAAAAATACTTTATTTTCTTTCTATTGAACTTAACAGCATAAAACAAATGAATTTCGTATTGCTAGAAATAAAGAATCTGCATACATTTTTACAAATCAGCTCTTTTCAATGAGAAGCAACAGCCGCTTTAGGCTTCACTCTTATATTAAACTTTCCGTTTCGTTCTAACCTCCTTGATTTAAAGCGCACTCTATGAGCGGGTAAGCCAACTTCAAGCAACTTTTATGTCAAAGAATAGAGAAATAAACACTAGGGTTCTCATTCTAATCCAGCGTTATTGGATCTTTCCTTTAGAGTCTTACTCTAGGTAATCTGAAATTATGACTAGATATTTCAAAAATCACAATATAAGTATGGTATTCATTCAAATCATCAAGTTCAATCAAAGCAAGAATTAATACGGTGAAAGCTTCTCATCAGTTTGATATCTTTGACTTTTCACATGATTCATCAAGCTTGATTCTGATTGGCTGGTAGCACTGAGCATGATCTCAGGTCAACGACATGAGCTCCAAACAAAGATTCTGATTGGTCGAAACCGAGAGCTACCGACATATTGCATATTGATCGCCGCAGTGCTGCTGTGCTCGCTTCAGACGTCGGAAATTTTGACCTTCTATTTATTTTATTAGGAAAAGGGAGTGTCGATTCGATAAGTTTAATGTGTTTGTTTCATAATTTTCGTGTTTTTCTGTGTGTTTTTAACTAAAAAGTTCCCGAATTAAAAGGATTTTCGGCGCTACTATCTCATAAGGTAAGCATTTAAATTGTTGGCAAATTTTAAAGTGTGCAAGTATCAATTTTGTTTCGAAAACCTCAATTGTCCCATAGAAGCATCACATCAGAAACTATAAATAGGCCATTACTCATCCCGCAGATATTTTTAAAGCCCAAAAATGAGTAGAAACTTTGTAAAACAATGTAATTCTAAAGTAATATCTCCACTTCTTAAATACCATTCTGCTACATGTAACTTTTTCTAAACTAGCCGGCCAATTTCCCTCCTGAAATTTTTTGTAGGGTTGTTTTAAAAGTGGATTGATAAGAATGTTTATATTAGCAAATTCAAGGCTTCTCAAAAGTTTATGATAAGAATTCAAAGTGTTTGTAAAACACTTCACAGTTAATTATTATTATAAACTGGACCAGTCAATAATTAAACATACCATTACACACTCAAAATAAAATTGATCTGGGTCTAGGCTTCTCTCTTAAGATTAAAGTAGGTCATACTGTCACTGATTATTTTAGGCTATTTTCCTTAATGGTGTGTACTACCAAGGTAATTCATTATTTTGCCTAAAGCCTTGCTTAAAATGATGTCATTATTTCTTGATGATTATCTCCTTGATATAAGAATATATTTTAATAAATCATCAATTTCTCAGGTTATTATTAAAAGTGAGAAGGAAAGCTACAAAATTGAATCCAAGTTTAGTGTAATTCGGTTGTTAGGTTGAATGACTTGATCATTATTCAAGAGGAATAAAAATAACAAATAACACTAAATAATTTCAATGTAACTAGGTGAATAATAATTTAAATTAAATTCAATTTTTCCCTACAAATTTTACAGGTGGGCCAAATTGTTTTTTTTTTTTTTACATAGCTGAAAATGCATTTTTAAAACAAATTCTAACAGGTTGATGAATGTAAAAAGCAGCCCTTAGACAATGCTTATTGCATTTGCAATGCCTATTACATTTATTAATGCTCATTGTAGAGTTAGTAGGATTGTTAGGAAAGCTTCAACCATATTGATAGCTAATTAAAGATTAGATATTGATTGATTAAATGTTCAATATCTTGATCAATAATTATGCTATATAGATTCAATATAATGGATCATGTACAGCTGCTTGGATGTTATCCATCACTAAATTTAACTGTCTATGACAGTTGATGAACTCAACTCAGGTGTAGAAAAATCCTTTTCACTTACGTAGAGATTAACCCAAATCTTTAAATACAATTGTTGTGGCCTGTGGTTGAGCAGCCTTGATTGGGTCCTCACCCAGAAACTCACTTTGAAAGAAAATGTAGGTTCCTCTAGGTAGTCTAGTTATGTTTTATTAAATTTCAAGTATCTATTTTATTTGCTTTGGAAAAGATAGTATTTTTACAAGTGTTTTGCACCTATCTGGTATTGAATAACTTCAAAAAAATTGACAATCAAGTGAGAATTGTTGGTACATTAAATAGGTTTTCCAGTTTCTGTCAGATCCCTGATGTTAAGCAACATCTAGCAAGGTTAGGTGATCTCTCAAATTTAAACTCCTGGATGCTGACAATTCCAGTCCCACCCAGGTTTGGTTTCAGCAAATTGAGGGTAAAACCTGCATCTCAAATGACATAAAAAAGATGAAAATGATATCAATGACATCTTGGAAATGTTGCAATCTGTTAAAGATTTATTTGGCTAGTCAAGTTGTTTCTATGTATTTTAGGTATGTTGATTGAGGGAAGAGGGTAGTCTTCAATATGAATGTCAGTTTCTTCACTTTCTCAACAAGCTGGGCATGACATTTATATCAACACTTTCTCTAGGATGCCAATTGTGTCAATAAGTCTTTAACATGACTATCTAGTTCAAGTTGATTAATTTAAAATTACTAGGATGTGTTAATTGTTCTAAGTAGGTACGTACATACATTGGCATTGCATTAGTTATTTATTACATGGTAGGTAATTAATAAATACCTTAAAATATTCTATTTTATTTTACATCCTGAATTTTTTAAATGTTTACTATCAGCAATGGTTAAAGCTTGAACTGAATTGACATAAGAATTGACTTTCTCTTAACTGGATTAGAAAAGCTTTATATAAATACTGACTACTTTTTTTTAATGTATCTAGTATTACTTATGCAAAAAAATACAGTTAAATGTCATGTACAACCAGCTAGATACAATCCATTTGAGTGCTAGCTACAAGACAACCATAGAAACTTAATAAATCTTAGGCTGAGAAAATATTTTTATCCAATATATATGTACCTACCTATAGCCTATTATAATCAAATAGAAACTAAAATGGGCAGTATCATTTGCATCTTGGAAAGGGAAAAGATGTAGACAATTAGTGATAGACAAATGGACATGGTCCATGCCTGGTCTTGATAAGAGGAAAACATCTGAGAAATTGTTTACTAATCAATATAGACACTATAAATTATAATTCATAATTATCAATGTTTCCTTTATATATTTTTCCATGTTTTCAAAGGAAGTTGTTAATACCTAGTTGATCAAAATATATAGATTGTGAATACTGAATACTTAACCAATGATTGATCTCATTTCTTATCAGCTTATCAGGTCTTGTAAATATAGGGTGTGAAGTAATCAGTCCAAGCCCTTGATAAGCAAATAATTTGTGTTGAGTTTCATAATTATTATCTCAAGAGCTTTTTTAAGTGTCATTCATGAGTGCACTACCTGAATCACTTAATATCATAATTATCAAAAGATTGAAGATACAATAAAATTAAACCTTGCACACTGTCTAGCAGTAGTTTTAACCGGTGAATTTCCAATATTGTAGCCTATCATAAACTAAGGCATAGCGGTAACTTTCAAAATTCTTAGACATTTTTAAACGGGACCAGGCAATACCCTAACAGGCCTAGTTTACTTGGTTATTTGCGAGGTTGGAATGCTTTATATCCAACCCAGTGAGAGATAAACACTTCTCTGTCCCCCCTTTTTTTACATGTTTTACAGACAATACAGCTACCTTAACTAACAGGAAGAAAAAGGATGGAAACAAGAAGCAAGAGAGGGAAGTGGGAAGTTACTGGTTCAGGTTCAAAGCTCATTGTAACAGAAATAGGAGACCAGAGATAACACTCATCACTTACCACTAGGGTGCACTAACACATTGCTCTACACATCCTGTATACAGGGTGTAACAATAAGAGCTAGAGGAGACCAGAGATAACACTTACGACTAGGGTAAACTAACACATTGTTCTACACATCCTGTATACAGTGTGTACCACCGGAGATGCCATAGTAAGAATTCACACGTAGGTTAGACTAGCTAGACTTGACATTATTGCTTTTGTACTTCTTCATGGGTAATGTCGATACAAACGGCTTGACCAAATGACTCTCATTCCAGCACAGAGTCTCCTTTTGGTATTGAGATGCTTACAAGGAAATACTTTTTAAGCATTCCAAATAGACGAAAGTCACGGGCAAAACATCAACGGCGGGAAATCACAGGGGTTTACATAGTTTTCCATATTATGTACGTCGAACGTATATCTCGACAGGCTACAAAATAACTTTTCTCCTTGTAAAATGATTTTCTCTTTAAATGTAAGTGTAATTATCCTCAGCAGCTTGTCTGCCCCAATGGGAGTGTTATCATTGGATGGCTTCTCCCTCATGTCATTTTCATTAATTTTTTCAATCAATTTACTAATTACAATTGCATTTGTGATGTTATATTGTAGAATGTAAATAAATAAATTACTACAAAAAATTGTAGGTAAGTGTATCTATTGAGTGAAATTTACAATACAAATTATTATGATACAGTTATTCACAGAAATACTGATTTTGACGAGTGATTACAGCCTACTCGTACGAATAATATCAAAAATACCCGATATAACTTTACTTCATATTCAGAATAATAATAATATGTTTCTGGAATCTTCCCCGGTGTTTCCCTTTCCCTAATATTTGGGGCCAAAAAGATCGTACAGACAGTTTTTGTGACACCCCCCACCCCCTCCCGTCCCAAAAAAACCAAAATACAGCTTGCTTGTACCCTAGTTCTAGAGCTACACAATCAGAACTAAATATTCAATTCGATTCAATTTTATTTTTTATTGTACATAAAATACATAAATGTATAAATACAACGTCAAGATTAGATATATAGGAGTAAAAGAAACAAAGAAAAAGGTTTTATCTCTCTAAATTAAAAAAAAAAAAATATTCTGTTCCAAACCTCATCCTCTCCACAGCAAGGAATATCATTGTACAAGCGTCCTTGGTAAGCAGCCCGCTCTGTGTACAATAGAAACCCACTCGCACGTAACGCCAGTCGCCTTAGAGGCAACTATTAGGTCATGACAGCTATCGTGTTAACGGCGTGTTCACGAAATAGGTCATCAAAAGCCTCCTCCACCCGCCTGTCAATGCGGTGGAATTCCGCGCACACCTTTCCCTGATGTTGACTCATACCCACGCCACCCCCACCCTCTCCTAGCCTTAGGGTACGTTCTCCTGCAGGAGTTTTTCGCGCCCGAACTAGTGACGACACCGTGCTTCGCAACTGTTATTATTATTTCTTCTTTATCACATAACTTGTGTTATGGTTTCATTTCTGGGATTTCACCGAGTGCAAACCATGCACCTGGGGTGAATCCTTGATTTGATGACATTGCGTTGGGATCATCACAGTACTTTGCGTAGTATGTGTGCTGTACTCAGCACTACAGCTTTCTGCATTATTATAATTACTATAGTAAGCTTTATTAGGTAGAATAAAAATATATACATTAAAATATGTACAATGAAATTATAAAGAAAAAACAAAAAGATTGAGCAAAGATACAAGAACAAAAAAGAGAATGAAGTTAATGTCCAACCTAAATAGAATAATTCGAAAAGTAAAGGAGGCTCTTAGTAATGCTGCGCTACCCACAAAAATTGTGAAGAGGCCTGGTGCTTAACCACAAATAAAACCATACATAATTTAATTATATATAAAGTAAAGGATATACTTACTATACACTTCTTATAGGTATTAGTTATATAGTCGAAAAGTAAAAATAAATAGGTCATTTCCCTAAGCTCTGCCTCCACCTCCCTTCTCTAGTATTAGATCTAGAAAATCACCTCCACTGCCACCTCTTCAGAGAAGAGAAACACCCACACCTCCATTATACTGAGACACCCTGTAGAGACTGAGCTCCACCCTTTTTTTTTAAATAATTACTTTGAGCGTAAAAAACACAACATCAATATTAATTTCCCCCTTTCTAATCCAATCTAATCGGACAGCTTAACCCGCGCTGATAGCTGTCAGTGTGGTGTAAAGATTTGGATATTGAGCTTGCATTTTTTTTTTTTTTTTGAACATAGATAACTCTTCTTTCGATAAAGGTAATATACAGTTAGTTTTAAGGTAATATTAGTCAGTTAGATAAAAGGAAAAATTTAAAAATAGGACACATTGATTTTACAATATAATAGTGACCAATAAGGGACTTTATTTATATATAAATTTGTTTTATTGTATTTAATGTTTTATTTCATAATAAAGTAAAGAGTGATTACTAATGTATTAATATTCTATATTAGCGTAACTGTAGGCTTCCTTTTACATACGAGCCGACTATCTAAATAAAGATTACTATAAATTGATCCCCTATAATCAACTATAATTATTATTATAACTACTCGTATATACCGAAATCAAAATTACAGAAGATTGAAGTGGGCGTACTAACTAACCTTTTATTTATTAATTCACAACACAAAAATTGTAGTTTATTCGAACATTCAACATAATTTTGCTGAAGAATTTGACTTGTGCGTTTTATTGGGCACAAATTTACATAGACTCGTGAAGAAGGGTTAAATCTCAAGTGAGAACAATATTTCACTCCACTGTCAAGGATTCAATCAAAACTCCCTACTCGCAATACTGGTGAATCATAATTATCAGCTATCAGTAAAAAAAAAAAAAATCAACACTTTCTGGCAATCACTGAATTTGGCCAACTCCAAAATTAGCAACGATAATTGGTGATTTGTTAATTTCTTTTACCTTTTAGAGGTTAAATAGATTTTAGAAAGTTTAAATAATGAAATATGTGGACCTTATTCATACCGTCCTGTATTATGTGTGTCTGGCTGGGAGACTTTACTAGTAAACATTCAACTGTCCTTAACTGTCCACCTTATTCATACCGTCCTCTATTATACACATATGTGCATGTGCAGTGCAGACACTACGTCATATACTATTAGTAAACATTCAACTAGGTTTAAATTGCCCTTCGAGAAGGACACCCACTCGTCAAAAGACACCTTTAGTAGATAAGCGTAACCCTACATCTTTGCTTTCATTAGGACCGAATGTCACCCCTCCTCGTTCTGTGGTAAGTAGCCGCATCTGACTGGTAGACTGAAGAACCCATCTCCTCGGCATTGGTCATTGGCATTAAAAAAAACCCACAGGGTATATTGGATAAGCGAAATACACTAATCTGACTTATATTAGTATAGCAATAAAGAACACAGGGCTTTATGGAAGAGAAACCCCAGTAGTTATTTTCATTGGTTGTTTTGAACTAAGTAAACGCAGGTCAAGTACTCCTAGTCAACATTCTCTCCCTGTTGAAAAGTCAGGAAGCTTGCGCTAACACTTGAAATGTTTTTCCTTAACCCAGGGGTGAGTTGGTGGCATTTGTTTTATTGATAGAGAAACCCCCACTGTCTCGTTCCTTTGGGGGTAACCAAAACAAAGGAAGAAATACTCTTGGAAATTCTGTACCGTATGTCGCTCTTTGTTTTTTTTTTAGCTTACAAACTATACCATACAGCCACAGGACAAATCATACGGCCATTTATTTTAAATAACACAAATGTAATGATTTTTAAAGAAAGTAAAACACAAGTTAATTTAAATAATGAAACAGGTATTAATTAATTAACCAGTAAGATCAGTCTACCATAAAGTAACTCTGGGTCAATGGCACATAAAATACACCAGTTCTTGATTGATCGCTGATATTAAGCAACGTCCAGCGAGTCTTGGACTTGGTTGGTGATCACATTTGAAAACCTTGTTTTACTGCCTTCTGAACCCAGCTGGGTGAGTTTGGCAGTCGGGATTGTGAGTTTCCAGTGAATGGAGAGTAAAACCACTGTCTCGAATTACCTATGATGAGAGACGTTAACCAAAACCAAAAAGAAAAAAGTATTGGCAAATCATGTACCAGTCATGGTCTTTTTTTTTTTTTTTTTTTTTTTTGGCATTGGTAGGCAAGACCATTCCATACAGCCAAGGACTAATCTAAGGCCCATATTTTTTTTTATTATTATTATAATAATAGTTTATTTATTTATTTTCTTTATGAAGAAACGTTTATACAAAGGTACTTCTCCTAAGCTTTGAAGGGCTTCTAAGAGATAATGAAACAGGATTAAAGTTAAGTTAAGCCAGAAACGCCCCCAAGTCGGAGGTTCTACCAATCACAGAGCACTATAGCCCGAGTTAAGGAATAGTGTCCACTTATATTTTATTTATTTGAAAAGATAGAGCCTTCTTATATGATCTATTTACATGATGTTTTTTGTTTAAATATAAAACTAAAAAAATAGATAAATTATTTGTGATATAAAAATCTTATAATTAGAAATATATAAAATATTAAATTTAATACTGTTTTATAATTTGGCCTTTCATTGCTTATTGCCTGCTCCGGTGGTAGGATCTTCATAACAAGTATCAGGTTACAGTTACTGAGAGCCACGATGTGTCTTCAGAAGTCCAGGTGTACACTCAGCCTTGTCTCTGGCTAAAGTTTCGAGCTGTGTCTGTGCTGCAATGTTCACTGCTGGTACTCTACATATTTTACATCGGGACTATAAAAAAAAACAATGGCGGATCAGTCGCGTAGTGCGATAGTTAAATAATGTAGAGTTTATAGACGCTTGGTCGACATTACATTCTCTTCTTCTTTTTCTCTGTCGTATCCCGCTTAAGCAGGGTCGACGTTGTTCAACCTCATGGTTGAGGTTGGTTGGTTTTGGCACATTTTTACGTCTGGATGCCCTTCCTAACGCCAACAATTCTATTTGATTTAACGTCCTGGATCAGGATCAGGACGGGGGTTTTACCCTTCATTCGCTGGGAATCGTACCAGCTACCCACATCAACATCACCCAGCCTGGGTAGGGCCGGAAATGCCAGCCTCACATGTACGGAGGGAATAGAATTTTCTGTGAAAAATCTGCTCCGACCGGGGATCGAACTCAGGATCTCTGGACTACGGGCAGTAGTCACAACCGTTACGCCACGGAAGCTGGCATCACATTATAGGGTGAAAATTCAAGAGGAGATTCCAATAATTAGGGCACTGTTCCTTCGTCTCCTAGGAATAATAATAATAATATCGCCTTATTTGTAGTGCCCGATTAGGACTAATAAAGTCGCATTATCAAACAGTCAGAGCGAAATTAATATATAAACTTGTGATTATAAGTTAAAATTTGAGCATTAGTTTCCACCATTTAAATATTATACAAAATCTAGACTTAAGACCATTATTATTATGATGTGGTAGAAATCCCAAATGGGAGGATAACTTGTCATGTCCCGGCTGGGTTTTGAACCCGCGACCTCTGGAACCCCTGGATTCACAGAGTGCCACCTTTACCACGGAGCTACCGGGACAGACGTATTCTATTCTTCATCTCCAACATAATATCCTGCCTGACATTGATAAGGGTAGTAATTTTCACTGTACATTCTTCTCTAATGAAATGTCAGACAGCACTGTTTTGTCTTTGCCAGGAGATATTTTTCTTCTGAACAATTGTTCTGTCTTCTCCTTCTTTTGTCCTGACCCTGATGACTTTTTCCACTAATCAGACATTTTCTCGTCATAAAAGTGGAGTTTCTCTTAGGCTACTTGTACTATGCAACTCTGATCCATTTCTTCTAGCCAGAATTTCAAGACCATTTTCACCGGAGGTCACATAGGAAAACATGTATTATAAAGCGAGCTTTAGAAGATAATATGCTTCAAGCAAAAATTGTTGTATAGTAAAAATAATAATGCCTTATTTATACTGCCCGATTAGGATTATGAAGTCCCATTATTCCAGCAAGACGTATTTTAAGACCAAGACGTTTTATTATGTGGTAAAATCCCACAAATGGGATTAAAACTTGTCATGTCCCGGCTGGGTTTCGAACCCGCGACCTCTGGATTCACAGACGGTATACGTATACACTATACACCAATGTTGCGTAGTGTAATCCTGCCTTCAGAATTTTCTACTCTTGAGTCACCTTGGATCCTCGTCTGAAGCATAACCACAGCAAGACAGTTAGCAGAGTAGGAAGTGAAAGAAGGATATGACGTCACGGCTAGGAATAATGCAGAGAAGTAGCTGTTCTCAGCATGTTGCGGGGGTCAGAAGTGACGTCACGGCTTGGAATAATACAGAGAAGTAGCTGTTCTCAGCATGTTGCGGGGGTCTGAAGTGACGTCACGGCTAGGAATAATACAGAGAAGTAGCTGTTCTCAGCATGTTGCGGGGGTCAGAAGTGACGTCACGGCTAGGAATAATGCAGAGAAGTAGCTGTTCTCAGCATGCTACTGGGGTCAGAAGTGACGTCACGGGTAGGAATAATACAGAGAAGGAGCTGTTCTCAGCATGCTACGGGGGGGGAGAAGTGACGTCACGGGTAGGAATAATACAGAGAAGGAGCTGTTCTCAGCATGCTAGGGGGTCAGAAGTGACGTCACGGCTAGGAATAATACAGAGAAGGAGCTGTTCTCAGCATGCTACGGGGGGGGAGAAGTGACGTCACGGGTAGGAATAATACAGAGAAGGAGCTGTTCTCAGCATGCTAGGGGGTCAGAAGTGACGTCACGGCTAGGAATAATACAGAGAAGGAGCTGTTCTCAGCATGCTACGGGGGGGGAGAAGTGACGTCACGGCTAGGAATAATACAGAGAAGTAGCTGTTCTCAGCATGTTACGGGGTCAGAAGTGACGTCACGGGTAGGAATAATACAGAGAAGTAGCTGTTCTCAGCATGCTACGGGGGAGAGAAGTGACGTCATGGCTAGGAATAATGCAGAGAAGTAGCTGTTCTCAGCATGTTGCGGGGGTCTGAAGTGACGTCACGGCTAGGAATAATACAGAGAAGTAGCTGTTCTCAGCATGCTACGGGGGTCAGAAGTGACGTCACGGCTAGGAATAATACAGAGAAGTAGCTGTTCTCAGCATGCTACGGGGGAGAGAAGTGACGTCATGGCTAGGAATAATGCAGAGAAGTAGCTGTTCTCAGCATGTTGCGGGGGTCTGAAGTGACGTCACGGCTAGGAATAATGCAGAGAAGTAGCTGTTCTCAGCATGTTGCGGGGGTCTGAAGTGACGTCACGGCTAGGAATAATGCAGAGAAGTAGCTGTTCTCAGCATGCTACGGGGGGGGAGAAGTGAAGTCACGACTAGGAATAATGCAGAGAAGTAGCTGTTCTCAGCATGCTACGGGGGGGGAGAAGTGACGTCACGGCTAGGAATAATGCAGAGAAGTAGCTGTTCTCAGCATGCTACGGGGTCAGAAGTGACGTCACGGCTAGGAATAATACAGAGAAGTAGCTGTTCTCAGCATGTTACGGGGGTCAGATGTGACGTCACGGCTTGGAATAATACAGAGAAGTAGCTGTTCTCAGCATGCTACGGGGTCAGAAGTGACGTCACGGCTAGGAATAATGCAGAGAAGTAGCTGTTCTCAGCATGTTACGGGGGTCAGAAGTGACGTCATGGCTAGGAATAATGCAGAGAAGTAGCTGTTCTCAGCATGTTACGGGGGTCAGAAGTGACGTCATGGCTAGGAATAATACAGAGAAGTAGCTGTTCTCAGCATGTTACGGGGGTCAGAAGTGACGTCATGGCTAGGAATAATACAGAGAAGTAGCTGTTCTCAGCATGTTACGGGGGTCAGAAGTGACGTCATGGCTAGGAATAATACAGAGAAGTAGCTGTTCACAGCATGCTACGGGGCCAGAAGTGACGTCACGGTTAGAAATAATAATACAGAGAAGTTGCTGTTCTTCTCTGTATTATTCCTACAGATAATAGAAATCGCGAATCCCTCCGAAATTTCGATTTGCAACTATGATAGTTATGATACACATAATCTAGTTGCTATGAAGTGACAAAGAAATAAGAGCAGAGCATACACATGCCAATGGTGATTGCATTTCTATGGTTTCCTTGAACATTCGATAGGACGCGTGAAGTAGTTCTCAAGTAGGAGGGGGGGGGGGGGGACCTAGGTAGCAGGATTTAGGAACCTCTGAGTGCTAGCTGTAAACAGCTTATATGGTAACCAGTAACATTGGTAACCTCAAGACTAGGAATCAACAGCCTATGAGGGGGGGGGACCCAGGTAGCAGGGATTTAGGAACCTCTGAGTGCTAGCTGTAAACAGTGTACCTTATATGGTAACCAGTAACATTGGTAACCTCAAGACTAGGGAATCAACAGCCTATGAGGGGGGGACCCAGGTAGCAGGGATTTAGGAACCTCTGAGTGCTAGCTGTAAACAGTGTACCTATATGGTAACCAGTAACATTGCTAACCTCAAGACTAGGAATCACCAGCCTATGAGAGGGGGACCCAGGTAGCAGGGATTTAGGAACTTCTGAGTGCTAGCTGTAAACAGAGTACCTTTATGGTAACCAGTAACATTGCTAACTCAAGACTAGGAATCACCAGCCTATGAGAGGGGGGACCAGGTAGCAGGGATTAGGAACCTCTGAGTGCTAGCTGTAACAGTGTACTTTTATGGTAACCAGTAACACTGGTAACCTCAAGACTAGAATCAACAGCCTATGAGGGGGACCCAGGGTGTAGGGATTTAGGAACCTCTTGAGTGCTAGCTGTAAACAGTGTACCTATATGGTAACCAGTAACATTGGTAACCTCAAGTAGAGGAATCAACAGCTATGAGAGGGGTACTCACTATCAGGTACCAGGGTCTTCATGAAATGGCTGGATAACTGGTGGAGTTCTGCTTCAATAACTTTGCACTCTCTCCTTTCCTGTGTAGAGCTCTCTGTATCTACTCCTCTATCCATTCCTCACTATGCCTTGCCTTATGTCTCGGCGAGTAGTAGAACCCTCTGTAGTCACTCTACTAGCCATATCATACTATCCGTCTGTCCCGGTAGCTCAGTGGTAAAGGCGGCTCTCTGTGAATCCAGAGATACCAGAGGTCGCGGGTTCGAAACTCAGCCGGGACATGAGAAGTTATCCTCCCATTTGGGATTTTTACCACATAAGAATATGTAACTGCTGGAATAATGGGACTTAATAGTCCTAATCGGGCAGTACAAATAAGGCGATATTATTACTATTATCATACCTCAGTCTCCCAATGAATGAGTCATCATACTCATAAGTGACTATAGTAATGTTTCTGTGTAGTAAGCCCGGGCTCAGTGAGTTTCTGTACGTAAAGTACACCTCGCGGACTCTTTGTAAAATAGACGAGTGGATAAATTATAGTTGAATATTTTAACGTTCATTCATTCAGTAAAGTAATCGCGCTTCAGAACGGTTTAAACTATGCAAAGTTGAATCCTATCTATTTTGCTCGTTTTCCCGGCTGAACGTTGCTTAACTTCAGCGATCCCACACAAAACTGATCTATTCATCGGGCTATTGACGCTGGCTCAGCACTCATCTTGAAAGAATCTCATTACACGCATTGTCGAGTGCACCAGTAGTAGCATGGATTCTATGCTGGATTGGCATTCGATCAATCTCGACATTGAATGTCTCCGTGGCGCGACATTCGCATTGATTTGTACCGTTCAGCCTTCACATTGCATCGCTGCGGGATCTGGGCCCATCCCGGGGGGGGGGGGGGGGGGGGACTTACACTCCCGTCACTGATAATATCTAAAATGGCCGACCTCAGTAGCATGATCGATCAGGCGGGCGGACTCCTAGAAATCGTTAATTGTGATTAACATGAATAGTGTCTCGAACTATCTCGCACACAAAATCTTAGGTGATGTCTCTTTTACGTACGTAATTATATACACATGCTGGTATTCTAATATGTATCTTTGTGTTATACTCCCATTACTGATAATATTAGCATCACTTTATCAGTATTCCACTATACTTCTTCTTTTACTCTGTCTTATCCCACTTAAGCAGGGTCGACGTTGTTTAACCTCATAGACCATAGTTGAGGTTGGTTGGTTTTGGCACATTTTTACGGCTGAATGCCCTTCCTAACGCCAGCAATTCTATTTGATTTAACGTCCTGGATTAGGACGGGGGTTTCACCCTCCATTCGCTGGGAAACGTACCAGCTACCCATATTAACCTCACCCAGCCTGGGTAAGGCCGGAAATACTATGTAATATGATATATTTACCATCTATGTATGCACATTATGTATTATGCTCCTAACAGTCCTAACGCGTCGATGATGTCATGTGCCATCTTCATTACACTGCTTCTCTCTGCATTCATGACAGAAGAGAATAGAACAGTGTTTCGCAAACGGGGTCCGCGGCTCCCTAGCGGGCCACGGGGTCTTCCTAGAAGTGGACATTATGTATGGTGAAGGGCTAAGGGGTCTTTCACAGTAGAAAAGCAGGGAAAAAAACAGTTTAGGAAAAGCTGTAATAGAATGTTGAATACAAAAGAGAATTTTGTATTTTTGTAAACATAATACACTATAATTTTACTTCCGAGAAATTTCTAATATTAGAAATCGGAAGTATTGTGTTTTCTTCCGTACTATCTTCTGTGTAATTATTTGTAATAAAGCTACAACTTGTGTTGTGAATGTTGATTAATAATACAAAAGAGATTATGACAGGCAACGCCAAGAAAAGTGGGATTGTGCTTTTCTGCAAAAAACAAATGAGCGATTTTCTTTTTATCAAAGGAAATACTCCATTCTATTTATTTTTTATACAAAACAAGGTGAGTTTAGGAGGATTTGAGAATGTGACCTGATGCCCTCTGAGGGTCAGGTCGTCACGTGGTAGAAATGCTTTACTTTAAACATACACGATAGCTAGTACTACTGGGCAATCTGCAATGAATCCACTACCTACGTTAATTTTTTCACACTATGTTAATGTCAAAAACTATGTTAAAAAAGTCTGGCTGGGACTATAAACAGGGAGTAGACCAGCATTGGCTTGGTTCTGGGGGCCCTTGTCAATAATTAGACTAATAGCCTCCTTGTAAAGACAGTGGTAGAAGTGCTGAGTCATTCCTCTACTGTCTGGCTACTATCGTTCACGATGACGCCACCCTTTGATGATATGTTAATTTTTTTTACACTATGTTAATTTTTTCACACCATGTTAATTTTTTTCATACTTAATTTTTTTCACACTATGCTAATTTTTAACGAGACTTTGACTAGAACCGTAACCCATATTTTCGATTCCCAAAATTCATGAAAGTTTCAGTAAATTCTACTATCGTACAGAAGAAGAAAGCTGCGACAGCACGAGTAGTGAAGAGATAGGAACCATCCGTACAATAGCTGCATCATTATTATAAATAGGCAAATGCATCATTTCCTGTCATCGGCATTGTTTTCCGGGAATTTTCTCCTATGAACGTCCAGAATCATCAATGCATCACACGGTGGTCCAGTGAGTAGTGCAGATACTTTGTGCCAGCCTGATGTCCATCGTAGCCGAGTGGTTAAGTGCACGAGGCGTGCACGCACGGTGACCTGGGTTCGAATCCTGGCATGGTAGAAAATTTTACACTTTGTACTATTATTTATTTATTTACACTTTATTTATTAGACATAATTATTATATATACAACACAGATAATTACAAATTAATATACTATATAAGAGAAGAAAAAAAAATAAAGAAAAAATAAATAAATATATATACTATATGTCCTAACTAAAGGGCGGGGTTATTGCCTTTGGCAATATCGTGAGAAAAAATGATTAGTTTTAGACTTGTATGAGTAACATTAGCATTTACAGTACCAGGGTAAAAATAAAAATGAAGAAAATTACAAAGTTGTAAATTTAGAAATGTGGTGGAGGCTCTTAGTAATATTGCGCTACCCACATAAATTGTACAGAAACTCTAGCTTTATCACAAATAAATCATAATTCGATTTTTGAACTTATCTCTTTTTACCACAGTTATATTTTCCACAGAATTCTAATGATTATGTGTAATATCGATAAAATTCTCTGACTAACTGATTGACGACAAACTGAAAGATATTCTCTGAACCGAACATAGGCACCTAGTTCGGTTTGATGGATGTCCTCTCAAGAAACGTACCTTGGTTTCTCGTATTCAACTGTCATGGCGACCTTTGTTTGAATTTATTATGATGATCCATTCTGTTTATCGTACCTATTCGTCTTTAAAGCTGCATACCAACTCGTTTACTCGCCCTTAACCCCAACCTTTATGTATGACTTACATCTGTGCCCCGTTAGAATCTAATACCCACAGTAAGCTGATCCTGAATCTAAAATTCAAAGTGAGTTTCATGTCCAGTTATAGGTATAGTCAAATAATGAACCGACCTCAGTAGCTCGATCGATAAGGCCGCGGACTTGTAACCTGGAGGCCGGTGGTTCAAGTCCCGGTTTCAGCGAAGGATTCGTAAAGTATGAGTTGAAGTAGTTGTGATATCACGAAAGTGATTAAACACAATATAATAACTTAACCTTAACTTTTTATTTAAATAATGAGAAGCCCTGTGTATGAGTCTTTATCAACGGAGCTAGTCCTATCAGATCACAAGAGACTAACTTTTCTTTAGACAGTGAAAATAAAGGGACTCTTTACTTCTTTAGTCTCATTCTAACAGGATAAACAGAGTGTATTTACGACTGTACTATTACTATTATAATATTAATATTATTGTGTGATGTTAGTTAAAAAGGTTTATATGTATAAATACTTTTGCAAGTTATGTTTTTTTCTTGTAACGCAGTCTCCAATTATTGAGGATTGCCGATTATGATCATCATGGTGGCAGTTTTCGGCAGGTAGAAAATTTACATTATAAGTGTAACATTAATAAGATGTAGTATCAGGCCCGTCTACTCTTTTTTAAAAAAGGTATTAGTTGTGCCCCGGAACTTTATATCCATGCCATTTTAGAAACGAAAAAAAGTCGGTCAGAATTTTCCGCTTGGGCCGGGATTCGAACCCGCAACCTCTGGGTCAGCAATCTATGCTCTTAACCACTGAGTCACGGAGGCCCCTCTACCAAGCACTGTCGTTACTCGTAATAAAACACCTCCATAATCACAATCCAAAGAGAAATTAATAACGGTCGAATAGAGAATCTATATCGAAACTGCTCAGGTGCTCAGTGAAGATTTGTAGAACCTATTCCCTATTCTACTTGGGGCGGACTAAACTCATAAATCATGTCCTGAAGAATTTGCCAATTTTGTTTTTATTACGCGAGTTTTATGGACCAATAAAATTGGATAGCTCATTTAGAACTGTTGACGTGAACAGAGTCTCATAGTTTCAGCTGTTACCAATCTTCATCTCTGACTACTGAATAACCTAATAGCTGATATTCTTTACGTCGTAATGTTTTAAAGATTATTTTTTCTTCTCTTTAAAGACATGAACAGGGAGTAGACCAGCAGTCTGGCTGGGGGACTATAAACAGACAGTAGACCAGCAGTCTGGCTGGGGGACTTTAAACAGGGAGTAGACCAGCAGTCTGGCTGGGGGACTATAAGCAGGGAGTAGACCAGCATTGACTTGGTTCTGGGGGCCCTTGTCATCTATAATTAGCCTCCTTGTAAAGACAGTGGTAGAAGTGCTCAGTCATTCCTCTACTGTCTGGCTCTGGCTACCATCGTTCACGATGACACCACCCTATGATGATGATGATCATATGATTAAAGACATCAACACTGACCATTGTTTTGATGAGAATTCACCTAGCAATGGCCATCAGCAATAATTGATATGAAAAAAAGTTGAGTCCCCTGTCGAATTAGAGATTCGAATTTTGATTTTTGAGTAAAAGTCACACTTTTTTTGCCCACTAGATCGCTTGAGTTAGACTTTTGTGATTCTACTTTATACGTCAATCAGATGTTTCTGCTCGCCACATCAAGTCAGACTTTCGTGTTTCTGATTCGAATTTGTATTTTTAAGTCAGACTTTTTCTGCCCACTAGATCGCTTAAGTTCGACTTTATTGTGATTCTATACGTTATACGTAAATCAGACTTTTCTGCCCGCCACATCAAGTCAAACTTTCGTGTTACTGATTCGAATTTGGATTTTTAAGTCAGACTTTTTCTGCCCACTAGATCGCTTAAGTTCGACTTTATTGTGATTCTATACGTTATACGTAAATCAGACTTTTCTGCCCGCCACATCAAGTCAAACTTTCGTGTTTCTGATTCGAATTTGTATTTTTAAGTCAGACTTTTTCTGCCCACTAGATCGCTTAAGTTCGACTTTATTGTGATTCTATACGTTATACGTAAATCAGACTTTTCTGCCCGCCACATCAAGTCAAACTTTCGTGTTACTGATTCGAATTTGGATTTTTAAGTCAGATTTTTTCTGCCCACTAGATCGCTTAAGTTCGACTTTATTATGATTCTATACGTTATACGTAAATCAGACTTTTCTGCCCGCCACATCAAGTCAAACTTTCGTGTTACTGATTCGAATTTGGATTTTTAAGTCAGATTTTTTCTGCCCACTAGATCGCTTAAGCTCGACTTTTTTGTGATTACATATACGTTATACGTAAATCAGACTTTTTCTGCCCACTAGATCTTTTTTTTGCATTGGTAGGCAAGGCCATTCCATACATCCAAAGTAGATCACTTAAGTTCGACTTTATTTTGATTCCATACGTTATACGTAAATCAGACTTTTCTGCCCGCCAGCGCCACATCAAGTCAGACTTTCGTGTTTCTGTTTTGAGTTGCTTCATTGGCCAGTGCCTCTCCACTGCGGGTGTTATCTTGGCAAGAGATTCGGTTGCCGCGTCGCTTGCTATTGCATACCTACGTAACATCCCCGTTAGTGTTTTCGCCACGCCAACAGTAATTCAAGGTCCCCGCTGTCAGCCTGTTCACTACTTGGCCATGTTAACTATGCTTCAATTTTCCGATTATTATTATTTATTTATTACTTCCGAGAAATTTCTAATATTAGAAATCGGAAATATTGCAAAAAAAAATATTTGCTCCGATTTTAATTTTTTTCATATTTCTAGAAGTTTCATAACCTCCTGAGCAACTTTGTTTTAAAAGCATTCCTTGTTACAGGCCAATCTCAGAAACTACTAAACGGATTTCGACGAAATTTTGTAAACACATAGGAGACATTCTGTAGATATAGATTCATCAACTTCGCACCAGCGGTTCTTGGCGATAGAGACCATGCGCCTGACCACTAACTTTTTACTTAAACGCTTATTTTTCATGAACGGTACACCCGATTTTGTTAAAATTTTGTATTTACATGCGTATTAGCGTTTTAAATTGTGCATTTATATTTATTTGTTTTTGCTAAATTTTAATTTAGCTCTGATATTTTAGAAAATCCAAAATTTTGACAAAAAAGTCAAAAAATAAGGTCCACGACTTGCCGATACAGAATTTTTTGTAGAATCTAGAATATCCCGGTTGGGTTTCGAACCCACGACCTCTGGGATCTCTGGATTCACAGAGTGCCGCCTTTACAACTGAGCTACCGGGACATTTTTGAACCGATGTACTCAAAAACGAGTATATCGGCTAAGTTGAGTGTTTTATAAGATTAGAAGGAAGTGAAGAGTTGGATTAGTGTTGTGTAGACAGCTGATTTGTTTCTTTCTTATTTTTAGTTTTCCTTGATATGACGCTGAATGAATGAGGAGTTTGTTACGTAGGACCTACATAATATAGGGAGGTACATTATTGTACTGTGTTGTAAAAATAAATAAAAAATTATTTTTTTACAAGGTCACTGTGCCCCGGAACCGCTTTCGCATTACTTCAGTCCACCTTTACCTTTACATCCATTCCATCCCGAATTTTCCTCTCTGGCCGGGATTCGAACCCGCAACCTCCGGGTCAGCAACGAAAGCTCTTAACCACTGAGCCACGGAGGTCGGCACTGAGTATGAACTGTGTGTTGACCATGTTTACAGTATCATTATATCAGGCGTACAGTCGCACACCTGTGTTAGCACTTATTTGCAGTATATCCAGGTTTTTCTTATAAAGAGGTTATTTTACCTTACAGTAAGTTTACAATATACATTTACTGTATAATTGTAAACCTCTCTATAAATGTAAATTTGACTGGAAATCGTTCTCTTATATCTAGGTCCGACTGTATCATGAGTTCATCTCTCATCAGACTGAGTAACTCTCAGCCCCTGACGATTCATTAGGAATGGCCGCCACACCTTTCCTCAATCAGTACTGATAAACTGTGTCAAACACTACGAGTACAGCTGCACTGTGTATCTTGATTTTTTTGCCACGAAAATCTGGCAGTATGTATATGTGTATTTTCAAGTTGAACTACCTACTTGAAAATGGTTCCAATTTTTGACGCGTACATTGTCTTTTCACGTAATATAAAATAAATTTGAGATGCATAGTGACAGTCAGATTATCGCTGATTTCCGAGAATAGCCAGTACTGAAGCAAATTAAAAAAGTGCATGGCATATTTAGCAAATACGAGAATAATAAAATCATGTTTTTTTACCTTCTCTTTTCATCCTTATACTAGTAGTAATGGCTACACGTAAAATTTCATTTTCGACACAGTAACCCGTTACTCATTATTTTTGTAGACCAAGTTGTAAATCATTTTAAAAGGAAACGTTCTTCCTTCTCAGGAAAAATATTTTATCCCATGCGAATACATCACGCAAGCTATTTAGTTCTACATAACCCAAAACAAAGAAATAAAACCAAGCATGTACGATACTGTATACATATAAATATCAAAATATTATGCACCATACATATAAAATTCAGCATGTAAGAAGTGGGAGTTGGTGATTTTCTAAATTTCACTTCTTGAGTTCATAGGAGTCTGGCTGTATAGGGCCGAAATAATGCGAGCTTTTTTAAAAATAATTAACAACTATAACGTTCTGGTATCTTTTTTTGCCCAAAAAGTCCGCCTCTAGTAGTCCTTGAACCCACACCCTCCGGATTAAGACGCTAATGTTCGACTTAACATAGAAACATGGTCTTCCGAAGTAGTCCAACCCTGATTGATAAATTCCCGAGAAGCTATTTACGCTCTGAGTAGGCCTCAAGTCTTGATTGAGTAATTTATATGAATGGAGCAGAGGTCAGTGCTGATGCCAGTGTCCGTCTCTATAGGATATGAACATTAAACCTCAGGCATGGTCAGAATATTAATATTAAGACACCAGGTATGGATAGAACATCTTATTTAGGGCATACATAAAATATGAACATTAGAATCAGGTATAAGTATAAGTAGTGCTTTATTTAGACTGTCAGCGCAAGACAGGTAGTCCCATTATGACAAGAGTTTTAAGTATGACCGATTGATCTTATTAGGCATTCTGTCATCGGAGAAAAGACAGAATGTGATCAATGATCATTAAACCTCAGCAGACACGGACAAAATGTGAATAATATAGACATGGACAAAATGCGAACATGAAAGCTCAGGCATGGGCAGAATGTGAACATTAAAGATCAGGCATGTACATCAGAATGTGAACATTAAAGTTTAGGCATGGACAGAATGTGAACATTAAAGTTTAGGCATGGACAGAATGTGAACATTAAAGCTCAGGCATGGACAGAATGTGAACATTAAAGATCAGGCATGTACATCAGAATGTGAACATTTAAGCTCAGGCATGGACAGAATGTGAACATTAAAGTTTATGGACAAAATGTGAACATTAAAGCTTAGGCATCGGAGAAATGACAGAATGTGATCAATGATCATTAAACCTCAGCAGACACGGACAAAATGTGAATATAGACATGGACAAAATGCGAACATGAAAGCTCAGGCATGGACAAAATGTGAACATTAAAGCTTAGGCATGGACAGAATGTGAACTTTAGTCAGGCATGTACAAAATGTGAACCTTTAGACATGGACAACATAATTTTATAACTATTAACCTTGGACACTGGCAGAATATGAAAATTAGACTCCTAAGTAATGCTGTGGTTTTAGTCAGCTTCGATGACGCATTGTATGCACCGGTTCTCGTAGGAATACCAAAGTTAGGCAACGTCCAACGAGGTTACGGCTCAACCCAGGCTGGGTGAGGTTGATGTGGATACCAGGCTGGGGGAGGTTAATGTGGATTTGGGGTCAATCACATGGTTACGAAATTGCTTATTTTTGAAGGATTTTTATGAACCTTTCACTGAATACTTAAAATCTCATTAGAAAATGATTTCACACCAAGAAAACCACAAATTTTATGTGTATTCTCATTCCTAAGATAAAGTAACTTCATAAGTAATTTTGCATCAGTGACTTCTGCTCATCCAAATAAGTGATTTAATAAAACGTGTTTTAAGTAATTTAAGGTGTAAATTTGTGATTATTTCGTGGTGAAATCGTTTCCTATTAAGATTCTACGTATTATTGTGAAAGTTTCATGTAAATCCCTCAAGAAACAACTATTACCTACTCAAGTGATTGAGCCTGGATTTGTAAGTTTCCAGAGAATGGAGGTTAATACTCCCGTCGTGATATGACCATGCAGTTGAAAATGGCGTTAAACCCAAAATAAAAAAATAATTAGTTTAATCCTGACTTTTCTTTCTTGTCCTTACACTTCTGTTCTCTGCCCTTTTCTTTTTTCTTCTTCTCGTCTCACATTCCATTCTATTCCCAGTCTGGTTAGCGCTGTCGCCATATACTTACTCCTAGCTATCTTCAATGTGTGAGTCTATCTTAACGATGTTCACTGCCTCGAATAATCATTCTAAGTACACCCATTACTCTATTAATATCATAACGAATTCCACTACATGCCCGGGAGTGTTCATCGAAATTTTAATTGAACCTTCTTCCTTTCTCAGAATGGTTCTATTTTAGCGTGTGGTGTTGTGCTGTATGATTTCATTCAGTTCTACTCGCATGATATCTTTGTTCTCTTCTTCTTCCTCCTCCTCCTCCTTCTCCTCCTCCTTCTCCTCCTCTTTCTCCTCCCCCTTCTCCTCCCCCTTCTCCTCTTCCTTCTCATCATCCTCCTCAACCTCCTCCTTCTCTTGCTCTTTTTCCTCCTCTGGAAGTGGATAATTCTTCCTCTTCCTTCACATTCTCCCTCTCTTCCTCTTCTTATATGCTAAACAGAGAGAGTCTTTGTCTTTATTTCGTGTTTAAAAGTGAGAGTAACGAATGTAGGATAGTTATACAGTCTTTAAGATGATCGCAGTCAGCAGTTCAAAGAGCGACTTGTTTGAATGATGTCTGTGCCATGTCGGACAAATGAAACTAGGTCGATTTTTAAGCTGGCTATAAGCATAGGTTACTTACTTAAACATAGGTTAAGAATAAGAGCCGACCTCCGTGGCTCAGTGGTTAAGAGCATTGGATACTGACCCGGAGGTAGCGGGTTCGAATCCCGGCCGGAGCGGAAATTTCTAACCAAAATTTTCCGTGTCCGGAATGGCATGGATGTGAAGGTAAAGTGCCCTGAAGTAATGCGAAAGCGGTTCCGGGGCACACTTACCTTTAAAAAAAAAAAAAAAAAAAAAAAAGGTTAAGAATATTATTTTTAAATCCATCTTTGTTGTTGTTTTTTTGCAAAAGATGCAATAATTAGGAAATTCTCATCACTGTCGATGTGTTGAAACTTCGCTGATAAATATTATTCTCCAATTCATTATTCATGTTGTGTCTACTTTAGTAGTAACTTTACTGATATCAGATTACTTTCTTTTTATGATTTATTTACCAATATTATCAGTAATGATTTATCTACCAATGTTATCAGTAATAACAGTGTTGAAAAATGCGCTCGCTCTTGAGTAAAATTAGTCACTGACACTTGGGCAGATTCCTGACACGTCAAGTATGCTGCTCACAGCTTTCTTTATCTCTTGTCGGCGGGACTTCATGAATCTTTCTGATGCATATTCATCGGTGAAATGAGAGCGAATCTTGTGTATGTAGTTTTAGAAACCTCGCTGATTATACAATGCAAGTTCATGGTTTGTGATTTTAATTACGAGATCTCCATTGGCATGCTAATGATGTGCTTGGTTGTTTATGAAACCTGGAATCGACTGCTGATGTGTGTGATTCCTATGTAAAATGAAACTTCTGTACCTTCGTTTGGCAAGATCTCGAGGATTTGTTGTACTGTTTTTTGTTTTAATAATAGTAATAATAATAATGTGTTTCTTTGTGTTATTATATCACAATTTTAGTGGGTAGCGCAGAATTATAGGACTTTTCCGTATCTTTAATATCCCAATATCTTATTTTTCCCTATAATTCCGCCACTGGTCGCTGCTAATGTAGCTACTCATTTTTCCTCACAAGGTATGAGGATGAGTGAACCCCGAACACCAAAGTACAGAGCAGAAAAATTCCTGTCCCGCTGGGGATCGAACCCAGGTCATCATGTGTGCAATGCCTAGCGCGCTTACTCACTCGGCCACGGTGACTTGAAATTCGATCGTTTTTTTTTTAATAGTTTCTGTGTTTTAAACCAAGTTGAAAATTTAGCGTTTTGGAAAACAGATGGAGCAGCCGATGCGATGGTTCTTGATTCCCGTGAACATATGGAAATAAATTGTAACCACCCCTTGATGGGGTTCCTATAGTTATTTCTAAAGTTGAACCCAAAAATGAGAACTATATCCTCTCTCCTATCTTACGAAATTATTATTATAAAGAATTATTTTAGTGGAGATGACCAAAAACCTAGTTTTTTTAACGACGCTTTCAACTGCATTGTCATATCACGACGAGGGTGTTACCCTCCATTGGCAGGAAACTCACAAACCTGCTACCCACATTAATCTCACCCAGCCTGAGTTGGACCGAAATGCCAGCATCACGAAGTCTTCACCTCGCTGGACGTTGCTTAACTTCGGTGATCCTAGGAGAACCGGTGCATTCAATGGACGCTGGCTAATTCGCAGCTTAAACTGGAAAAAAACTACCATGCAAAAAAATGATAGCTATAATGTAAAACAAAACTTGTGTATCATCGCTGGGCTAGGTCCCATGGTCGGTGGACTTGATGAAGTGTCTAGTAAATCTAGCATGCCCGGGCGTACAGAGTGCTAAATTACTAATGACCGTTGTTCACTCGGTGACCTTGTATCCGTTTTAGCATAACTCTAGTCTCGCGTCATTCTGTTCCACAGAGCAGTAACTCTGGCGAGAATGAAGTTTACGCGTTCATAATAATTATTGCCAAAAACACGTGAATGAGGAACAGTGAGCCTCAATGCGTGTACTTCCTTTGTACATATTTATGGAAGTGGGGTGTCTAACAGACTGAAACACCTGTAGGAATTTTACAATATTGAATAAATAAGTCTTGGAGTTTTGGGGAAAATAAGTAATATAATTCAGCCAAAATATGAGCAATTTTACCATTTCTCTTTGACAATGTGTACAACAGCCTGACAGTGAGTGTTTGGTGTTCAGATTTTTTTTTTTTTACAATATTTCTTTATTTTTAATTATAAAAAACTTCTCCTAGGAAAGACAATCCTTTCCGGAAGGGAACCGAGGATGCAAGAAGCATTTCCTTTTTGAATGGCTAGACCAATTTTTTGGTAAAGAAAAGGATTGCAACCGGGGATCACCCGTAATTCCAATCAATTTCTTTTCCAAATGGTCTAACCATTTCTTAGATACGACGCTCCAAGCACCCATGGTTTCCACAGCAACAGGTTGGAATTAGGTGTTCAAAAAATAAAAATGGGTAGTTCCCGTAGAAACATTAAATAAAAAAATAAAATAAATTACTTTCAGGGTGGTGACTACCAATAAATAGTCTTTCCACCTACCAATAAATAGTCAAACCAATCTTTCCACCTAGGGTTTTATGTCTGTGTACTATAACGTATGTATATGAAGGTGGCATGTGCCTCTGCTCATACCTAATGAAGAGTGCCAAAAGGAGAGAATCGACTGAAAGTCCCTTCTCGTGTCGCAAGTCTACATGGTCTCCTAATAAAGAGAGCACGCATAGGCAGTGCCATTCAGAGTGGCTATCGATATTGAGTGTAGTTAAGGATATACATATTATATGTTGTTCCATGAGAGAGGTTAGGGTCTGGGTGTAGGAAATACTTATGAATGGAACAGTTGTGATGTTGACCTGTAATTATGACGATGGAAGCGTCACCGCTACGCTGTTTGACCATTGAACTAATTAGAATCAATGGAATTCAAATATCCTGATAACGGTCCTCTCTTTGATTCAATGATCGGACCGTACTGAGTGATGAACTATGAAAAAGTGTAGAGGTTTGGGTCATCGCCGCGAACGACGGGGCTAGCGCCTTATAAGGGCGCCGTAATTCGAAAGAGAGGAAATGACGTGGTTGTGTCTAACTTTGATGTGACGAAATAAGTAGTACATATAATTTTTTTTTAAGGTTCAGAAAAATGAGAAATTTAATAAGGTATCAGAACTTTATTCATGGACGCAAGACCTGTGGGGAAAACATTAACTTTTTTTTTAACTTTATATTATAGTGATTATATTTTCTAAAAGTACATATAATTATGTATAATCAGTATCAGTATAAACATAAAAGTGACAAGTTGTACTAGATGTACATAAGGTGAGCCAGGACCTGTGTTTCGTACATATGTGTAGATTGTCTGACCGTTGTTTCTCTTGTGTTCCCAGGTGGGTACAGATGTGTAGATTGTCTGACCATTGATTCTCTTGTGTTCCCAGGTGGCGCCGCCATGACGACGGACATCTCCCTTGCCCGCTGGGACATCACCCTGCCCCAGACTGGTCACTCCGGTACGCAGGAGAATACTGAGGATTACGAATATGACGGAGGCAACTCCTCATCCCGACTATTCGAACGATCTCGTATCAAGGCTTTGGCTGATGAGCGAGAAAGTGTACAAAAGAAAACGTTTCAAAAATGGGTCAATTCACACCTGGTAAGAGTTTCCTGTAGGATAGGGGATCTGTACGTAGACCTACGTGATGGCAAGATGTTGCTGAAGTTGTTGGAAGTGCTGTCAGGTGAGAGACTTCCCAGACCTACTAAAGGAAAAATGAGGATCCATTGTCTGGAGAATGTTGACAAAGCTTTGCAGTTCCTTAGAGAACAACGTGTACATTTAGAAAACATGGGATCACATGACATAGTAGATGGCAATCCTAGACTTTCCCTCGGTCTTATCTGGACCATTATTTTGAGATTTCAAATTCAAGATATTACTATTGAAGAAACTGATAACCAGGAAACTAAATCCGCCAAGGACGCTTTGCTGCTTTGGTGTCAAATGAAGACAGCGGGATATCACAATGTGAATGTCAGGAACTTTACAACCTCGTGGCGAGATGGTCTTGCTTTCAACGCAATCATTCACAAGCACAGGCCTGATCTGATTCAGATTGAAAAGCTGACCAAGTCTAATGCAATGTACAATCTGAACAATGCGTTCAATGTTGCTGAAGACAAGCTGGGGCTTACCAAGCTGCTTGATGCTGAGGACGTGTTTGTTGAACAACCTGATGAGAAATCTATCATCACCTACGTCGTAACCTACTACCACTACTTCAGCAAGATGAAACAAGAAACAGTGCAAGGTAAACGAATTGGCAAAGTCGTTGGTATTGCCATGGACAATGATCGCATGATTCACGAGTATGAAAGCCTCACGAGTGACCTCCTCCGCTGGATTCAAGAAACTATTGCCTCTCTTGGTGACCGTCAATTCGCAAATTCATTGGTTGGTGTGCAGCAGCAACTACTTCAGTTCAACAACTACCGAACAGTTGAGAAGCCGCCCAAGTTTGTTGAGAAAGGTAACTTAGAAGTACTCTTATTCACATTGCAGTCTAAAATGAGGGCCAATAACCAAAAACCTTATACACCCAGAGAAGGTAAAATGATTTCTGACATCAACAAAGCGTGGGAAAGGCTTGAGAAATCAGAGCACGAACGTGAATTAGCTTTGAGAGAAGAACTGATTCGCCAAGAAAAGCTTGAACAACTGGCAGCTAGATTTAATAGAAAAGCAAGCATGAGAGAAACTTGGTTGAGTGAAAACCAACGTCTTGTCTCTCAAGATAACTTTGGATTTGACTTGGGTGCCGTCGAAGCTGCAGCTAAGAAACACGAGGCTATCGAAACTGATATCTTTGCTTATGAGGAGCGTGTGCAAGCCGTGGTCACTGTAAGTCAGGAACTCGAAGCCGAGAAGTACCATGACATCGACCGTATCAACGCCAGAAAAGAAAATGTACTGCGCCTCTGGAATTACTTACTTGAATTACTGAAAGCTCGTCGCATGAGATTAGAATCATCGTTACATCTACAACAGAGCTTCCAAGAAATGCTGTACATCCTTGACTCCATGGAAGAACTCAAAATGCGTCTCTTGTCTGACGATTATGGCAAGCATCTCATGGGAGTTGAAGATCTTCTGCAGAAACACAGCTTGGTAGAAGCTGATATAAACGTCCTTGGAGAAAGAGTTAAAAGCGTTGTACAACAATCTCAAAGGTTCCTTGATGAGGAGACAAACGAAGGTTTCCGTCCTTGTGATCCAGCCATCATTGTGGAGCGTGTGCAACAATTGGAAGATGCTTACTCAGAGCTCGTCAAACTTGCAGTCGAAAGGAGAGCTCGTCTTGAAGAAAGTCGCAAGTTATGGCAACTTTACTGGGACATGGCAGATGAAGAGAACTGGATCAAAGAGAAAGAACAGATTGTTTCTACTGGTGACATTGGTCATGATCTTACTACAATCAACCTTCTACTTTCCAAACACAAGGCTTTGGAAGACGAGATCCAATCTCATGAACCTCAACTGATGAGTGTCATTGCTGTTGGAGACGAACTCGTCAATCAACAACACTTTGGTGCTGATCGTATTCGAGGTAGACTTCAAGATACGATGGCTATGTGGCAACATCTACTGGATCTGGCAGCTTTTAGAAGGAAACGACTAGAGGAAGCAGTAGATTTCCATCAATTCTTTACTGATGCGGTTGATGTCGATATCTGGATGTTGGATACTGTACGACTTGTGTCTTCTGAAGATGTTGGTAGAGATGAAGCAAATGTTCAATCTCTATTGAAGAAACACAAAGATGTTACTGAAGAACTCAAGAACTACACATCCACAATTGAAGCTCTTCGCAATCAAGCCTCGCAATTGGGTGACCAAGATAAGGAATCTGAAGAAGTCCTTGAAAGGCTGGAGTCTATTGAATTCAGATATAAAGAACTCTTGGAATTGGCTAAATTGCGCAAACAACGTCTGCTTGACGCTTTGTCGTTGTACAAACTGTTCAGTGAAGCTGATGGTGTACAACAATGGATTGGTGAGAAAGACCGCATGTTAGTAACCATGGTTCCAGGAAAAGACATTGAAGACGTAGAAATCATGAAGCACAGATATGATGGTTTCGATAAAGAAATGAATGCAAATGCATCTCGTGTTGCCGTTGTCAATCAACTTGCAAGGCAACTGTTACATGTTGAGCATCCTAATAGCACAGAAATAATCACTCGACAGAATCAGCTCAATCACGATTGGGCAGGACTAAGAGAGAAGGCCGAAGGTAAGCGTGACGAACTGAACTCTGCCCATGGAGTTCAAACGTTCCACATTGAGTGCAGAGAAACCGTATCCTGGATTGAAGATAAGAAACGAATTCTCCAATCAACTGACAGTTTGGAAATGGATCTTACTGGCATCATGACCTTACAGCGTCGTCTCTCCGGTATGGAGCGAGACTTGGCAGCGATTCAAGCAAAGCTCGACTCTTTGGAAGCTGAAGCTGTGGCCATTGAGAAGGAGCATCCTGAAGAAGCAGAAGCCATCAGAGAACGTATTAAGCAAATCCGTATTATATGGGAAGAACTCACACAAATGCTCAAAGAGCGTGACTCTAAATTGGAAGAAGCTGGTGATCTGCATAGATTCCTACGTGATCTTGACCACTTCCAGGTCTGGCTTACTAAGACTCAAACCGATGTTGCATCTGAGGATACACCAAGCAGCTTAGCTGATGCAGAGAAGTTATTGAACCAGCATCAAGCTATTCGAGAAGAGATTGATAACTACACTGAGGATTACAAGAAGATGATGGACTATGGTGAGAAAGTTACGGCAGAACCATCAACCCATGACGATCCTCAGTACATGTTCTTGAGAGAACGACTAAAGGCTTTAAGAGATGGATGGGAAGAACTACACAAGATGTGGGAGAACAGACAACAACTGTTGTCACAGTCTCTTAACCTACAAATGTTCAACAGAGATGCAAAACAAGCTGAAGTACTTCTGTCTCAACAAGAGCATGTTCTATCAAAGGACGAAACACCGGTTAACCTTGAACAAGTAGAGAATCTAATCAAAAGACATGAAGCTTTCCTCACCACCATGGAAGCTAATGATGACAAAATTAATGGAGTTGTTCAGTTTGCTGATAGATTAAATGATGAAGATCATTATGCTGCAGACAAGGTAAAGAAGAAAGCAGATAATATTAATGAGAGGCGAAACGCTAACAAAGAAAAAGCACATCAACAAATGGAAACTCTCAAAGATCAACTGCAACTCCATCAATTCTTGCAAGATTGTGAGGAACTTGGTGAATGGGTTCAAGAAAAGAAATTCACTGCACAAGATGAGACTTACAGAAGTGCTAAGACAGTTCACAGTAAATGGACTAGACATCAAGCTTTTGAAGCCGAAATTGCTTCTAACAAAGATAGACTTCTACGTGTGCAACAATCTGGATCTGAACTCATGAAAGAAAAACCAGAGTTAGCTGAACTGATTGGACCTAAAATATCCGATCTTGGCCAACAATTTGATGATCTTGAAGAAACAACGACTAACAAAGGTGAGCGCCTGTTTGATGCCAACAGAGAAGTTCTTATTCATCAAACTTGTGACGATATCGACTCATGGATGAACGAACTTGAGAAACAAATTGAAAATGAAGATACTGCATCAGATCTTGCTTCTGTCAATATCCAAATTCAGAAACAACAGATGATTGAAACACAAATGGCAGTAAAAGCAAAACAAGTATCCGATCTTGAAAATCAAGCTGGAATTCTTCAGAAGACAGTTCCTGACAAAATGGAAGAAATTGTTGTCAAGAAATCTGCTGTTGAACAAAGATTTGAGAAAATTAAAGAACCTTTGTTGGCCCGTCAACGTGCTCTTGAAAAGAAGAAAGAAGCTTACCAGTTCAGACGTGATATTGAAGATGAGAAATTGTGGATCGCTGAGAAACTACCCTCCGCTAAATCAACAGAATATGGCAACAGTTTGTTCAATGTTCACATGTTGAAGAAGAAAAATCAATCCATGGCTAAGGAAATTGATAATCATGAGCCTAGAGTTAATGTCATCTGTAACAATGGCCGCAAGTTGATTGATGAAGGTCATGAAGATTCGGCGGAGTTCAGTTCTCTCATTGAAGATCTTATGGATCGCTGGCAACAACTCAAGAAAGCTGTAGACGAGAGAAGAAGCAAGTTGATTCAATCAGAGAAAGCTCAGCAATACTTGTTTGATGCTAGTGAAGCTGAGAGCTGGATGAGTGAACAGGAACTCTACATGATGGTTGAAGACAGAGGTAAAGATGAGATTTCCACTCAAAATCTTATGAAAAAACATGAAACTCTTGAATTAGCCGTAGAAGATTATGCCGACACCATAAGACAATTAGGAGAAACTGCTCGCCAGCTAACAAGTGAATTGCATCCAGAAAGTGATCAAATAGCTTTAAAACAATCCCAAGTTGATAAATTGTATGCTGGTCTGAAAGACTTGGCCGGAGAAAGACGAGCTAAATTAGACGAGGCATTGAAATTGTTCATGTTGAATAGAGAAGTAGATGATCTGGAACAATGGATTGCGGAAAGAGAGGTAGTGGCTGGATCGCACGAGCTGGGTCAAGACTATGAGCATGTCACTTTGCTCTGGGAGCGCTTCAAAGAATTTGATCGTGATACTGAAGCTATCGGCACTGAAAGAGTAGCAGCTGTGAATGGTATTGCTGATAGCCTTATCGCAGCTGGTCATAGTGACTCTGCAACCATTGCTGAATGGAAAGACGGTCTCAACGAGGCCTGGCAAGATCTTTTGGAATTGATAAATACCAGAACACAAATGCTTGTTGCGTCCAGAGAGCTACACAAGTTCTTCCATGACTGCAAAGATATCCTGGGTCGCTATCTCTGAGAAGCATCATGCCATGTCGGATGAGCTAGGACGTGATGCAGGCTCTGTCAACACGCTGCAGCGAAAGCACCAGAATTTCCTTCAAGATCTTCAAACCCTCCAGTCTCAAGTCCAGCAAATCTGTAATGAATCTGCTAAACTCCAAGCCTCCTACGCCGGTGAGAAGGCTAAAGAAATCACCAACCGAGAAGCAGAAGTTGTGAATGCGTGGGCATCCTTACAGAATGCTTGCGACGCAAGAAAACAAAAGCTAGGTGACACTGGCGACCTATTCAAGTTCCTTATCATGGTCCGCACGCTCATGCTGTGGATGGACGACGTGGTACGTCAGATGAACACATCGGAGAAAGCACGAGACGTCAGTGGTGTGGAGCTCTTGATGAACAACCACCAAAGTTTGAAAGCTGAGATTGATACTCGGGAAGATAACTTTACAGCTTGTATATCCTTGGGGAAAGAGTTGTTGTCTCGCAACCATTATGCGTCCAATGAAATCAAAGAGAAGCTCGTCGGACTCAGTAACCAGAGGAACGCCCTGCTTCACCGGTGGGAAGAGCGGTGGGAGAATCTGCAGCTCATCCTGGAGGTGTATCAGTTCGCGAGGGATGCAGCGGTGGCGGAGGCATGGCTTATAGCGCAGGAACCCTACCTGATGAGCATGGAACTAGGCCTAACTATAGACGAAGTCGAGAACTTGATCAAGAAACATGAAGCCTTTGAAAAGTCTGCGATAGCACAAGAAGAGAGATTCGGGGCCCTGGAACGATTGACAACATTCGAACTGAAAGAATTGAAAAAGAGACAGGAGGAAGAAGAAAGGAAGAGGCAAGAAGAACTGGCAGCCAAACAGACTCCTCCCACTTCTCCTGATCAGTCTGCTAAAGACAGACTGGACGGCGAGGAAGTGAAAGACAAAGACAAGGATGGAGAATCTCGCCAGGAGAGACAGACACGCGACAGACCGACATCAGGGGCGGATGCAGACCAGCTGGAGGGGACACTCGTGAGGAAACATGAGTGGGAAGCCATCGCGAAGCGAGCGACCAACCGATCCTGGGATAAGATATTCGTGTCGTTGCGAGGCACGCAGTTGTATTTCTACAAGGACCAGAAATCCGCCAAGAGTTCGCCCGAAGTATACTACAAGAATGAAACACCATTTGAGCTGCGGGGTGGCTCGTCCCAGGTGGCAGACGACTACAGCAAGAAGAAGCATGTGTTCCGTGTGAAGGCGGACTCTGGCGCCGAGTATCTGTTCCAGGCCAAGAACGACGAGGAGATGAACAAGTGGGTGACGGCCCTGACGAATGTGTGTGAGCAGCAGGCTTCCGGCGGCCCCTCCCGCTCCCAGACCCTGCCCGCGCCCGCGGAGATGAGGAAAGATGAACCCAAGCGTCGCTCCTTCTTTACATTAAAGAAATCGTAATTTGACGTCATGTAAATTGTTTTATTTCTCTCACTATGTTTAATATTTCGCCTTCCTGTCGCATTTACTATGTAGTGTCAAGATTCCGCTACTCGCAAGTTCCGATACTTGATGTGGGCATTCTCATGTGATACGAGTCGAGGGATCACCATTCAGTAGCAATGGTGTCTCCCGCTCGCATGTATACTACTGGCCCATGGCCATGAGTGATGTCAAGTAGAGGAACAGGCGCTTGGAAATCTTTAGCAAAAGTTTACTTTGCTGTAGGTGGGAATAACTGCCAATATTTATTGTATTAACATTTGTTTGAGTCCTTACCAGTTTTGGATACAAAACCAAACAAGATTATGTTTAATATTATTTATTTTTATTTTTATACTTCTCTTACAGTTAACTATTAGTTACGGCTGCTAAGTATGCATTGTGTATTCACTAAGCTTTCCTCACTCTATGTATAGTATCATCTGCGAGGTGTTCACTTTGGAGGGAAAATATATCCAGAAACATTTTGACAAACTGACAATTTATCATGCCCATCCGTAGAAATTTGATCAAAAAAATAATACGAGTACGTTGTGGAGATAAAATATTCATAAATTGTTTTATAAACCATACTTTACTGCACAGATAATGCTTTTAACTCACTTTACTCTAAAAATCCCCGGCGTCATTTAGATAACACGATGGTCAAAATCGCTTTGTGTTCATGCATTTCTGTCACGACTTACCTCTTTACAAAATCACCATGTATTGTCCAGACACTCCATTGTGAACCTCCCTGTATGATAATCCTAGATACTCTTAAGAATATTTTATAATCTGCATCGTTTTATCCCCAGCTTCATTATAATTATAATTGTAATCTCACAAGTAATGTTATACTTTCATGAAATACATAGGCTAGACAATGTGATCCCACTCGAGATTTCCTCTTTCATGATATTTCATGAATAGTTTCTTTCCTGAAGTACACTTAAATAAATTATACAATAGGCTAGATGAGCTCCGCAGAACATGTCCTAGGCATATCTGTACCACTTAGAGAATAGACATTGGGGTGAAAGTAATTGTAAAGCTGACTGTACACTAGTTGCGTAAAGAGGCATGGCCCTATATGTAATTTTCATAACCCTACTCTACACTCGAGGCATTGCCGTAGATCGCGGAATTCACGCAAGTATCAGAATCAGAGGGGGAGGTGTATTGATGTCTACTAGAGTGAAACTTTAAGTTGCAATTACTATTAGCAATACTAAATGCAAACCTCCCAGAACTGTCCGAACAGTCTGTCTGATGTCTGAACTGTTCGGAATTTAACTAAAAACTATCGCCATAACCTCTATGGATCAATTCAGCACTAACATATCTCCAGTGTACATAGCGCAAGAATGACATCTAAAAGCAATGCCATACTATTAATAGATCATGCTCTATTATCTCTCTTCTCGCCGTGGTACAGTAGAATGATAACGGCAGTCAGGATATCCTCTAATATAACTCTAACTACTAAACATTAGCATAATCAGGAACATGAAAATGAATTGACTTCAGCGGAAATGTGAAGGAAAATCGATGAAACTTTCTTCCCAAAGTTTCCCCTCCTAAACCCCCGGACCTAGTTTGAATTCGTTTTCAGCGTTACACATTACTGTATTTTACCTAGCTTTATTTCTTGATTTGTATGAAAGATTTTTTTCTGTTTGTTTTTGTTCTTTAAGTTTTTTTTTCGAATTAACGGAACGAATTCTGTCGCCTTCCAGAAAGGTTTTTAAATCATGTGACAATTGAAGAGATTTTTTTCCGGCGATCTGACGAGCTAAAGGTTTTGGTGTCAGGTGTGCTAGAAGCTAGAACTGCTGACCGATATCTTTCAACATCTGACTCTGGTTCTATAGTAATTGAGAAATTCTTGTTACACATGTGTTGGTAACTTCGACCGTTCTATGGTGACGAAGATTTGCTACTAATTGTTCTTAGTTCAAACAAAGATTCGTTAGTGTGAATCCTTGTTATTATAAATGGTTTAATGTTTTGTTATTTGTAGAATTGTAAATTTTATAGACTTTGGATTTAGAATTGAAAATTGAAAGACGATAAGTTTATTTGGTTCTAACTTCTAACACAGCATTCGTACACCGCGTTGATCGGAACTTGGCGCGCCGCACTGCCGTACACTTATGTTATAGCTTCTAGCTTACCAACTCCTTTTTGGACCATTTATACCTAATGGCCTACTTACGGCTATAGACTATAATTTAGACCCGCTGGTCTACTCACTGGCAGCTGAAGATCGTTGTAAGTTAGCCCGTCCAGATCCAATGTTCAGGCCTGTTTTATTTTGTACAAAATGAAAAGCAAAGAAAATTTATAATCATGTGTTTAAAAAAAGAATAAATATATATTATTTTACATTTTATTTTGAACATTGAATCACTTGTTATTTTTGTCCATTTTAGATAAGATATTTTAGAATATAATACAGAGAGTAACATATTATTCCATACAATTTAGATAAGATATTTTAGAATAATACAGAAAGTAACATATTATTCCATACATTTTAGATAAGATATTTTAGAGTAATACAGAGAGTAACATAATTAATCCATACATTTTAGAATAATACAGAGAGTAACATAATTATTAGCTATTCCATAAATTTCTTCTTTCACTTTGCCTATTCCCAAACCTACTTGGGATTAGCATAGGTCAAAGTAGTATAAAAAAGATGGTGAATCATTATAAGATCGAATTTGATATAGGTAACTCTTTCCTCATGGTTGAGGTTGGTTGGTTCTGGCATTTCTACTTCTAGGTGTTACGGCTGGATGCCTTCCTAACGCCAACCCTGTTATTCATATTCACTGGATGCCCTTCCTAACCCCAACCCTGTTATTCATATTCACTAGATGCCCTTCCTAACCCCAACCCTGCTATTCATATTCACTGGATGCCCTTCCTAACCCCAACCCTGTTATTCATATTCACTAAATGCCCTTTCTAACCTCAACCCTGCTATTCATATTCACTGGATGCCCTTCCTAACCCCACCCCTGTTATTCATATTCACTGGATGCCCTTCCTGACCCCAACCCTGCTATTCATATTCACTGGATGCCCTTCCTAACCCCAACCCTGCTATTCATATTCACTGGATGCCCTTCCTAACCCCAACCCTGCTATTCATATTCACTGGATGTCCTTCCTAGCACATAACCAAAATTATGTGACAAAATTATGTAACGAAATTATGTAACGATATTATGTAACGAAATATTGAATTGTAAAGGGAGAGAAGAGGGAAAGTGTGTGTCATGCGCACAATGGCGAAGTATTGAATTGTAGAGGGAGAGAAGAGAGAAGGTATGTGTCATGCGCACAATACGAAATTTGGTCAGTTGGGTTTTGGACCTTGAATAGTAAAGATGAAAATGTCCCAATGGTTGCAGACTCGTATGCAAGCGTTTTTTTAAACAAAAATTTAACATCGCTTTCAACTGCATGGTCATATCAGTAGTCACCGTGGCAGAGTGAGTTAGCGCGCTAGGCATTGTATGCATGGTGACCTGGGTTCGATTCCCAGCAGGGCAGGAAATTTTTTTGTTTCCCTCTCTCTTTTTTCTCTCCCTCTCTCTCTCTCTCTCTCTTTCTCCCTCTCTCTCTCTCTCTCTCTCTCTTTCTCTCCCTCCCTCTCCTCTCCCTCTTTCTCTCTTTTTTTATCTAGATTCTGTAGAATATTAATCAGAAATGAGAAAAAAATCTACAAGCAGAGATCGATTGTCAAATTTTATAGATATAATATACCATCAGCCTCCATCGTATCCCTGAAGTTAAGCAAGTCGGGTAAGGAGAGAAATTGATCGAAGGGTTTGAATCCATCTGGTTAGAATTGGGTAGGTGATTTGTGAGTTTCCAGCAAATGGAGGGTAAAACCCCCTGTATTGAATCACCTTGATGTTAAAGACACATGAAGCAGCAAAAAAAAAAAAAAATAAAAACACTTCCAGAGATTCCGAGGTACAAAGGACATGGTATAGTATGTGTCTCAAAGGGGCTGACATTAGAATCTCCCGCCTTTGTTTTTCCTCTTGCGAGAAGAGAAGGGGCGGGGGCTAATGGTAATGGCGTGTAATGTGAAAGTTGAATGACCTCTCTCTCATTGCCTGTCCTACTTATCCCCACCCCCTGGGAATGTCCTTGTAATTTCACGCCGAGTAGGGCTGAATGAACTTTTTTCTACGAATTTCGTCCCAATTTTTGTCTCTTGTAAAAGTACTAACTAGGTAGTATCCCTCACGGAAGACTACTTTTCTATTCATACTAACACTGACTTACTGAAAGTTTAGAGGTCGATGACCCTTGTGTAATTCCGTGAACATGAGATAGGTAACTCCCGGTAATGGAATTAGCTCAATGGTTTAATACTCGCATGCCATGCGGAAGGTCCCGGGTTCGATCCCCCGAGCCGACAAAAAAATGTAATCTAAATTTGGTTACAGTTGTATGAAAGGGATACCTTCCGGTGCACTAGTATTGACCTAGCACCTAAATGGGAAGTATTGTGTCACTTCTTGCCAATCAGAGGGGAGGCATACTACGGGATGGGCTAGCTTCAACACAGACCCACAAGATTTTACAATAGCCCTATGTCATGGCTGCGAAATAAAAAAGCCTGTTACTAACTTTCTTTTATATTCCGCGTCCATGATTGATATGGGTGAACACTTTGGACGCCTAGAACCATTGATATGGGCTCCTTCCGTGTATGTGTAATGTGCTGAAATTATGCACCTATAACTGACAATATATACAAAGAAGAATATGCTGGGTACCAGGTACCCACATTAACCTCACCCAGCCTACGTTTGTTAGTCCGGCAATGTCAACCACAGGTGATCTTTATTTGAGATGATGTACAGAATTTTTGTTGGAAAATTCTGCCTCACCTGGTATTCGAACACACACCTGTGGACCGTTAGCAGAAGTCGCAACCATTACACCACCGGGGTTGGTGATACACTAAGAGTGACCTTTTGCAACTCCACTTCATTTCCGTGAGAACGGATCGTTCCAGGTGTAGAGGTACTTATAGAGCCAACGTGTGGAGGTGCTTTCATTTACGTTTTTCTTTTTTAAAGCTGAGTGTTTCACAGCGTTTTTTATTTCGTAGCCATGAAACAGGAGCTATTGTAGACGCTTGTGGTCTCTTTTGTAGCTTGCCCATCCCTTAGTATGCCTCCCCTCCAGGGACCCCCATTTTTGTATTACCACATAGTATGGAACTTCCGTAACACCGATTGGACTAATTCCCTATACATTTGCAGGGAAATACATTTTCAGCTCCATGACCGTTCATTCAAGTCACTATAGTATGACCTTTAGTAACATTACTTCTTGGAAAACCTTGAAAAACTTTCGTACGACTACTATGAATTGATAAGTACTTAATTTTTGTTCCCTCTGATACTACTGCAGTCCCCATTCATCGACAAATTCCCTACACATTGTCATAGAAGTCCATGACCCCCGAGTCTAGTGCCCAGTATAATTTTATTATGACCTTTGTAACATGACTTCTTGGAAAACCTTGAAAAACTTTTTTTTCGAATAGGAAAGTGCTTTTGTCTCCTTGCAGTTAATAGCTAATACATACATATTCATCATCATCATAGATTGCCGTCATCGTGAACGATGGTAGCCAGAAAGTGGAGGAATGACTCAGCACTTCTACCAATATCTTTTCTTTACAAGGAGGCTAATAATTGACAAGGGCCCCCAGAACCAAGTCAATGCTGGTCTACTCCCTGTTTATAGTCCCCCAGCCAGACTGCTGATCTACTCCCTGTTTATAGTCCCCCGCGCGGCTAGACTGCTGGTCTCCTCCCTGTTTATAGTCCCGCGGCTAGACCTGGTCTACTCCCTGTTTATAGTCCCCCAGCCAGACTGCTGGTCTCCTCCCTGTTTACAGTCCCCCAGCTAGACAGCTGGTCTACTTCCTGTTTATAGTCCCCCAGCTAGATTGCTGGTCTACTCCTTGTTTCAGTGGCGGCTCCTGACTTCAAGACTAGGTGAAGACAAATTATACCCAGAAGTATTGAAAAAATAAAAATATTAATTTATCAGATCTTAGTTCTTATCGTCTCATAAACACAGCCTATTGTATGTGATGGCTGTTTCCCTGCAGAGCATGATTTTCTCTCATACCACTTTTGCATCATATAAGTTTTTATAGGTACTTTTTTTGGAGAACACTTGGTACTTAATAAATAAACAAGGTCAGCAGAACAATTTGTCAACACTTGAGCTGGTACACAACCATTCAGGCTTGAACTGTATGGCTGTGGGGCAGGCATTTGCTTTACTTTTTTAGTGGTGGTTATAGTAATTGGAGAAATTGGACATCCAGTAATCATAATATCTTTCTTATCCTCATTACTTCTTAATCTGAATGGGGTTACTTTTAATGTTTGAGCCCCATGATTTGTGGGAATCTCATTGTTTCTTTGAAATATTGTTATTAATTATTCATCTTAATAAAAAATATTAACTAAAAGTTGGTAAAAAGGAATTAAAATAAAAAAAAATTAGGTTTATACCTCAGTAGATAGATAGGTACAAAATTTTAAAGAAGGGATAGAACTGGGAAGAAAAGAAAGTAAGTTGAAGACTAAAAATTAAAATCCAAAACTGGAAGAAAATCCACCACCAGATTACAAAATAAATCTAAGAAAACATACTTACTATAAATAGAAAATCAGCTTAAATTTGGGTTACCATTGATGTTTAAATGACTATTTATGAAAAACACAGATATTGCCTTATAATTTTAAGTACTTATAATTTTAAGGAAGCTGTGTGCTTAGCTACCTGCAACCTGCATAATTATAATGTTATTTCTGACACTGAAAGAAGTACATAGCTACTTCATATTCAACTTATTATGAAAAGCACAGGTCAGATCAGGTAGGAATAATGTTTCTATCCTGTATCAAATACTGGGAAATAACTTTATTAACTAGTTACACCAATAATTAAAAGTCACTTGATTACCGTTGAAAAGATTTGAAATAATCTAATAAAATTTAAAAAGACAAGTTTTGTTTACATTCTAAAGATAAGAGATGCAATGTTGCCAAGTTAATTTCATAGCTAAATCTCTACAAACTTCAAGAGCTATATTTTAAATTTAAAGAAATCCCTCAAATCATGTAAGACGTATTTATTTATTTTAAATACTACACCGCCTGAACAGAATTTTCTCTTGAGAATTTTATTTCAACACGTCTAATTTCATGATTTTTTTAAAGTGGTTCCATAGCCAGGATCTTAAACAGGACCACCATTGTCCCTATTTAAAAACTTCTTGGAACAACTAGATACGAGATTATCTTATTTGGCTCAATTTCGGTGCCTACATTAAATAATTATTTCCGAGATTATTTCAATCGAGATGTCCTTTTCAAGACTATAGTTGACAAGATACATAAGTAGTTAAAATTTATTGGTATCGACTATCGTTTAGTAACTATGTACAAAACTAGAACCCAAAAAATGAGAAATAATATCCAAAATTCCTGAAACAAAATCCCGCTTTCCTAGCGACTACGTTAATTTTTTTTTTTTTTAATATTACAAGATTGTGCTAGATATGGGAGGCTAAATCATTGACTGGTTCCCTAGGTCTGGCATATTGCTACTGGCAACAATGTTAATATCAAAAACACATGACATCGCACATCGTATGTGGCTTCGTGACATTTCGTATGAAGTCGTGTAGATAATATAAAATGAATACAACTGAAGACGGTCTTCACTAGCAGACTACATAGATATAGTTCTTGCCTAATATTTCATGATACCTACTTGGAAATACTCAACTCTGATTGGTTGATTCAAGGACAACTGAAGACAATTGGGAATTGTCTTCACATTTGGTGTTCTCCTTGGAAAGTAACATGAAATGTTAAGCAGCATTGATCTATTTTACACAAAGCTTACTCTTTTTTTTTTTTTTTTTTTTCTTTGAGTTGGATCAATTGTGCCATGTTCAAGGGATTATGAGTAGTGTTTTCACTGTTCAAAATTAGGTGAAAATGTCTTCAGTGTCTTCACCCGACGAGCCGCCACTGCCTTGTTTATACATAGTTCCCCATCTAGACTGATGGTCTACTCCCTGTTTATAGTCCCCCTAGTCCCCCAGCTAGACTGCTGGTCTCCTCCCTGTTTATAGTCCCCCGGCTAGACTGCTGGTCTACTCCCTGTTTATAGTCCCCCAGCTAGACTGCTGGTCTACTCCCTGTTTATTGTCCCTCAGCCATACTGATTACATAATTATGTGTAGGTATGCACTATGCATATGCATATACATATTACTAATTCCTATTTACTGAATATTTTCCTGTACATCAACAACTCATCACGGAGGTAAGTTTAAGGTCATTAACCCTTCAGTCTAGACACTAGGACGACTAGACTAGACACTAGGACGACCTTTAGTGACACCACTTCTAGGAAAGGTAAAGCACTTCTACCTCTCTGACTGACAGCTTGCGAAACGTTGCATTTATTATGAACAGCTAAATTGTTCAATTATTTGAGTTGCATGATGATAATGGTTGAGTGGAAGAGATTGTAACAGGCAATAACCCGCCCTTTTGGTAGGACATTAGCTTCATTCTCTTTTTTGTTCTTTTTTCTTTGTTGAATCTATTTATTTTTTCTTTATAATTTCATTGTATTTTACTGTATATATTTTTGTATTACCTCATAAAGCATACTATAGTAATAATAATAATATATATGTATGGGTAAATTTTTTACATGTATGAATTTTTACTCTTTTGTGAGCCAGTTTCTTTTTGACGATCTTACTAATACCTTTACCTATTAATCTTTTCTTCTTAGTTGTATTTTTCAACTGAAGTGAGGTTGACATTTTTGTTCAACCTTGTCTTCATGGTTGAGGTAGGTTGGTTCTGGTACTCCTAATATTTCCACCACTACGGCTGGATGCCTTTCTTAACGCAAATCTTGTTAGGTGCAGAATTGATGATGTTCATCTTTGTGTTCTTAAACCGTCTTCATTTTAAATCTATTGATTGGTGGCTTTAAATTTCAACCGTCATTATATTCAATAATAATAATGACGGGTGAAATTTAAAGCCACTAATCAATAGATTAAAAATGAAGACGGTTTAAGAACACTAAGATGAAGATCGTCAATTATGCATATAACATCAGGATTGCCCTAAGAAAATGCATCCAGCCGTAATGGTGGAAATATTAGACACTTTATTAGATATAAAAAGACATATGTACAATACAAATAATTATTATAACAATGGAAAAAATGGATCGGACCATACTCAATGCATGGATTTCTCTACACTATGTGACCACATAATAATAGCACAATTTCAACCATCATGGATAATCGAGGTGTTCATTCAAAGGATCCCACTCAATGGATGTTCAAAATCAAGAGCCTCCTTTACTTCTCGAATTATTTTATATTATTTAGCTTCCTTGCTAAAAAAAAAAAATGCCATGGTCAGGTTTCGAACTCACGACTGTCTTTATGCGAGTAGCGCAGCAAAATCAAGAGCCTCTTTTACTTCTCGAATTATTTTACATAATTTAGCTTCCTTGCTAAAAAAAAAAAATTCCAAGACCAGGTTTCGAACGCACGCCACAACTGTCCTTGCGTTTGTAACGAAGCAAAATCTGGTAAAGCTAGCTTCCTTGGAAAAAAAAATAAAAATAAAAAAATAACAAAAAAAAATGCCCCGGCCAGGTTTCGAACCCACGACCCCCGCCCACTCACGGGCTCGTCCGCCGGGTCGTAGTACTGCTCCAGGTAGGGATGGGCCAGGGCGTCCTCCACGCCTATGCGCTTGTGCGGGTTGAAGGTGAGCATCTTGCCGAGGAGGTCCAGAGCGTTGGGGTCTGCGCTCGGGGGAACTTCACGATTCGGCCCAAATTACCTGAGTAGACCTTTTCCATAGCATGATTCGGCCCCAAAAAAAACACAAAAAAACACAACCTGATTCGGCCATAACCCGATTCGTCCCAAAACACACTATCAAGTTTTGATCCCACACCAAAAATCCCACTTTTATTCCAACAAAAAGTCCCACTTTCATTCCGCCAAATAATCCCTATAAAATAGTATGGAAACATTGTTTTGAACCAGTAACAGTAACCTCTGTTATCAGTGTTTATTTGAGTGTTTGACAGTAGGGTTAGGTAAAATACATAGAAGGCCATGCCTCAAGAATATAGTAGTGTTAGGTAAAATACATAGAAGGCCATGCCTCAAGAATATAGTAGGGTTAGGTAAAATACATAGAAGGCCATGCCTCAAGAATATAGTAGGGTTAGGTAAAATACATAGAAGGCCATGCCTCAAGAATACAGTAGGGTTAGGTAAAATACATAGAAGGCCATGCCTCAAGAATATAGTAGGGTTAGGTAAAATACATAGAAGGCCATGCCTCAAGAATATAGTAGGGTTAGGTAAAATACATAGAAGGCCATGCCTCAAGAATACAGTAGGGTTAGGTAAAATACATAGAAGGCCATGCCTCAAGAATATAGTAGGGTTAGGTAAAATACATAGAAGGCCATGCCTCAAGAATATAGTAGGGTTAGGTAAAATACATAGAAGGCCATGCCTCAAGAATATAGTAGGGTTAGGTAAAATACATAGAAGGCCATGCCTCAAGAATATAGTAGGGTTAGGTAAAATACATGGAAGGCCATGTATCAAGAATATAATAGGGTTAGGGATAATACATATAGAAGGCCAATGCCTCATAGAGAAGGTAATTTCGTAATTTAATGTTGAATAATAAAAAATCCCTCAATATGTACGGTACTTAGAATGTTGCACTGGGCCGAATCGTGTTGTTTATTTTTTGGTCAAGATAACGTTTTGGGACGAATCGTTCGGTGACTTTTTTTACCTGAAATCAAAAACCTTTTTCATAAACCTTTTTGGGCCGAATCGTAATGCGCCCGCGCTCGGGTACAGGATCTCCCACGGGACCTTGGGCTTGAAGGGGAGCGACTGCAGGTAGCTGCGTGCCTGGAACAAGGTCGTGCTTGAATTAGGTCACACCCATGTTTTTTTTTTTTTTTTTTTGAAAAGGTAGTTGTGCCCCGGAACCGCTTTCGCATTACTTCAGGGAACTTTTACCTTTACATCCATGCCATTCCGGAAACGGAAAAGTTCGGTGAGAAAATTCCGCTCCGGCCGGGATTCGAACCCGCAACCTTCGAGTCAGTAACCAGTGCTCTTAACCACTGAGCCACGGAGGTCGGCAACACCTATGTTTGTAATAATAATATTACCTTATTTATACTTCCCCACCAGGACTTGAGACCCATTATTTGTAATTTGTAATTTATTTGCATTAATAGTTATATACATAATAGGTAACATATATTTAATGCGTTACCTATGTAACGGAAAAGAAAGCCGTTGGCATTAGCACCGCCCTTGATCAAGTTTTGTTTTCTTAATTTCAATATCTATGTAATTCTATGTCATTTGTAAATAAAACTTGATCCAACATGTTTAATAATAATAATAATAAAGCGACTACCCCACATTAAGGGGATACAGTCCTCTTGTTTTGTATTTCAGCGGTAAGCCCGAGACATTTGTTCAAAGGAAGGGCATCCAGGCGTAAAATATGGAAGTAGGAGTACCAGAACCAACCTACTTCAACCATGAGGAAGAGCTTGGTCTATGCCAACCCCAAGTAAGTTTGGAAAAGGCAAAGTGAAAAGGAAAATGATTTTGAAAAAGACGAGAGTTTCGTAGCCTTTTTTGTATTTCGTAGTCAGGAAACAGGAGCTACTGTAGACGCTTATGATCTGTGTTGTAGCTTGCCCATTTCGTAGTATTATAAGAATACAATTTTTATTCGGCACGAGGGATCGAACCCGGGACCTTCCACATGGCAAGAGAGTGCTTATTATTATAGTATATTTTATTAGGAGGACAGAGTACAATGTTAATAGTATAAAATTAAGAAAAAACAAACAAATGACAAAATAAATAAGTAAAAAGAAATGAAAGTAATGACCTAACTAAAGGGCGGGGTTATTGCCTGGGGCAATCTCTTCCACCCAACTTTAGTGCTTATCCACGGAGCTAATCGCGATCATAGTAAACCCCAACTTTTTCAAGTGAAACTCTTACTTCTCGTTGATGATACAGGAGAGGTCCTCGGGAGTGGGGGACCCCAGGATGCCGAGGATATGGTTCAGCTGGTCCAGGTAGTGTTTGCCGGGGAAGATGGGTCTGTTGGAGATCATCTCAGCCAGGATGCAGCCCACCGACCAGATGTCGATCGACTTCGTGTAGCCCTGCACGGAGAGATGCAATGGGTTAATATATAAATACATCTCAATGAAAACAAGATGTGTAAAATAAGAGACAAGTTCCTACCGCAAGACCAGAAGTCGATCGACTTTGTGTAGCCCTGCACGCAGAGATCCAAAGGGTTAATATAAATACATCTCACCAAAAACAAGATGTGTAAAATAAGAGACAAGTTCCTACCCCAAGACCAGATGTCGATCGACTTTGTGTAACCCTGCGTGGAGAGATGCAATGGGTTAATATAAATCCATAAATTCCCCAAGACAAGATAGGATAGAGAGATAGTTATTTTTAAAAAAATATCATATTTGTGTTAATCACGATGAGATGTCACAATTACTCAAACTCGTTTTACATAATCTTCGCCGAAACCGGGACTTGAACCACCGATCTCCAGGTTACATGCCCGCTGCTTTATCGATCGAGCTAATGAGGTCGGTTTGAGCTACATAGTTATTTGTTATTATGTCACAAATTTTAGTGGGTAGCATCGACAGTACGGGAACTAATGCTATTGCATCATAAATCTCCGAACAACCATCATATTCCAATATTAATTAGTAAGTAAAATTTTCAATTACAAATTCATCTCACCAAAAACACGTTTTTTTTATTTCAAAAAGATGAGTGTTTCACAGCCTTTTTTTATTTCGTAGCCATGAAACAGGGGCTACTGTAGACGCTTGAGGTCTGTATTGTAGTTTGCCTATCCCGTAGTATGCCTCTCTCTGATGGGCGAGAAGTGACACAATACTTCCCATTTAGGTGCTGGGTCAACACGACTGCACTGGAAGAATCTGGAAGATATCCCTTGCAAAAAACTGTTACCAAATTAAGAATACAATTTTTTGTCGGGACGGGCGATTAGGAGCGTTAACTCTGTTTTGATCAAAAATCTTGGCTTTCTTATTTTTTCTACACCATCACCTTATCCCACACTGATAAACACAACATAATCAACAAAGTAAAATAACCTTGAAACATTCAAAATCCTCCAAAACTTTCAGCCAACACGCTTAGAATATTTACAAAAGAAACAATTTATTCAACTTTGGCCAGTAACTAATCTAGCTCACATCATTCAAAATTCAAAATTAACACACCTTTAAAAAAACATCACAATTCCACACAAAAATCAAAATTTAGATCAAAATTTCCCGTGCACCGGATACCGCTCTGACGTCTGCCAACCACTACAGTACGACCCTAGCTGCCAAGGAATTGCTCTGCAGATAGCGACAGGGACTTTCAAGCGGCCAATCATTCTCTCATGCACGCACGGTAGCTTCGAAAGGTGGAATCGCGGAACGGTACAGAGGACGCAGGGCAGGTAGGACTGAAACTGCGGCCATGCCTCAGTGGTGCTGTGGACTATACCATTGTCGAGGTAACCAGGTAAGTGATGGGTTCGATTCCAGGGCGCGAGAAAAGAAGTGGCGAGGACTTGGATTGGTGACCGTTCAGGTTTCGAATCCCTCCGTGGTTATCATGGCAAAACACGTTTTTCTGGCTATTCCCGACCCCACTTAGGTTGGATGAGGATAATTTGTGTAGCTGGGTTGTTTGTTCAGAGAATGGAGTGGGGGGTAAAACCCCTGTTGTGATACGAATACGTAGTTGAAAGCGACTCAAATTAAACTCAAAGATTCTTTTTCCAACAGTATTATCGCGCGACCTCTGGTAATATAAAGGTCGCGAGAGAGATTTTTTATGACTTGAAAAAATACATCAAAAATTGTACTAAAAAAATAATTAAATTTTTAGAAATAAAACTAGCTAATAATAAAAGGCCAAAATAAAATACGGCGTCAAAGCATTCTCTTTCTTAGCGACCTCAGAGTAGCTTTTCTAGCAGCGGACTCGCCCATAATCTGAAGGTCGGTGGTTCGAGTTCAAAGCATGGGTAATTTCAGCAAGGCGGGGTGAGGTAAATGATACATTATCCTTGTGATGTCTTCTACATTTATACGTATATACCAAATATATTGGACCTTACTATCATGTCTGTATTTGTACAAATAAAGTAAAAATGATTCAATCCAATACTTCTTCTTTTTCATCTTCTAACTTGATATATTCAAAAGTTGTTATTTTTAAATACTGATGAAAACACCCCGATTTTGTAAAGAAGTATTGAAGTAACTATTCTAAAATTGAACAGTCGTCATTTTATGTGTTGAAAAGTCATCATTTGATTATTAAAAAGTCACTGTTTCTTCTGAGTCACCATTTGAATATTGAAAAGTCACCATTTATTGTTCGTACTTTTTATCATGTAAGTATTAGAAAATATTTCATATGCAATATTATTTTTTCTGTAAGTGGTGAGTGGGACCTCGATGTTGACATCACAACAACTAAATAAAAAATATATAATTTCACAAAAGATAGGCAGACAAATAGACACATTCTGAAATGTGGGTACATTCTCATGAATGTATGAGGAATATAGAAATTGCTATAGTTGTTGAAATGGGAGTAATGCAAATGGTGGCCTTCTTGCTATCCATACCTCGCGAGGAAAAGTGAGTAGTTATTAGTATGAGTAACCAGATGTGACAGATAGAACGTTAAAAAGGTCACAAAAAGATTCATGCGCAATGTGCCATAACAAGATATGTGGTTTTGTTCATTTTCAGGTCAATTGTTGTCACAAAATTTAGCAAAGAATGAAATAAGATCATCAATTGGAAAAATATTGTCAAATATAGAAAGAAAAGAATCCTACTTCTGGTTCTTCGATAGAGCGTCCCAAAACTTTCAACTTTTGTTTACTGGGATAAAATCCTATTAATTCTAGTTTCTTACAAAAATTCAAATGAATAGGTACATTTAAAATAAACATAATATTAACAAAATAAAAGATTTTTAAGCATGACCATGACCATATTTATGACAAGAGACTAGACAAACTATACAGGAGATTGGACTTCACGGAAGATTGGAATTCACTGGATATTGGACTTTACGGAACAAGATTGGAATTCACTGGAGATTGGACTTCACGGAATATTGAACATCACTGGATACTGGGATTTTTTGTGCTTGGACCTCACAGATGATTGGAATTCACTGGAGATCGGAATCTACTGAAGAAGATTGGAATTTACTGGATACTGGGATTTTTTGCACTTGGACTTAATGGAAGATTGGATTTCACTGGACATTGGACTTCAGGGAAGATTGGAATTTACGGAAGATTGAACTTCACTGGATATTGCGATTTTTTGCCACTTGGACTTCACGGAAGATTGGAATTCACTGGACATGGGACTTCACGGAAGATTGGAATTCACTGGACTTAAGATTGGAATTCACTGGACATTCGACTTCACGGAAAATTGAAATTCACTGGATATTGGACTTCACGGAAGATTGGAATTCACTGGACATTAGACTTAAGATTGGAATTCACTGGACATTGGACTTCACGGAAGATTGAAATTCACTGGATATTGGACTTCACGGAAGATTGGAATTCACTGGACATTGGACTTCACGGAAGATTGGAATTCACTGGACATTGGACTTCACGGAAAATTGGAATTCACTGGACATTGGACTTCACGGAAAATTGGAATTCACTGGACATTGGACTTCACGGAAAATTGGAATTCACTGGACATTGGACTTCACAGAAGATTGGAATTCACTGGATATTGGACTTCACGGAAGATTGGAATTCACTGGACATTGGACTTCACGGAAGATTGGAATTCACTGGACATTGGACTTCACGGAAAATTGGAATTCACTGGACATTGGACTCTACGGAAGATTGGATTTCACTGGAAATTGTACTTTATGGAAGAAGATTGGAACTAACTGGAGATTGAACTTCACTCGATATTGGGATTTTTTTGCAATTGGACTTCACGGAAGATTGGCATTCACTGGACATTGAACTCTACGGAAGATTGGAATTCACTGGAAAATAGGACTTTACGGAAGAAGATTGGAATTCACTGGAGATTGATCTTCACTCGATATTGGGATTTGGAGCACTCCATAAGAGTGTGGGTTTTACGTAAAATTGGACTTAACTGGCAATTGGACTAAAAATAGAATTCACTGGAGATTGGATTTCAGATATCACAAACTACGACAAAAACAACAATGACAACAACAAGTACAAACAAAAGACTAGTTGGACAGCATAAAGAAAAATAATTCTCCGTAAAACAATACCTTGGTCTAATTCCTTATAACGAAATTTAACCTTATAACTAATAACCACAAACAATATAAAAATAAAAGAAAATGTCTCAGGTAAAACAAAATCTAATAAAGGTTATATCCTTACAAATAGGACAGCGTCAATAAAAAAAAGAAATTATTCTTCACACAGATTTTCAACATTTTTTTAAACAACAATTTTTTTAGAAAAATTCCTAAAAGAAATAATGAGAAAATAAAGTTAAATTAAAAAGTAGAAAAGAAAATTTTATACCAGAAAGAACGGTATTTTGAAAATATGAGGAACATATACCAACTATGGTCAATTGGTCACTAAAATGTGATTTGGCATTTGATAAGAAAGAACCAATATATGATGATACTCACTCACTACCTACCATTAATCACATAGATAAAAATATAAACTATGGTTAGTAAAACCCAGTGGAAAGTTAAACTTGAGCTTTCGAAACAGATATGGAACAAATGATTTGATAAGAATAAAATTAAAATACAATAGAAACATTATCCTACAACTGTTGAGAATAAAAAATACAACTTTACCCATATGAAAATTCGCGGAAAAAAAAGATAAAGAAACAGAAAAAAAAACTTTTGCAAGGAGAGAAAAAATCTACTGATGGAACAAAAAAGAAATAAAAAATGGAATTTGATATAATATAAATCCTACAACTGTAATCTTAAATTGCAACAATGAGTAAAATGATACAAAAAACAAACCAAAATATGATTTCCACAAAAAAATCAAAGATAAAAAACTTCGAAATAATTTGGAGATAGAAAACACTTGGCTTTTTTTGTTTTACTTAATTATTTATTTTCAGATGGCCATTTCGCCAGTTACGGCATCGTCAGTGGCGAAATGGCCATCTGAAAATAATATAATTAAGTAAAACAAAAAAAGCCAAGTGTTTTCTATCTTCAAATTATTTCGATGTTTATTTGGTTTACCAAGAGTTGTGTATAACTATAAGTTTTTCCCAAGAACTTATAAATTTCATTGATAAAAAACTATTGGGGAAAACAAATATGTGATCCCTACCAAAATTGAGATATTAATCGAAAGAAAATTCGATAAGAAGGAACCCCACATTGAATCACAAATAAAGAGTAAACCCAGAAAGAAGGGAAAACTAAATCCCTATCAAAATTCTATGAGATGAAAAATTTGATTCCTTCTAAAATATACAATGAGAAAATTGAATGATTTAATGAAAATCTGATATGGTAAAATATCTACTATGGTTATTGGTTAATTTTAAAATGTAACATTAAAAGAAATGACCAAAATGCGACCTCTAGGTTAACATAAAAAGAAATATGAAAAGGAACAAAATTTTGGCTTTATAAAGAGAAGAAAAGACCAAAATCTGATTTATACAGAAAAAAGGATAAAAAAGATCTTTCTAAGAAGAAATAAAAAAATAAGAAAAGACCGACAAAAAGGAGATATTAAAAAGAAAATTCTCATTATTGTTAGATCCCAATAGATTTAGAACTCAAAATTTTATACAAAAAAAAACAGATGTGGAAGAAAAATATGATACCTTCCAAAAGATAACAAAAGAAGATTCAACTAATTACAACAAAAATAATGGTAAAAAAATCCACTATGTTTATTGGTTAGCTCCCTTCAAAAAGTAAGATTAATATCCAAAAATACGACCTCTAAATTAACATGAAAAAGGGAAATATGAAATGGAACGGAAACTTGGTTTTCTAAGAAGAAGTAAAAGTATTTAGAAAGCCAAGAAAAGAACGACATGTGAATTATACAAGGAGAAAAAAAGAGATCTAATTAAAAAATAAAGAAAAAATCGATATCTTTTAAATACGGAAAATAATGTACTAGTTTCTAAAAGTAAAATTAAAATAAAAGACAACAAATCTACATGAATTTTTTTTTAAATAACTCAGGATCATAAAATGATCACAGGATCATCTTTATAACCAAACTATAAAACTAAAGAAAAAGATAATCTGATACAGGTATATCCCTAAAAACAGACATCGTCAATAAAAAGACAGATTTTTAACATTTTTTTTTAAACGACAGAAATAATTCAAAGAATTCCTAAAAATAATATCATGGGAGAATGACGTAAAATTAAAAAAATGTTATACCAGAAAGAAAAGTACATGTATTAAAAATAAGAGGAAACATATTCTACTATGGTCACTAAAATGTGATTTGGCATTTGGTAAGAAATAACCAATATATGACGATACCCACTAGTCCCACTACCTACCATTTATCATATATTATAGATAAAAAAATATAAACTGTGATCAGTAAAAGCCAACAGAAAGTTAAACTTGAGCTTTTGAAACAGATATTGAAGAAATGATTTGATAAGAATAAAATTGAAATACGATATAAACAAAATTCTACAACTGTTAAGAATAAAATTCACAATTTAATCTCCATCAAAATCCACAGACACGAAAGACCAGCTGTTGTTAAAGCACCTAAATCAAAAAAAAAAAAAAAGAGGGAGATAAAAAAAAAACATTTTCAAGGAGAGAGAAATCTACTGATGGAACAAAAAAATGATAAAAATCAAATTTGATAGGTATAAAAAACACACCAATATATAATTTTTACCTAAAATCAAAGAAAAAAAAACTACTGTGGAACAAAAATATGATCCCTACCAAAAATTGCGATATTAATTGAAAGAAAATTCGATTATAAAGAAACCCAAAAGTGTTAAATCACAAATAAAGAGAAAACCCAGAAAGACGGGAAAAAAAGATCCCTATCAAAATTCTATGAGATGAAAAATAAGATTCCTTCTAAAATATACACCCAGAAAATCGAATGAATCATTAAAAATCTGATATGGTAAAATTATATATGGTAAAATAAAATATCGACCATGGTGTTTGGTTACCTTTAAACTGTAAGATTAAACAAAATTACCAAAATGCGACCTCTAGGTTAATATAAAAAGGAAGTATGAAATGAAACAAAACCTTGGCTTTCTAAAAAGAAGTAAAAGTATAAGAAAAGACCGAAATGTGATTCATACAAAAATTTAAGGATAAAAAAGATTAAGGATAAATTAAGGAAAAAGATGACCGAAATGTAATGCGATATTAATTGAGGATATTAGATGATAAAAAAAATCAATATTGCTAGATCCGAATAAAATGTAAGACTCGTAATTCTATGACATAAGGAAAAAACTGATAAGGAAGAAAAATATGATACAACGAGAAGATCCAACTGATTACAAAATATGGTAAAAATCCGTTATGTTTAATTGTTTGAAATTACCTAAATACGACCACTACTTTAACTTGAACAAGGAAATATGAAAAATAATGAAAAATTAGTTTTCTAACAGGAAGTAAAAGTATTTAGAAAGGCAAGAAAAGACCGATATGTAAATTATACATATAAGGAAGACAAATCTTTGAAAAAAATCGAGATCTTAAATACGGAAAATAATCTACTAAGTTCTAAAAGTAAAATTAAAATAAAAGACAGAAGAAAGATACTTGAAAAAGTTTTAAAAAATCACAGGATCATAATAATATATGATCACAGGATCATCTTTATAACCAAACTAGAAAATCTAAAGAAGATGTTAAAACATAATCTGATAAAGGTTATACCTCATCGTCAATAAAAAAAAATAGTCTTTGCACAGATTTTCCAATTTTTTTTAAACAACAGAAATAATTAAAAATTAATAATGAGATTTTTTTTAATAAAAGAAAATGTTATACCAGAAAGAAAAATGTATTAAAAATATATCCAATATCCCTATTATGGTCACACACAAAAAAATGATTTGGCATTTGGTAAGAAATAACCATTTATGATGTTACCCACTCACTACCTACCATTGATCATATAGAGTTTATAGAGGAAAAAAAAAAAAAAAATATATATGAATAGAAAAATCCAACGGAAAGATAAACTTGAGCTTTTGGAAACAGATATGGAATAAATGATTTGATGAAAATACGATAAAAACAAAATCCTACAACTGTTTAGAATAATAAAAAAACAAGTTGATCAATAAGAAAATTCACAGACAAAAAAAAAGAGAACAAAAAAGAAGAGAACAAAACAAATTAAAAATTTGTCTTGTAAAAACAAAATTTGCAAGGAAAAAAAAAAAATACCAATTGAACATAAATTACAAGTGTAATGTGAAATCCAACAATGAGTAAAATGATAAAAAAACATATCGAAATATGATTTCTATAAATCAGAGAGAAAAAAAAAAAAAAACAAAAAAAAAAAAAAAAAGGTGGAACAAAAATGTGATCCCTACCAAGAATTACGATATTCATTGAGAGAGGATTCGATGAGAAGGAAACCCATTATTGTTAAATTCCAAGTAAAGAGTAAACCTGGAAAAAAGGTAAAACCAGATCCCCAGCAAAGTTCTATGGGATGAAAAATATGATTCTAAAGTGTACACTGTACAGTGAGAAAATCTATTATGGTTTTGGATACCATTAAAAGTAAAACTCAACGAAAAGAGCTACGAGTAAGTACGACCTCTACTTTAACATAAAAAAGGAAATATGAAATGGAACAACAACTTAACTTTTTAACAAGCAGTGAAATTATTGGGAGAGCAAAAAAAAAAAAAAAAAAAACAGAAATTTGATTTATACAAAAAATTCTACAGTTGATCTAAAAAAAAGAAATGCTTTATTTTTTTAAAAGGGATCGAATACAATGCGATACTATGTAATCAAAAGAAAATTTCATTATATAAAAAAAATCATTATTGGTAAGGCAAACTAAGATCTTTAGCAAAATTATATTACATAAAGAACTGATGTGAAAGAAAAATATGATCCCTACCAAAAAATACGAGAAAATCCAACAAATGGTAAAAAAAAATCCGTTATGTTATTTGTTAGCTTTTTCCAGAAAGTTATATTAAAGTCTAAAAGAAATTACCAAAATACCACCTCCACTTTAACATTGAAAAGGAAATATGGAATGGAACGAAAAATTGGTTTATAACAAGAAGTAAACAAGTACAAGAAAAGACCGAAATGTGATTCATACAATCAATTCAAGGAGAAAAAAGATCTAATCCTTAATAAAATCTCACCGAAATGTGATTCATACAATCAATTCAAGGAGAAAAAAGATCTAATCCTTAATAAAATCGAGATTTTAAACACGGAAAATAATCTACTAAGCTTTTTCTAATAGTAAAATTAAAATATAAGACAAAACAAACGAAATAGCTTTTAAAAAAATCACAGGATCATCATTATAACCACACTATAACAACTAAAGAAGAAGAAAAACCCCATAAAATCAATTCATATAAATATAAACAATCAAAACTAAACGGAGAGTTAAACTTGAGCTTTTGGAACGGAGCAAATGATATGGATATGGAACAAATGATTTGATATTTTGATAAGAATGAAATTAGAATACGATAGAATACGAAATTAGAATACAAAATTCTACAACTGTTTACAAAAAAAAACACAGTTTGATCCCCATCAATATTCAAAGAAGAAATAAGAGAGGACAAAAAAAAAAACATTTTTAAGGAGAAAAAAAATACTGATGGAACAAAAAAGTAATAAAAATCTAATTTGATATTAAATGAATCCTACAACTGTAATATTAAATTCCAACAACGAATAAAATGATAAAGAATACAATTCATTCCTTATAAAAGGATAAGGAGGAAAGTAAACACACCATAATATAATTTCTACCAAAAATCAAGGAGAAAAAAAAAACTGTTGTGGAACAAAAATGTGATCCCTACCAAAAATTACGATATTAATTGAAAGAAAATTCGATGGGAAGGAAACCCATTATTTATAAATCCCAGATAAAGAGTGAACTCAGAAAAAAGGTAAAACTATGTGATCCCATGCAAAAAAAAAATTGAGATGAAAAATATGACTCCCTCTAAATGTACAATGAGAAAAACGAATAAATCAATAAAAGTTTGAAAATAAGTACTATGGTTATTAGTTGCCTTTAAAATGTAAGATTAAACGAAAAGACCAAAATGCAACCTCTAGTCTAGGTTAATAAAAAAAAAAGGAAATATGAAATGGAACAAAACCTTGGCTTTCTAACAAGAAGTAAGAGTTTATATAACAAAAGACCGAAATGAGATATAAAAAAATGAAGGATAAAAAAGATCTTTCTAAGAAGTAAGTCTGATATGGTAAAATAATTACTAAACTTATTAGTAAGTTACCTTTAAATTGTAAGATTAAACGAAAAGACCAATATGCAACCTCTAGGTTCACAAAAAAAAAGGAAATATGAAATGGAACAAAACCTTGGCTTTCTAACAAGAAGTAAGAGTTTATAAAAGAAAAGACCAGAATGAGATATAAACAAAAAATTAAGGATAAAAAAGATCTTTCTAAGATCAAGACCGAAATGTGATACATACAAATAAATAAGGAAAGACCTTTCCAAGAAGAAATATTTTTTTAAAAGAAAAGACCAAAATGTAATGCGATATTAATTTTTAAAAAAATTAGACAGTAAAAAAACTTCGAAATTCTATGACAAAAAAAAAAAAAAAAAAAACTGATGTGGAAGAAAAATATGATCCCTTCCAAAACCGACGAGAAAATCCAACTTATTACAAAAAATGGTGAAATTTCCAAAACATGAAAAACGATGAGAAAAAAACTTGGTTTCCTAACAAGAAGTTAGAAAATATTTTGAGAAAGCCAAGAAAATACCGAAATGTGATTTTTAAAAACAATTGAAGGAGAAAAAAGATAGAATCCTTAAAAATTCGAGATCTTAAATATGGAAAATAATCTATTAAGCTCTTTTCTCAAAGTAAAATTAAAATTAAAGATAGAACAAACCTGCATAAAAAATAGTTTAAAAAAATCCCGACATCATATAACCAAAATAGAACAAATTAATAAAGAAACCTCCCCAAAAAAATCATTAGATAAGACCAAATCCTAAATACATACTTAAGTTACCTAAAATATACACACCTATGAGAATATCTCACTAAAAATATTCGGCAATAAATACAACCACAAAAAATATTTTATCTCCTAGCCCTACTAGGAGAGTCCAACAAATTTGTTATAGGACTCTAGTCCTTGGTTAGGTTACGTTCCGAAAAAAATTCAAACATACAAGAGAGTTTTAACGATCGGAGAGAACAAAATAATATTCCATGGTATCAAGTCCGAACCATGAGGATCAACCTGAAGAATGACTTTGCTCCAGATGAGGCTCATTTTCAAGATGATGTTGGTGACGCTGATGTAATACATTGATGTTCAATATACATAATTATGTATAGGAAGGAGATGATAGCAATACGAGCTATCATCAAAAGGGCTAATTGATCCATCTCAAAAAGTCAAATTTACAAGGAAAAACTCTTCTCGTACAATTGATGGAAACTATAGGAACGAGATGATAACAATACTCAAAAGGAGCTAGATGATTAATCTCAAGGAGTCAACTTTTCACGGAAAAACTCTTCTCGAACAAAGGATCTAGAGGCAACCAACAATACGATGGATGGTGAGATGAGACAAGAAAACCAGAGCTTAAAGTACACATTAAGAACAGGATAGAAAACAAATGGACAAGTCTTGCAGAGATCTTACTTTTTCTTGGGAAGCAATAGGAACCAGATGAGTTTCAACTTGTCAAATTTTCAAAGAAAAACACTTTTCTTGGACAAAGGATCTGGAGACACCCAGCAACACAATGATGATATGAGACAAGGAAGAGCTTGAATAACACATCAAGAACAAAATAGAAACCAATGGATAAGTCTTGCAGAGGCCTTTCTCTTTCTTGGGAAGCAATAAGAACCAGATGAGTCTCAAGGAGTCAAGGAAAAACTCTTCTCGAACAAAGGATCTAGAGACAACCAAAAATACGATGGATGGTGAGACGAGACAAGGAAACCAGCAAGAGCTTGAAGAACATATTAAGAACAGGATAGAAACCAATGAACAAGTCTTGCAGAGACCTTACTCTTTCTTGGGAAGCAATAGGAACCAGATGAGTTCCAACTTGTCAAATTTTCAAGGAAAAACACTTTTCTTGGACCAAGAACGCTCAGCAACACGATGGTGAAATGAGACAAGGAATTCATGTTGGATTTGAGAAATTAAGTTGCTGGGCCGAACCAAACTATTCAATGTTGTTTTGGAGATGCTACCACTGAAGTCTATTAGAAAATCAGGTAAGCAAACAATAAATTCTTTACTCTCACATAAATGGTGACCTTTCAATTAATATAGTATACGAATAAAAAAACTTAACCATAATTTAAATGGTGACTTTTCAAACACAGCATAACAAATTATTGTGTCAACCTGTTCTCAAAAAGTAAATAAAATATTTCAAACGGTGACTTTTCAATCATTAGGTGCAGTGATTGTTTTTCTGACTCAGGTTATCTATCGACTTATCATATTTGTGTTAATCACAAGAGTGAATGCAAAGTTCCTCCCGATGATTGGGACTCGATCCAGCGACCTCGAGATTTACGAGCCGATAAGATCAGTTTACTGAGCTTAGGCAAATTACCATACCATTTAAAAATGTAACAAATTAAAAGATTTTTTTTTGCTGAAATGCAAGTTGGAGAACGATGAAAAAATGCTGACCTTGTTTCAACGGAAGAACGCTAAGAAAAGCTCCTTCGAGCTTGAATTTCTCTACACTTATTGTATGTGACCACCTAATAATAGCACCCTGAGGGTGAGGTTTCCCAATGCGCTTCTTAACATTAAATTTTCTCTCAGACGAATATGACCTTTCCGTTCTATTGAGACATGCCAACAACAAATCCCCACCCCTCCGCCTTGCAGAAAGAAATGTCAAAAGTTACCCCGACTGCAAAGCCCTTTTTTTAACCCAAATTACTTATGACTTTCTGCAGTACGAGTCTTGTTCTGTTAATGCAAAAAACATTTTCGCCACATTAAAGTTAAAAACAGGGTTTTATTTCACTCAGCTTATGAAGCAAGGCGTCTCATATCTTTAATGTTTAATGTATGTAAGCTGTTTTACTTTCCTTATCCTATAATAAGGAAAGTAATGGAATCACGCAAAATTTTCGATAGTCAGTTTTCAGTGCCAAAACACGTTTTAGGGTCCCCAGAGCCTAAATCCAAATTTCAGCCATAAGAGATATGAATTTTTATGAGAACATGTTTTTCTTGTAATAAAAAAATAATAGGGGTCTATTCTGATCATTTTTTTTTTTTTTTGATATCTTGAACTTTTTGGAACCCGGCCCCAATATACCGGTAATACAAGCGCTGTCTCGCGCTTGATGCATTAGAGTTAGAGGACGTACCCGTAACCGGGAGGTCAGTGGTTCGAATCCCCAGTTTGTGAATTATTTAGCCAGGCGAGTTTGAGTAAAATTGTGATGAACACAGAATGTTCAATTGTTCATTCATCGATATATTAGCTGCCATGCCTTACTTGATTCTAAACATGGTTCCGTGGCGCAGTGCGAGGAAACGCCCAGTGACGTTATAGGCATTAGATTGATGTTAATGCTGTTATCCGCCGTAATATCCTGTAGTAGGAAAGGAGAGAGCTTGGAACTTTTTAGCTCCGGCGAGGTTGTAAATTCCATTTCCTTCATTACATTCTCAGTCCCTCCATGTTACTCTCCCTCCCTCTTCCTCTACCTCTCTCCCTCCCTCTTTCTTTCTCTACCTCTCTTTCTCTTTTTCCTTCATTACATCCTCAGTCCCTCCATGCTACTCTCCCTCCTTCTTTCACTCACCCTCCCTCTTCCTCTACCTCTCTCCCTCCCTCTTTCTTTCTCCCTCCCTCTTTCTTTCTCTACCTCTCTCTCTCTTTTTCCTTCATTACATCCTCAGTCCCTCCATGTTACTCTCCCTCTTTCTTTCTCTCTCCCTCCCTCTTTCTTTCTCCCTCCCTCTTTCTTTCTCTATCTCTCTCTCTCTCTCTTTTTCCTTCATTACATCCTCAATCCCTCTATGTTACTCTCCCTCTTTCTTTCTCTACTTCTCTTTTCCTTCTCTTCTCTTTTCCTTCTCTTATCTTTTTTTTCTCTTTCTCTTCTCTTTCCGTTCTCTTTCCCTCTCACACACCCTATTTTCTTCTATCCCTGTTTCTCCATCTTTCTCTGCCGTTCAACTCTACTTCTTATTTCTCCCATTCTTCTCTTTCTCTTCTCTTGTCTTTCTCTTCTCTCTCACACAACCTGGTTTCTTCTATCCCTGTTTCTCCAGCTTTCTCTGCCGTCCAATTCTACTTCTCATTTCCCCCATTCTCCTCTTTCTCTTTCTCTTCTCTCTCACACAACCGGTTTTCTTCTATCTCTGTTTCTCCAGCTTTCTCTGCCGTTCAACTCTGCCGTTACACTCACACTCAGCCGTTACACATAATCACATCAAATTACTCCAAAACACCCTACTTAACAAAATCGACAGTCCATACATTACATCAAAAATAGACTTCAAAATACCTGACCCCAGACTCAGAATGGACCCAAACAAACTTTTCAGCTGTCCAACATATAACTTACATCCCTTATTAAAGTCACCAATTATTTCAGCCATGAAAACATACAATGACTTAGACCACCAACCAGACCTTTTCCATCATGATTTATGAATGAATGTATGTATCTTATATGTATGAATGATTGAATGAATGAGAAAATGACTGCGTTAGTTATTGCTTGTTAATGCCTAACCGCTTAACAAGTGTAAACGCAGTATATAAAAAAAAAACTCTACTTCTCATTTCTCCCATCCTTCTCTTTGAATGTCTCCGTCAGTTATACTACGTGTACCCTTTCGTCTTTACGTACGCATCATACGTGTATGTACGTATGTATAGTCAGGTGCGTAGCCAGGGGGTTGGAAAGAGACTCCCCGCTCCCGGAAATTCATGAAACCCCTAGAAAAAGTATGCACTCCGCAAAATAGTTTACTTACGAAGATGTACATAATATATGAATACTCGTAGACTCGTACAATCCAAAGGTACTGTAGTACAGTACATATGTGTGCACAAAATAAATGGTGCTTCTTGCTTTTCCTCACTTAATTTCCTCCTTAATGACATCTATTGAGTTCCAGCCATGTCAGCACTGAATGGTAGTAGTCATATTATAATAACTATGTACAATGTACATCCATATGTATACGCATAATACTCGTATATAAAAGTTCTCAACTATTTTCATCCAGACAGTAACAATTGATGTTTTTTTTTTAACCGCCGAATAAAAAAGTTGCCAGTAGTTCTGTCTTTTCCTAATGTCCTTTTCTATGTCAACTTAAATGTGCTGTACAGACAAATTTATTTATTTTCAATTTCCAATCAAAACAATAAAATTTACTTTACTTAACAACTCTCCGATTTACTTAACAAAATTGAACTTTCAAAAAGCATCTGGAGTTGATAGGCAAAGCTATTTCTATAACATAAATATCTTTTACGTCTCCTTAATATTTTAAATCACTCGAAAGGGGTTGTTTTTTGCCATGATTTGATGGAAACTTACAAAGCAGATGCCCGCCTCATCTACTCTAATTTACTGGCCTCAAACGACCTCGGTAGCATGATCGATAAGGCGGCGGACTTGTAACCTGGAGGTCGGTGGTTCAAGTCCCGGTTTCAGAGTAGATTCAGTATAACGAGTGTGAGTAGTTGTGATATCACGGAACGGAAGTGATGAACACAAATATGATAACTTTTTTTACTAGCCTCAGATTGGGTTTACCAAAGATTTACAAGTTTGAAGAATTTAAATAGTTCTTGGTATAGGTACTTGGTATACATATATACCTTAATACAGTAAAAACAAAAACAACGTAGTAAGATTGAAATTGTGCATCAATGTGCAATACTTAAACAACCCCCTTGCTGGAAAATATTTTGGCAATCTGTTCCGGAAAGGTTACGTTGGCGGTTTTATCCAGATGAGGCTATACCTGAAGACATATTTACTGCTTTCACCAGCACAGATGTATAATATTTATCCGTCCATCATTCTGCTCATACAACACCCGGACTATGCACGAACTGTTTCAGATTCTCAGATATTTTCAAAATAAACACAACATGTTTCCAATATATTCGCTTCTTATTTACCGAAAAATATTTTTTCTTGTAAAGAAACAAAATCTTATTATAAGGTTATCATTATCATAAATCAATTTTCGAAAAACATTAACGTGTTGTGTTTCAAGAATTAAGAAACAAGCGGGAAATTGAAACGTATGCAAGTTAAGAACGCCCCTCAGACAAGAGCTGAATGAAAGCCACATAAAATTTTAGAAATAAAAAAATAAAAGATAGACATTTTTTTATCTATAAATAATCACCGTGGCCGAGTTGTGTAGCGTACTAGGCTTGCACGCACAGTGATCTGGGTTTGAATCCTAGCGGAGTCGCAATTTTTCAGCTCTGATGTACTCATACCTCGTGAAGAGAAATGAGAAGCGACCAGTGGCTGAGTGGTGACCTTATGGGTAAATTCAAGATTATTATATGAAATGGATAGTTCCTATATTTCTGCGATACCCACTAAAATTTGTGATATAATAACACAAATAAAATATTTTAATTTATTGGTGTAGGTACAGGTACTACCCGAAGAGGACTAAAGAGTCCCCTAACTCCTGTTATGATGGCATTATTCTGTGGTCTTTCACCAGGAAAAAATTTGGTGCGGGATTCAAATCAAAGAATTGCTAAGCTACCTTACTTACCAGACTAGCGCCTTAACCACTTGACCAAAAATGAAAATATTAAAAAGAAATTAATTGAAGTAGGTAAAAAAATACTCTGAAAGCAATTTATATTAAAAACAGCTTACTGAACAGTGAACAGCCTTGCATCATGGTAGAAGGTAATGTAAAAATATACGACAAGCCGGAATCGAACCCGGAACTTTTTTTTTGTTCCTCGACATTTGTTTGAGTATGTGATTACATAGATATTAATAAGACTCTGAAGTTTAAGTGGTAGAAAATGCTTTGAGCATTAACTTCGCCTGGTGGTTACCTTCCACTAAAAAGTATTATTATTATTATTTTAGGTAGGTATGCTAACTTTGCAGTTGTAAGACTTTTAAGCACAAACATGCCCCCATTGGAAACGCTCCTAGACGAGCATAATATTTACTTTCTCGTACACGATATAAATTCATTTCATTGGCAAACTTCCCAATCAGTCTTTGCCTTCTCCGCATTACCTCCCTTCCTGCCCCACCCTCGTCCCATGATCATCCCTGGCCCATCCGTACCCTAGTCAGAGTATCGCGAATATGTGTCAAAAATATGAACGCCATCATGATTATTATTTAAAAACGTACTTAGTTTATTCTGACACTAATCTGCACAATGAAGCCAACTTCGAACGAACGTTGAATACACCAGTTCTCATTCAATCACTGCAGTTAAGCAACGGCTACCGAGGCTAGGTGACCATTCAAATTCGAACCCTCGTGATGCTGGCTATTCCCGGCCCCACTCATTGTTCTATGTTATCAATGTACATTTGGCTTGACCCGTCAAAAACAAATAAATTAAATTAAATTAAAAAAAAAAAAAATTAAAATTATGATGGGTCAATATTATTAATTTCTGATGCAATGTAATTTTCAAGAAAACTTGTCGTGATTGGTACTCGATCTCTCGGAATAGCTAACATTCGACCAAAGTATAAAAAGTGTCTTTTAATTTCCTAATTTGAACGCAATTATGCATCCTTAAAGGACTATGTTCTGCACCACCCTGTATGACCAAGTCCGTGTAAAAAAATATCACTCGAAAATGCGTAGGTACAACGACCGTTATGTAAACACACTTCTCAGAAGTCCCTGTGGATCCCTTTGCACACGCATCTAATTATTTTCCTCCATGAAAGAGAGAAGGCCACCTTTTTAAAATAATAGAAAACAAAAAAGCTGGGGAAAAAATGGGGGGAAATGTTAATCATTTTCCAGCAGTCTGAAAAGAAGTTTACCGGAGAAAAAGGCCTTTTTGTTCGTAATGTTCATGTCGGAAAAGTCAATAGATTTTTTAGGAAGGGTTGGAGGCATTGCTTCCCAGAGAGTAATAACTTCTCGTGGCTCCTTAAGTCTGCGGAGGTGATGCAATATTATGTGCGACAGGGCTGCCTCCCCCGCCTCCACACCGCCACCAGCCTAGATTTTTTTTTATTTTAATTTTCCATTTATTTATTAAAATTATAATATGATACAGATTTTCAAATAATTTAATGGTACCCTTTCTCAAAGTTAAAAAAAACCGTGTTGAGAAAGGGGATATTTGTTTATTAGAATGAACGTACCTAGTTACCTACCTATATTACCTATTGTGCAAATAGTACATGGTTCTTGGATCGCCCTAATTTCATTTTTTTCAACTCTTAAGAATAAAAAAAAAAATACTTTTACTTCCCAACATAAATGAACATATCGGAAATATTGTTTAGAATGTCTAGGTACCTAACTACGTTTGTGAACAAGAACAATCAGTTTAACAACAACATAAAATAGATGCATGATGCATCCAACATTTCGTCAACTTTATAGAATTTGAAATAAGGAAAGTAAGTATGAAACCAAAGCGGAAGAAGGAAGGAAGAAAAATCCAATCACTGAGTGCTGGGAACCGATCAACGGATCCATGCATTAGATTATTTACATTATTAAGTGTTTTTAAATTTGGGTTTAATGTCGCTTTCAACTGCATGGTCAAATCACGACGGGGGAGTTATCCCTCATTCGCAGGAAACTCCCAATCCTGATACCCACATTAACCTCACTCAGCCTGGGTTGGGCAGGAATGCCAACATCACGAAGTCTTCACCTCGCTGGACGTTGCTTTACTTTGGTGATCCTACGAGAACCGGTTCATTGAACGCGCCATCGACGCTGGCTTTTACAAGGCTAGTTACCACAGTGCTTGGTTAAGCAACGACCAGCGAAATGAAGACTTTGTTGGATGACGCCCAGAACCTCCGTGATGCTGGTTATATTCTCGGCCCACCTAGGGCTAGCTGATGAGGTCAATGTGGTAGATGGTGTTAAAGTTTCCTGCAAATGGAGGGTAAAGCCCTCGCCTCGAATTATTGAAAAGACGCTAGGCTAAAACAGGAGGTTATAAAACGTCCAGAAATATGAAGAAAAAAAAATTGAAATCGGAGCAAAATATTATTTTTTTTATCAAGCAAAACGCTAGTTTTGCAACGCCAAGAAAAACAAAACGAGCGTGCATATTTTTACGCTAAACCTAGTTCGTATGTTAAAAATTAACACAAAACTTCCGATTTCTAATATTAGAAATTTATCGGAAGTGATAACTATATAAGAATAATAGACGTCGTGGCTATTTCCCCTGGCACTGCCCTTATCTTTCAGTTCTACTGTCGTCCGCACTGTCGCGTCGCGTCGGTGGGATAAGACGCTCCCGCATTTCCCGCAATCTTCAATAGAAAAGTGTCTGCTGCTTCGAAATTTTTCAAGAAAATTACGGCTCGTCTCTTAATAAAAGCAGTGCTGGATTAAGGCTACGCGGGGCCCTTGGCATTTCGAGGCGCGGGGCACCAAAATTGTACCAAGTTTATTTTACAATACCATTTTTAGAAATCGAAGCCAAGTGCCCTGAACATCGATCCAAAACCACTTTTATAGCGTCGCAGGCAACATTTTTTTCAGAATAATAGTAGAAAATAATGTCTAAATATGTATTATGTGAAGAAAGTTGTCATTAGGTAAGATGTTATTAGATAAGATGTGTAGTAAGTAGATCACCGATGTATGTAAGCTGCCTGAAGCGCGGGGCCCCCCAAACCGCGGGGCCCTTGACATCTGCCTAATCCGCCATATGGGTAATCCGGTATTGAATAAAAGCACACTTTACTACTTGTACTCGTACTGTAAACCGACCTCAGTGGCTTGATCGATAAGGCGGCGAACTTGTATTCTGGAGGTCGGTGGTTTAAGTCCCGGTTTCAGCGTAAATTTAGTAAAGCGAGTTTGAGTAGTTGTGATATCATGAAAGTGATTAACACAAATATGATAACTTTTTTTTAATTACTCGTACTACAATCTGTATCCACGAGCCGTCTGCGCTTGTGTGTGTACAAATGTACACACAGACTCAACAACCCGACAAATTCCGTGGCTATGTACTGCAAATATTTCGTTAGAGAAAATTCCGATGTTGCAGAAATTCAAAATTCAGTATGCGAGAATTGCAATTATCGACAACGTTGAACCCACTTCCCCCACCGCCCCTTATTGTATACATAAATCGGTCCACCAGCCAACGTCGATGGCGCGTTGAATGAATCGGTTCTCGTAGGATCACCGAAGTTAAGCAACAACCAGCGAGGTAAGGTCTTCGTGATGATGGCATTCCGGCCCAACCCAGGATGAGGTTAATGCGGGTAGCAGGTTTGTGAGTTTCCTGCGAATGGAGGGTAACACCCCCGTTGTGATATGAGCATGCAGTTGAAAGCGACGTTGAACCCAAAAAAACGCCCACCAATTTTTTATTACATGTGTAGGTATTAGGTACAGCGACTTCCTATTCGAAATAACTGCTGAAATAGTACCGTGGCGGAGAATGCAATTGATAAAAAAGCTGACAACATGGCGTCGAAATATCGCAAAAATGTCGTTCGTTTCTCGTTCCAAAATAATTCGCCAAGAAAAATATCCGTGATGTAAACATGAACTCGGGGGAAGATTAAAGGGGGGGGGGGGGGGGGGGGGGTCACGTGTCGTGATTGCTTATGATTTTCCACTGACGTGAGACATGCATGTAGTGGTGTGGATGAAAGCTATGCCTCTGTACTTTCTTCTTTATGGAGAACATTACTTTTTTTTACGCTTTCAACTGCATGGTCATATCATTTATCCAGGGGTTTTATCCTCCATTCGGTGGAAACTCACAAACCAGTAACTTAAATAAACCTCGCCCAGCCTAAGTGGGGCCAGTACCACGAGGGTACGAATTTCAATGGTCACATAGCCAATTATTAATCTCGCAGGAATTTGCTTAACAGTATTCAATCTGGTCTATTCTGTCCCGGTAGCTCAGTGGTAAAGGCGGCACTCTGTGAATCCAGAGGTCGCGGGTTCGAAACCCAGCCGGGACATGACAAGTTATCCTCCCATTTGCGATTTTTACCACATAATAATAAGTCTCGGGCTTACTACTGGAATAATGGGACTTAATCGGACAGTTTAAATAAGGCGATAATATTATTATTATTTAACGTGACATCGACACTTGCTATTCCGTTGCTGTACATATACACTGCAAGTTGAAAGAAAAAAGCTCAAGATTATGTATAACTTATAAGTTATAAGTAGAAAATATGTTTATTATACAATAAAACTTAGCTTTATTAGCTTTATTATACAATAAAACTCCTCAGAAGTTAGACTTAGCTTATAGGAGATGTATTGTTTATAATATTATTCTTGTACAAATAAATAAAAGTATTCAATTCAATAGAACAAAAATTCGTTGAGTTCTAACATAGATGCACGTAATTTATTTTGTATTGAAATGTCAGAATATTGATTCTGAAGTTGACAAATCTTTATCCGGAGATCAGAAAGACGGGAAGACATGAGAAGGTAGCAGTAATCATTCTTCTGCTCCATCGGGACTTGAACCTACAACTCTTAGGTCAAAAGACAGTGGTTTTTTCTTCTCTTACATAAGAAGGTGATATAATAAAGTCGAACATGGATATAAAAGAACTCAAGGGATCGGAATTTTTTCTAAAAATAAAATTTATTTTTAAAAAAAGCAAAATCCAGGTTTTGACATTTTCATGTCTTTGCTCTGGCACATAACCAAAATTATGTAACGAAATTATGTGACGAAATTATGTAACGAAATATTAAATTATAAAAAGAGAGAAGAGAAAAAGTATGTGTCATGCGCACAAGAAATTTGGTCAGTTAAGTTTTAGACCTTGAATAGTAAAGATGAAAATGTCCCAATGGTTGCAGACTCGTATGCAAGCGTTTTTTTTTCCATCATCTAAAACTCAGAGTGCTATTATTACGAGGTCATATTCTCAAGTAAATGACGAAAAATTCATGCATTGGGTGGAATTTGAGCCCACGGATCCCTACGCTACCTGGATTACCAGACTAGCGCCTTAACCACTCGACTACCAGTGCACGGTATTACAGTCGAACCTGCATATAATTAGAAGAAAACTGGACATAAGAGAAACCTCGATACAAGAGCAATTTACTTCTTTAGAAGGGAAAATAACTACTTTATAAGAGCTGAGCATATCACACACTAAATAGTATTATAGGTATACAATCGAACCCGGGTATAAGAGAAACCTTGATATAAGACTACAATTTCCAGCTCAAATTAACTCTTAATAAGATTAACCTGGATATAGCCAGCGTCGATGGCATGTTGAATACACCGGTTCCCTTCAGAACACCGAAGTTAAGCGACATCCAGCGAGGTTAAGACTTGGATGGGTGACCATTCAAATTCTAATTCTCGTGACGCTGGCTTTTCCCGGCCCCACTCAGGCTGGGTGAGGTCAATGTGAGTAGCAGGTTTGTGAGTTTCCTGCGAATGGAGGGTAAAACCCCCGTCGTGATATGACCATGGCAGTTGAAAGCGACGTTAAACCAAAAAAAAAAAAAATAAAAAAAAAAATAACCTGGATATAAGAAATAAAATTTCCGGACCCTTGAGTTCTCTTATATCCAGGTTTGACCGACTCCAGTAGCTTGATCGATAAGGCAGCGGACTTGTAACCTGGAGGTCGGTGGTTCAAGTCCCGCTTTCAGCGTAGATTTAGTAAAGCGAGTTGGAGTATTTGTGATATCACGAAAGTGATTAACACAAAAATATGATAACTAACTATATCCAGATTTGATAGTATTTGTACATAGATTGGTGAGATCATTTCTCCACCGGTCCTACTTTCCCCAGACTGCCCAGTTCTTCGGTAGGCACACTTTTCCGCTCATCCGGAGCTCGAACCCTCGGTCCTATGACCAAGAGGCAGTTGTACATAGCTTGGTAAGGAAAAGATTCAGGATATTTGGCAACAATAATCTTGAAAATGTACCAAACTTGGGAACTAAAGTCAAGAACCTAGCCCTGCTTGTCCAGGGAACAGGAATCTGGACATAGTAAACCAAGAAATAATCTTCTCACACATACTAGACAACTAGGAGTGTGAGCAAGTCAAACTGGTCACAATAGATCTAATAGAGGTCGGTATAAGAATTGGGGCTCTTCTTGTGGGACCCCAACCAGTTCATAATAATAAAAAGGGGATCACTTCTCCACCTGTCCCGCTTTCCCCAGACTTCCAAACACTTCGGCGGGAACACTCTTCTGTTCAACCGGCATCTCTGAAACACAAAGAAGAGAGCATAAATAATAATAAATCATTTGTTTTATTTTTCATTGCTTTTACTTCCGAGAAATTTCTAATATTAGAAATCGGAAGTATTGTGTTCGTTTTTGTAAAAAAAAATATTTTTTTGCTCCGATTTCAATTTTTTTCATATTTCTGGACGTTTCATTAACTCCTGAGCAAATTTGGTTTTGTGTCTGTCTGTCGGTCCGTCGGTCTGTCGGTCTGTCTGTCTGTCGGTCTGTTAAAACGATTCCTTGTAACGCGCAAATCTCGGAAACTACTCTACCGATTTTGATGAAATTTTGCACACATCTAGAAGACATTCTGCAGATGGTCCCATTTTAAATTCATCGAATTCGTACTAGCGGTTCTTGGTGAAAGAGACCATGCGCCTGACCACTAACTTTTTACTTAAACGCTGATATCTCGTGAACGGTACACTCGATTTTGATGAAATTTTGTATGGTTATGCATATTATTATTTTACATAGGCTTTTTATATTTATTTTTAAATTAATAATAATTTGACTCTGATATTTAAGAAAATCCGAAATTTTGGACAAAGAAGTCAAAAAATAAGGATCACGACTTGCCGATACAGAATTTTTTGTAGAATCTAGAATGTATAAAAAACAATATTCTACCATATAAAACAAATTTGAAGAAAATCGGTTGAGCCGTTTTAGAGATACAAGTAATTTTCTAAAAAAATCTCAAATTTGGCACGTGTTTACAATGTGAAGCAATCACGAGGAAGTATTGTGTCCATAATTGGCAGTGTTTTTTTTGTATACAGAAGACCCATCATCCTAACCCATTTTTATTTGACTTTTAAGATTAAAGATAAAGATAAAAAATGAAGAGCTAGTTATTTGTGTTCTTATTAAAATAATAATAATAATAGAAAATCTTATAAGGGCAAAGTTTTATAAGTAAAGCTATTAAAGAACATTATTTGGTTAGAGAGATAGCCAGCGTCAATGGCCAGCGTTGATTACACCAGTTCTCGTTCCAACACTCAAGTTAAGCAACATCCAGCGAAGTGAGGACTTGGATATGTGACCATTCAAATTTAAAACCTCGTGATGCTAGCGCTACTCCCGTCCCCACTCAGGCTGGAAAAGGTTGATTTTTTAGCTGGTTAGTTTGTGATTTTCTATCGAATGGCGGGTAAAAAAAATCTCGTCGTAATATGACCATTGACCATATTGACCATGTATTTGCAAGCGAAGTAAAAAGTTGAGTAGAACTTTTCCATTTTCACACTCGTGCATGGTTTCAAGTGCCATGCTGACCGGTAGCAATCCCCTTACACTCCCAGAAGCAAGGCTGCTTCTACCACCTGATTGGTAGTTTAGTGTTGCTGTGCAATTAATTCGTAACAAAAAAAGAGTTTAAAAGATTACTTAAAGATAAACATTGTGACTACTCTCCGTTCTCCAAAGATCTTGTGCTCGATTTCTGGTTGGGACAACCCAGGCTGGGTGAGGTTAATATGAATGGGTAGCAGGTTTGTGAGTTTCCTGCTGGGAATGAAGTACCCTCCATGCGAATAGAGTACACCACCGTCGTGATATGACCATGCAGTTGAAAGCGACGTTAGACCCCCCCCCAAAAAAACAATGGTTAAAAAAAGTACAATAATGCCAAATTCATTATTGTTCCGGTAAAAATACCTACTCATGAGTCATGCAGGCTAGAAGCTAAAAAAAATGGTTAGGTTTGGTTTGGTTTCCTCCCCAAATAACCCAAACATGATCTTTCTATAGCCACGTATTTAGTGGGTAAACTGACATAAACAACACATTTTTAATGACATATTACAAAATCAAAAGACATATTTTGAAGAACTCCGATAGTAACATAACATGTTACAGTAAAGAAAGTAAATTCTTTTACCAAAGAATTTAATTTACTTACTTTAAAGAAAGAAAGTAAAGAAAGAAAATGCCGTTGGCAATAGCACCGCCCTTGATCAAGTTTTGTTCTATTTATCTCATTTTCTATGTATTGTAAATATTCTATGTAAATATTTTGTACATAACAGAAAAGAAGAAAAGACAATGATACAAATGTCATGAAAATAAAACATTATGAAAACAGAAAAAATCTTACAAAATATGAACAAAAAAAACGCTTGCATACGAGTCTGCAACCATTGGGACATTTTCATCTTTACTATTCAAGGTCCAAAACCCAACTGACCAAATTTCGTATTGTGCGCATGACACATACCTTCTCTCTTCTCTCCCTCTACAATTCAATACTTCGCCATTGTGCGCATGACACACACTTTCCCTCTTCTCTCCCTTTACAATTCAATATTTCGTTACATAATATCGTTACATAATATCGTTACATAATTTCGTCACATAATTTTGGTTATGTGCCAGAGCAAAGACATGAAAATGTCAATAAAACTTGATCCAATATGTTTAATAAATTCAACTTACCCTCGTCATTATCACCCTCACTCTCCCCCTCCCCCTCCCCCTCCTCCTCATCATCGCTGTCATCGATGTCAATCTCGTCCGGGTTGACCTCGTGCGATGCCAGGGGCGCCACATCTCTGTCACCCCCTGCACCTCGCCCTTCACGAAGAGAATGTTGCCGCCCTTGGGTGGAGGAGCTGTAAAAATAATAATAATATAATAATAATGCTTTTTCTTTGTGTTATTATGTCACAGTTTTAGTTGGTAGCGCAGAATCATAGGACTTTACCACTTTAATTTACAATATCTTGTATATTTTTGCCTATGATTCTGCTACTGGTCGCTGCTTCACATCAAAGCAGCTACTCATTTTTCCTCACGAGGTATGAGTGGACACCGAACATCCAAGTGCAGAGCAGAAAAATTCCTACACCGCTGGGGATCGAACCCAGGTCACCATGTGTGCAATGCCTAGCGCGCTAACTCACTCTGCCACAGTGACTACTAGGAGCTGTAAAAAAGAAAGGGATAAAATAGCTAATAGCGCGCGATTAGCTCAGTGGTTAAGCACTCGCTTGCCATGCGGAAGGTCCCGGGTTCGATCCCCGTGCCGACAAAAATTTGTAATCTTAGTTTGGTTACAATTGTTTGTAAGGGATACCTTCCGGTGCGCTAGTGTTGACCCAGCACCTAATTGGGAAGTATTGTGTCACTTCTCGCCCATCAGAGGGGAGGCATACTACGGGATGGGCAGGCTACAACACAGACCACAAGCGTCTACAGTAGCTCCTGTTTCATGGCTACGAAATAAAAACGGCTGTGAAACACTCATCCTTTAAAAAAAAAAAAAAAAAAAAAAAAAATTGAGTGTGTAACTACAACTTTTTTGTGCTCTCCAAGGTTCGAACTCGAGACCTTCCGCATGGCAAGCGAGTACCTTAACACTGAGCTAGTTGTGCGTTCGTTAATCGTTATCAGTAAATACAGTAAAACGCCTAAACAGTAGGCTGTAAATAAATAATAATTATGGATGTATGAATGATTTTATTTGTGGTGAAGCACAAGGCCTGTTCACAATTTTTGTGGGTAGCGCAGCATTACTAAGAGCCTCCTTCACATTTCGAATTATTTTAGCGCGCTAACACACTCTGCCACGGTGACTAAATAAATAATAATTGTACCAACTAGCTTGTAACCTCTTGGGTATGGGGAAGGAACACCGCCTTGTTATTCCGAGGCATGGCCTTTATAAGTATAAACATCAGGAGTACTTCACACTTTTGGCGCTCTTTTAGGACCTCAGGTAGCCCAGAGGCTTCGGACAACATTCTGGATAACTAGGTTTCAATAATAATTATGTGTGCAAAATTTGATTAAGATCAGTAAAAGCATGTGGAAAAGTATAAATATATGTTCATATAATCTCATTTTTACAAAAAAATAATCACCGAAGGAAATTGTTCGTAGAACTGATCTACTTCCTCTTACCGACCTCAGTAGCTTGATTGATAAGGCGGCGCACTTGTAACCTGGAGGTCGGTGGTTCAAGTCCCGGTTTCAGAGTAGATTTAGTAAAGCGAGTTTAAGTAGTTGTGATATCACAAAAATGATTAACACAAATGTGATAACTTTAAAATAGTCCACTCCCTGTTTAGAGTTAAGACTACTGGTCTACTCCCTGTTTAGAGTTAAGACTACTGGTCTACTCCAAGTGTACAGTTAATACTACTGGTCCACTCCCTGTTTAGAGTTAAGACTACTGGTCCACTCCCTGTTTAGAGTTAAGACTACTGGTCTACTCCCTGTTTAGAGTTAAGACTACTGGTCTACTCCAAGTGTACAGTTAATACTACTGGTCCACTCCCTGTTTAGAGTTAAGACTACTGGTCCACTCCCTGTTTAGAGTTAAGACTACTGGTCTACTCCCTGTTTAGAGTTAAGAATACTGGTCTACTCCCTGTTTAGAGTTAAGTCTACAGGTCTACTCCCTGTTTAGAGGTAAGTCTACTGGTCTACTCCCTGTTTAGAGTTAAGACCACTGGTCTACTCCCTGTTTAGAGTTAAGACTACTGGTCTACTCCCTGTTTAGAGTTAAGACTACTGGTCTACTCCCTGTTTAGAGTTAAGACTACTGGTCTACTCCCTGATTAGAGTTATACTACTGGTCTACTCTCTGTTTAGAGTTAAGACTACTGGTCTACTCTCTATTTAGAGTTAAGACTACTGGTCCACTCCCTGTTCAGAGTTAAGTCTACTGGTCTACACCTTGTTTAGAGTTAAGACTACTGGTCTACTCCAAGGGTACAGTTAATATACTACTGGTCGTAATATATATTTTAATTCATTTTATTAAATATAAAAAACTTGTCCCAGGGACCATCCTTCCGGAAGGGAACCGATAGAGTTAAAACTACTGTTCTACTCCAAGTGTACAGTTAATACTACTGGACTATTCCTGTTTAGAGTTAAGACTACTGGTCTTACTCCTGCTTAGAGTTAAAAATAATAATAATATCACCTTATTTATACTGCCCGATTAGGACTATTAAAGTCCCATTATTCCAGCAGTAAGCCCAAGACATATTATTATGTGGTAAAAATTCCAAATGGGAGGATAACTTGTCATGTCCCTGCTGGGTTTCGAACCCACGACCTCTGGAATCTCTGGATTCACAGAGTGCCGCCTTTACTACTGGTCTACTCCCTGTCTAGAGTTAAGACTACTGGTCTACTCCCTGTTTAGAGTTAAGACTACTGGTCCACTACCTGTTTAGAGTTAAGACTACTGGTACAATCCCTGTTTAGAGTTAAGACTACTGGTCCAATCCCTGTTTAGTCTGGCTGGGGGACGTTAAACAGAGAGAACCAGTGTCCCGCTAGAGGACTATAAACAAAGAACTGACTAGCCAACCCTTACAAGCCAGGCTAGCTTGCAGTTTCCTAAGGGTTTAATGGCTTATAAAGAAAAGTCCAAGTCCTCATGATGGTTGATCGCACATAGAAATATGTGGTTCAGGACGAGCCAACTTTGAAATAAAGTTGGCTGGAGACCATCACTCACCCCTCCAGCTATAGCCAAGCTGGCTACAACAACAACAAGAACAACATTCCTGTTTAGAGTTAAGACTACTGGTCTACTGCAAGTGTACAGTTAATACTACTGTTCTATTCCTGTTTAGAGTTAAGACCACTGGTCTATTCCTGTCTAGAGTTAAGACCACTGGTCTACTCCCAATAACTCACCGAAGGACATCTCGGCTGCCTTAGCTTCGAGCAGCTGCATGTTATCCTGAGGAGTGCTGGCGGGGGGCTCCCCTCCTGCGCTGCTACTTCCTGGCAGCATCTGGACTGACATCATGTTCACCTGAGAGTAGAGCCAAGACAGTCAAGTGGTGATCAAAATACAAATGGTTGGTGCTTTAGGAGTAGAGGAACTTAAAATAGAGAGGTTAGTTGATAGCATGGATATTCATCTTCTTAATATATAAATGTCAAAGTCACTGACTGACTGATCATCACTGTTTCTCCGAACTGGTAAGTCCTAGGAAGCTGAAATTTGGTAGGTAGCTTTGTCTTATAGTCTAGATGTGCAATAAGACGGGATTTTTCGAAATTCCCACTACAACACCTGCCATTGGCGAAAAAGGACTTTTTGCTTTCACGGCCATGCCTCGGCCCGCAAAGCGGGCGACAGCCCGCTAGTCTGCTATATAATAATAATTCCGTGTCCGTGAAATAGGTATTGATACCTAAATCACGGTGGTGAGAGGATTATATGGACGCCCAGATCCAATGTCTAGGCTTCTTTCATGTCCATTGATTCTATTTGGTTTTAACGTCCTGACTAGAGGTAGACAGGACGGGGGTTTTACCCTCCATTCGCTGGGAATCGTACCAGCAACCCAAATTAACTTCACCCAGCCTGGGTAGAGCCGGAATTTGACAGCCTGATCAGGTATGTTCTGATATTCATGTACATCTAGTACAACTTATCACTTTTCTGCTTATACTGATATACTCATTGATAGAATCATTATACTAGTTACACATCTGTTTTAGATTTATAAAATTAGACTAAAGAATTTTCCCTAACCAACCCATGTCCCTGCTCTACCCGGCTGGGACTAGAACCCAGGTCACCATGCGTGTAAGTCTAGTACACCACTCCACTCGGCCACAATTACTTGTTTTTATATACGTATAAGTATAAGTAGTGCTTTATTTAGACTGTCAGCGCAAGACAGGTAGTCCCATTATGCCAACAGTTTAACAAAGCAACTCTTTATTTATTTGAGTATAAATACAATGTAAATAAAGTAACAATTAGAAATGAAGGATTATAGAAAACACGATAGGAACTAATAGTGGAAGATAATATAACAATAGCAGTAATAATGGTAGTTAAAAGAAAAGCAAAAACAAAACGTATACAGTCGACCCTGGTTATAAGAGAACTCGAGGGACCGATTTTTTTCTCATACCTATATATCCCGGTTTCTATTATAAGGAGGTTATTTTCCTTTATATGTAGAGGTAAATTTAACCTGAAAATTTTTCTCTTGTGTCCAGGTTTCTCTCAAAAAGAGGTTATTTTCCATTCGAGAGAGGAAATTTTGAGCTGCAATTTTTCCTCTAATAACCAGATTTCTCATACATATATCCAGTTCTCCTATATCCAGCTTCAACTATACACACCTGAGTGTTGTAGCCCGCCAAAGGCAATAACCCCGCCCTTTAGTTAGGACACATATTATGTATATTTTTATTTATTTTTTCTTTATTTTTTTCTTCTATTATATTGCATTTTAATTTGTAATTATTTTTGTTGTAATATGTCCTATTAATAAAGTGTAAATAAATAAATAAATAAACTATACAACCATACACACCTGAGTGTTGTAGCCCGCCTGAACGCTGCGCTGGATCCGCAACATCTCCCGCATGGTGTCCTCGTTCCCATGCTTGATCTCGAAGCTCTTCCACGCGGACCAGAACTCCCGACACACGCGTGGGTCACACACCTGCGCGCAGTGGGCGTAGATACCGCGGGCGCGGTCAATCTCTCCTGGGAACAGCGAGAAGAGTTTACATTGTTTACAGTTATTTATTATATTATATAAATTCAATCGAGTTTAAATGAGGTACAGTGAGAATATATCAAGCTCGCCGGGAGGCGATCGCTCGTCAAGTAGCGCCAGCCAACCGGCCTATATTAACACGAAACAGAGTTTATATGTATTTTGTTTTATTGTTTTCGCCCATACAATATACAAATACTTACATGGAATATTAACAAATTGAAATTGCAAAAAAAAAAAAAAAACTTTATCAAGGGTAGTGCTAATGCCAACTGCATTCTCTTTTGAGCCTAGACATTATGGAGCCTAGACATTAGGTCTGGGCGTCCATAAAATCCTCTCACCACCGTGATATAGGTATCTGTGCCTATCTCACGGACACGGAATCATAATTATTGTTATTACCTACAAATGTTTTATTTAAACTGCAAGCACGGCGAAGAGTAACAGAAATGAAGAAAGAGTTTTAAATATTGTTCACTAGACATCGGACATAACAGCCGACAAGTCCCAATAGACTAAAGTAGACATCCTGGAATGTCCGAAACAGAGATGCCTAGCGGACCCTTTGGCTTTTTTCACTACTTTTTTTAACTTCTAGAAATCTGCCAGCTAGAAACCTTGCTTGTTTGCTTCCTGTTTAAAGCTTCCCAGCCAGACATTCGTCGTAAGGATGATTGTCTAAAGACATTTTCAACATGTTCTGTTCAAAAATAGGGGTTTCAGTGAAAGTCTGTAACCTCACCTAGCTTGGTCTCCATCTCTGCAAAGCGCAGGCACATCTCCCGTGTAGGGCCCTCAGGCAGAATCTCGATGGCTTTTTCATAGATCTGGCGCGTCTTGGGAATACCGTAGATCTCGGCAGCTTTCTTGATGTAAATGTTGAACATCTGTGGGAAAACAATGTAGATTTGTGTAAATGTTGAACATCTGTGGGAAAACAATGTAGATTTGTGTAAATGTTGAACATCTGTGGGAAAACAATGCAGATTTGTGTAAATGTTGAACATCTGTGGGAAAACAATGTAGATTTGTGTAAATGTTGAATATCTGTGGGAAAACAATGTAGATTTGTGTAAATGTTGAACATATGTGGGAAAACAATGTAGATTTGTGTAAATGTTGAACATCTGTGGGAAAACAACGTGGATTTGTGTAAATGTTGACCACCTGTGAGAAAACAATGTAGATTTGTGTAAATGTTGAACATCTGTGAGAAACACTGTAAAATAGAAAGTATGTACATTTGTACATGTACATATGTGTAACAAACTTAAAAAAAAAGGTTAAATATAATTTAAATGTCAAATCGAGGTCGCAGTGAAAAAGAGCTTTCGTAACAGACAGCCCTACTTATAACAAAACATAAAAATATACTAATACTTACCATGGGTCTACTGTAACATATCTATCCAACTGATAACTTACTCACTCACTGAATTACACACTGAGTCACTCAATCACTGCGTCACTCACTCACTCACCTCAAACATCTCCTCGGGTAGCACAGCACTAGTGGCTCTCTCGTACACCGCCATGGCATGCCTGGCCAGCCCATGTTCCTCTTCAAGCCACGCGTACAACAGGTACTGAGTCATCCACTCATTGAGTCACTCACTGAGTCACTCACTCACCTCAAACATCTCCTCGGGTAGCACAGCACTAGTGGCTCTCTCGTACACCGCCATGGCATGCCTGGCCAGCCCATGTTCCTCTTCAAGCCACGCGTACAACAGGTACTGAGTCATCCACTCATTGAGTCACTCACTGAGTCACTCACTCACCTCAAACATCTCCTCGGGTAGCACAGCACTAGTGGCTCTCTCGTACACCGCCATGGCATACCTGGCCAGGCCATGTTCCTCTTCAAGCCTCGCGTACAACAGGTACTGAGTCATCCACTCATTGAGTCACTCACTGAGTCACTCATTGAGTCACTCACTCACCTCAAACATCTCCTCGGGTAGCACAGTACTAGTGGCTCTCTCGTACACCGCCATGGCATGCCTGGCCAGCCCATGTTCCTCTTCAAGCCTCGCGTACAACAGGTACTGAGTCATCCACTCATTGAGTCACTCACTGAGTCACTCAATCACTGCGTTACTCACTCACTCACCTCAAACATCTCCTCGGGTAGCACAGCACTAGTGGCTCTCTCGTACACCGCCATGGCATGCCTGGCCAGCCCATGTTCCTCTTCAAGCCTCGCGTACAGCAGGTACTGAGTCATCCACTCATTGAGTCACTCACTGAGTCACTTAATCACTGCGTTACTCACTCACTCACCTCAAACATCTCCTCGGGTAGCACAGCACTAGTGGCTCTCTCGTACACCGCCATGGCATGCCTGGCCAGCCCATGTTCCTCTTCAAGCCTCGCGTACAGCAGGTACAGCGTCTTGGCGTAGCGGGCCGGACAGGCCTCCAGGCACTGCTCGAAGAGGTCGCGGGCCCGCTCCAGCTTGCCGCCCCCGTAGCGGGCCAGGAACTTGGTCAGGTAGGTGTTCCAGATGTCGAAGATGTAGGGCCACTTGAACAGCGCGATGCCCTTCTCGTACGCCTGCGCAGAAATTGTGTATAAATGGAATGAAATAATTGATAACTGATTGTTTGTACCGACTTTATAAAGTTAAGTTATCATATTTGTGTTCATCATTGTCGTGATATCACAACTACTCAAACTCGCTTTACTAAATCTACGCTGAAACCGGGAACCACCGACCTCCAGGTTACAAGTCCGCCGCCTTATCGATCAAGCTACTGAGGTCGGTTACCGACCAAGTTACCGACTTTATAACCGATTATTTATACCGACTTTATAACCGATTATCTTTACCGACTTTATAACCGATTATCTTTTATAACCGATTATTTATAGCGACTTTATAACCGATTATTTATAGCGACTTTATGACCGATTACTTATACCGACTTTATAACCGATTATTTATACCGACTTTATAACCGATTATTTTTACCGACTTTATGACCGATTATTTATACCGACTTTATAACCGATTAGTTATGCCGACTTTATAACCGATTATTTATACCGACTTTATAACTGATTATTTATACCGACTTTATAACCGATTATTTTTACCGACCGCAGTGGTTCGATCGATAAGGCGGCGGACTTGTAACCTAGAGATCGTTGGTTCAAGTTCAGTAAACATTTATTAGCAGCCTGAGTTTAAGTAATTGTGACATCACGAAAGTGATTAACACAATTATGATAACTTTTTTAAAAATAATAATATTAATATATTATTTATACTACCCGATTAAGACTAATGAGTCCTATTATTCCAGAAATAATCCCAAGACGTATTACTATGTGGTCAAAATCCCAAATAGAAAGAAAACTTGTCATGTCCCGGCTGGGTTTCGCACCAGCAACCTTTGGATTGTCAGACAGACGCCTTGACCACTGAGCTACCGGGACCACATGAGGTTCCACTTATGTTGTAATGTCACAACTGTTGTGGGTAGCACAGCATTACGAAATTCCAAATTTCTTCTCCTAAATGCCGCCACTGGTCGCTATTTTTTTGTTTTTAAAGATGAGTGTTTCACAGCCTTTTTTTCATAGCCATGAAACAGGAGCTACTGCAGACGCTTGTGGTCTGTGTTGTAGCCTGCCCATCCGGTAGTATGCCTCCCCTCTGTTGGACGAGAAGTGACACAGTAATTCCCATTTAGGTGCTGGGTCAACACGAGCCCACCGGAAGGTATCCCTTACAAGCAACTGTAACCAAATTTTGAATACAAATTTTCGTCGGCGCGGGTGTTCGAACCCGGGACCTTCCGTATGGCAAGCGAGTGCTTAACCACTGAGCTATACATACAAATACCTACTAATTTTTTCTCATTGCTGGGTATCGAACTCTGGTCACCGTACGTGCAAGCCTGTGTGCTACTATACGCCTCCGCTGGGCCATGGTAAAGTATATATTTTTTTTTTATATTAGTTTTTTAACTAATATACTTTTTTTTAAGTAAAGTATATTAGTTTTTTTTCTTTTTTTGCTATAAGTGTCTCTTTACTATCTAGGATCAAGTCATTCGACACATTACCCTCCAACGCAACGCTAGAAACTCACAAACCAGCAATACGCATTAACCTCTTCCAGCCTCAACGGGGCCGGAAATAGCCTACATTAGGAGGTTTCGAATTTGAATGGTCTCCCATCCAAGTCCTAACCTCGCTCGACGTTGCTCAACTTCAGTGACATAACGAGAACGGGTGTATTCAACATGCCTATTGAATATTTGATAAATCTAATAGGACTGTTCAGAAGACACCAAAGCCGGGAATATAAATGAAAGTAGTGAACTGACCACATTGTGAAACGTGTCAACCCGAAATCTATACTGGTTGGTATTTTTGGCCGCTACAGAAACATGGTATTTTCGTCAGTCTGTGTCTCTCATAAAGCCAAACCAAAGTTTTCTCACACAAAGTTTTCACTATTCACATCCTAAATCTAGAATTTCCCAGTCAGCACCTAAATTCCAGTTTCACACACCACACCTAAAAAGGAGTTAGCATCCATGCTGCTCATGTTTTACTATCTAAATCTAATGTAATAAACGCCTATAAATTGGAAGTACCCCAGACACCGGAACCAGAATGAGTCACATGAGCTGCTATGACTCTGAGAATGCCCAGGACGATATGTGCGACGAGGAAGACTCCGTAGAGTTCTGCCCTACACAAATACAAGGACCTCCGAGAAATCCCAAGGAGGAGTCGAAACTACGAAAACAGAAGAATAAAGAAGCCAAAAAGAAGAGAAAGCAGTTGGTGAAGGAATGCAAGAAGAAAGCCCGAGAAATAAAGAAGGAGTACAAGAAGAAAGAGAAGGAGAGGCAGAAGAAGGAAAAGGAGAGAAGGAAGAAGATCAAGGACTACGAGAAGAAGAAGGCGAAGCAAGAGAAGGCGTGTAAGAAAGAGCGAGACAAGTGTGAAAAGGCGAAGGAGAAGGATAGGAAGCAGAAGGAGAAGGAAAAGCTCAAGAGGTTGAAAGAGAAAATGAAGATCAAATGCGAGAGTCTCAAGTATGCCCATCAAAATGATGATGACTGCGAGGATGTTCAGTTCGATGACTGTTGCCAGAGAGCTTCCGCCAAGATCAACAACACGAACAAAAATGTTCTCGGGGGGAGGAGATGCTAGGACTCCCCTTTCCCGCACAAGATACCCCTTAAACTAAAGCTGTTTCGAGTTTAAATGACGGAGCGTGTGTCTCATGTATACATATTATACATAAAAGATCAAACAGTGTGAAAATCGAGTAGTCAACTTGTTTAAATAAATAAATATTCTTGATTCTATGAGAGAAAAAAAATATTCTTGATACTTAATGTTTGTAATACTTGTCTTTCATTTCAGCAAAATTCTTTAGCGAACTTCATAAAACTCAGTTAACTTTAGCCAGCAGAAAAAAAAAACGTATAGGTACGAGAAACAATCATTCAAATTTGAAGTTCTCACATTAAATTTTTTGTGAAGTGACAAAAAGGGAAATCGGAAATGTAGGACAGCTAGTTCATTGATTCCATCGTGATCTTGTCGAACAGCTGTTTCTTGACGGATTTTTATGAAACTTTCACAGAATACTTAGAATCTTTAAAGGAAATGATTTCCCACCGGCGTTCTTCAGTTGTCTAAAAAAAATCTAAAATATGTATTTAGCTCAAAACTCTTTTTTTATTGTAAAAGTATAAAAGCGCTGCCACCAAATTTCGGAAAAGTAGTATTGAAAAATGAAGAAGAGGTTGTTTAAATCATATCTATTCATCCCTGAAGTAACTTCGGAAGTAGGTTACAAAATAAATACCTTGAAGGCTTCTTCAAAGTAGTTGTTTTCCTCTAGAAAGAGACCGTAGTTGATGATAATCTGGGGTGTGGCTATCTTCAGGTCTATGATGCGATCATATACACTCTTGCAAGACTGGAACCAGGGAGAAACATTTTATTATTATTATTAATTTTTTTCATAAACATTTTTATATTTTTAAAATATTACATTTTAGAGATTTTTGAGTTTGTAGAAGTCTACAGCTGAGTTTGTAAAAAGTCTACAATCTATATTTTTTTTTTTTTTTTACTTATAAACTATAGATCATGTTTGTGGTTTCATTTAGAGATTTATTATAGGTACATTTACCTCTCTTTCCTTCTTCTTTATTGATCTCAAGTGTTTTAGTGGTCTATATCCCCCACTAAGAGTTTCATGTTTGAGGTTGGTTTCTTATGGCAATCCTAATTCCAAACTCGATATTATTTTGTAATATATTAATGTTCATGGCAATTCCAAGTTTTACTGCTGGATGCCCTTATTAAGGCTAACTCTGTTAAGGGCGCCAAAGATTTGTGTTATTGTCTTTTTCCCTGATAAAGCTGGTACCTGCTACTGTATCTGTTTAACGTCCCCCAGCGAGACGAAAGTTTGATAAAGTGAGGAGAGTTTTAGTAATAATTGTGATTAGCAAAAGTATGTTCTTTCACTTTGCCTTTTTCTAAACCTACTTGGGGTCAAATTATGAAACAGGATTAAAGTTAAGATAAACCAGACTGTTGCTCAACTCGTGCTCTAGTGCGCTGTGATTGGTTGAAACTCCAACTTGAGGGCGTGTCTGGCTTAGTTTACCTTGAATCCTGTTTTCTAATATGGCCTTTAGGGTCAACATTTGTCAATTTCTTCCTCATATTTGGTGTGCTTCGTTTTGACACTAATACTTTCACATTTTACGTCCGCGTCGCGTCGTCAACATTAACACAAATATAATATAAAAAAACACAAACATTATCTTAAGGGTGTGTCTGGCTTAGCTTAACTTTAATCCTGTTTTCTAATATGGCCCTTAGGATCAGCATTTGTCAATTTCTTCCTCATGGTTGGTGGTGTTGCTTCGTTTTGGCACTAATACTTTCACATTGTACGTCCGCGTCGCGTCGTCTAGATTAACACAAATATGATATTCTTACTCCCGAGAAATTTCTAATATTAAAAATCGGAAGTATTGTGCTCGTTTTTGAAAAAATAAATAAATATTTTTTTGCTTCGATTTCAATTTTTTAAAACAAAACACACATTATCTTTCTTTGTAATATATTTTTTTTTGTATTTCGTAACATGGCTACACCGGAGCGCTCACTTTGAAAGTCCCAAACGACTCCTCCAGATCCGCGTACAGGGACCAGAGCTTGATGCTCTTGTAGACGCGCGCCTGCACTGTCTCCGCCTCGTCGTGATAGGCCACAGGACGCGAGGGCGTGGCCGTGGCGCGCGCCATGAGCTTAAGCCCCGCCTCCTCCTGGCCTGCCCTCAGCTCTAGCTCCGCCCACTCGCACCACACCGTCGCCAGGTCCTCCACTGAAATCAAATACAACATTTTTTTTTTTTTAAAGATGAGTGTTTTACAGCCTTTTTTATTTCGTAGCCATGAAACAGGAGCTACTGTAGACGCTTGTGGTCTGTGTTGTAGCCTGCCCATCCCGTAGTATCCCTCCCCTCTGATGGGCGAGAAGAGACACAATACTTCCCATTTAGGTGCTGGGTCAAGACGAGCTGGGTCAAGGCACCGGAAGGTATCCCTTACAAACAATTGTAACCAAATTAAAAATACAAATTTTTGTCGGCACGGGGAATCGAACCCGGGACCTTCCGTATGGCAAGCGAGTGCTTAACCACTGAGCCAATCGCGCGCTCTTATATATTAATAGTATATACAGTCGAATGTGGATATAAGAGAACACAATGGACCGGAATTTTTCCTCTTTTAATGCAGTTATTTTCCCTTATAGTTAAATTGCACCTGGGAATATATCCAGTTCTCTCATATCAATGCTCGACTGTAATAGTAGCTAAACCTGACTTCAGTTCATACATAGGCAATGACAGGTACAACACACGCACGTACGTGTACACAATATGAATTATATTTGTGTTTCACGAAAGTTTTATTTTGGACCTTTAGAAATCGACCAGATCGCTGGGCTGCCTATGGGTTTTGTTCCTGTTAGGTTTACCTTTAGTATAGGGCACCAGGGTCGCCTTATCTAGGATCAGCCTAGTTTACCTTTAGTATAGAGCACCAGGGTCACCTTGTCTAGGATCAGCCTAGTTTACCTTTAGTATAGAGCACCAGGGTCACCTTGTCTAGGAGCAGCCTACTTTACCTTTAGTATAGAGCACCAGGGTCACCTTGTCTAGGATCAGCCTAGTTTACCTTTAGTATAGAGCACCAGGGTCGCCTTGTCTAGGATCAGCCTAGTTTACCTTTAGTATAGAGCACCAGGGTCGCCTTGTCTAGGATCAGCCTAGTTTACCTTTAGTATAGAGCACCAGGGTCGCCTTGTCTAGGATCAGCCCAGTTTACCTTTAGTATAGAGCACCAGGGTCGCCTTTTCTAGGATCAGCCTAGTTTACCTTTAGTATAGGGCACCAGGGTCGCCTTGTCTAGGATCAGCTTAGTTTACCTTTAGTATAGGGCACCAGGGTCGCCTTGTCTAGGATCAGCCCAATTTACCTTTAGTATAGGGCACCAGGGTCGCCTTGTCTAGGATCAGCCTAGTTTACCTTTAGTATAGGGCACCAGGGTCGCCTTGTCTAGGATCAGCCTAGTTTACCTTTAGTATAGAGCACCAGGGTCGCCTTGTCTAGGATCAGCCTAGTTTACCTTTAGTATAGGGCACCAGGGTCGCCTTGTCTAGGATCAGCCTAGTTTACCTTTAGTATAGAGCACCAGGGTCGCCTTGTCTAGGATCAGCCTAGTTTACCTTTAGTATAGGGCACCAGGGTCGCCTTGTCTAGGATCAGCCTAGTTTACCTTTAGTATAGAGCACCAGGGTCGCCTTGTCTAGGATCAGCCTAGTTTACCTTTAGTATAGGGCACCAGGGTCGCCTTGTCTAGGATCAGCCTAGTTTACCTTTAGTATAGGGCACCAGGGTCGCCTTGTCTAGGATCAGCCTAGTTTACCTTTAGTATAGGGCACCAGGGTCGCCTTGTCCAGAATCAGTCTAGCATCCTCGAGCTGATCATTACTCTCGTAGAACTTGGCAAACTCTATCCACAGTGTATGCAGCTTGCCCACCGCCAGTTTCGGGTCTACAGTTTTCACAGCCTGCGAGTAATGACCATGAATAAATTAATACGAGCAAGGACAATTAATAAATACAGTCTGGCTAGGGGACGTTAAACAGGGAAAAGACCAGTGTCTCGCTAGAGGACTATAAACAGAGAATAGACTAGCCAACCCTTACAAACCAGGCTAGCTTGCAGTTTCCTAAGTTTTAATGGCTTATAAAGAAAAGTCCAAGTCCTCATGATGGTTGATCGCACATAGAAATATGTGGTTCAGGGTGAGCCAACTTTGAAATAAAGTTGGCTGGAGACCATCACTCACCCCTCCAGCTGTAGCCAAGCTGGCTACAACAACAACAAAAATTAATTAAATCTTCATACTTGCTGTTGTTGTAACTAGCTTGGCAACAGCCGGGGGTGGGGGGAGTGATGGTCTCCAGCCAACTTAAATTTAAAAGTTGGCTCGTCCTGGACCACATAATTTTATGTGCGAACAACCATCATGAGGACTTGGGCTCTTTATTATTCTCAAGTAGGATCCTCATGGTCCAGGTTGGTTAGATTCTGGCATTCCTACTTCCACGTTTTACACATGAATGCCCCCAACCTATACAGGGTGGACCAAAAAAACGTTTACACCCGTTAATGGTAGATTAGTGACGACATTTCTAGGACGGATCTGCAATCCGTTTTTTCGGATTCGCCTTTATAACTGCACAAAGTGATTTTTTGCAACTTTCTGAAAAAGTCCGACTTTGGCTTATTCTTCAGGTCAGAACTTTTTTCCTGTTTAAGATGAGTTCATTCTGAACATTTCTGCAGATAGCCAACAAAATTTCGATGTTTCTAGCTACACTACTTTGTTTTTTACGGTTTGGTTTGGCATCTTTTTTGACACCTGAATAGAAAAAAAATTCTCATGTAAATTTTTTACACTTTGAAACACTCAAGATTTTCCCGAGAAAATTTGGGAACAGACATGGGCAAGTTTGATAAAAGTTGGCGGCTACCCCAAGGATGCTAAAAAATAATTTTACGATTTTTTATCACGTGATCTCCTGGGTAAACAAACCAGGTAAGTCTCAAAAAATGATGTTCAAAATCTTAAAAGTGTTGACCGTGTAGGGTCGTCTTGTACTCAAAGAGTAATTAGCTATTTATGTCTGATAATCATTTTCCTTGGAACTAATTAAAGGCCAGTCAAATGAATGATTGTTTGTTCTCGATGATAGTTTTCAAGCATATTTTTCTGCATTCTATGAAATATTATCTTTAAACTTCTTCAGTTTTTTTTAGTACAAGTTACATAATTATTATTATTCGGATGCTGAAATGGCAGATATGCATTTAGCATATGGAGTTGCCAACAGGAACATTTGGGATCACGTGAAAAACATAGTTTACGAAATCTGGTAGCAAGAATCCTGTTGGCATTCGATGAACTGACAGAAAAAAAAACCTGGAATCTTCCGCAACATTTGACGGAACATGTTGAAGAGGTTCAAACTTTGCATCCAGGAAGGTGGACGCCTGGACGCCACTTTCAACAGTTCCTTTAAGGGAATTGAGAAGGGAGAGAGAGAGAGAGGAGAGAGAGAGAGAGAGAGACAGAGAGAGAGAGAAAGAGAGAGAGAGAAAGAGAGAGAGAGAGATAGTATAAAACATAATAAAGACTGCAAAAGTTTATTAATTTTACAAAATATTATCTTGTTTTTTTCAAGACTTCTATTAAGAGTTGGCAATCGGTAAATATATTTGTTATTTAATTTTAGTTTTGTTTATGATAGAAGAACCTACCTACATATTTACCTGGATTTATTTCATAAACTCTATTTTCGTTTGGAAAATTCGCTAGTTTTTTTTTCTCTCGTAGGGAAGCATAAGAAAAACCATCCTTACATTAGCAAGGAAGTCTCTCAGGGGCTTACATGAATAATAATTATGTGTATTATGATACCAATAGTATCTGATATAACTCAATTTACAGATGGTATTACCCCCAAAAAAACCATAAGTTGTTGGTGTTACAACAGGTCAGATACAGGTATGAATAAAATATTCCATCAGATTTTTTTGATAATTAAAATAATAGTGACCGCCGAAAATTGAACTTCGGTCATGCGACTAACACTCGTAGCACTACCACATCTAGCTAACTCAACTGACAATCTGAGATGCACGAAATTTATCATTTGAATTTTCCTAAACTGGCTGATGAAGGCATGTGAGACCGCGTTATTCAAATAAAGCAATGTAAACAATCTTTGTAAACAATACAAGACGCCCTTACACAGTCTACAGCTAGAAAACTCTTAGGATTTTTGAAGAGTTTTTGGCAAACATCTAATAATTTTTCCCAGAAGATCACGTGATAAAAAATCGTAAAATTATTTTTTAGCATCCTCGGGGCGGCCGCCAACTTTTATCAAACTTGCCCATGTCTGTGCCAAAATTTGTTCGGACAAATGTCGAGTGTTTTATTTAGTAAAAAAGTTTTTTTGGGTGTTTTTTTTCTGTTCAGGTGTAAAAAAATATGACAAACTAAATCGTAAAAAACAAAGTAGTGTAGCTAGAAACATCAAAATTTTGTTGGCTTTCTGCAAAATTGTTCAGAATCAACTCATCTTAAACAGGAAAAAAGTTCTGACCTGAAGAATAAGCCAAAGTCGGACTTTTTCGGAAAGTTGCAAAAAATCACTTTGTGCAGTTACGAAGGCGAATCTGAAAAAACGGATTGCAGATCCGGCCTGGAAATGTCGTCAGTAATCTACCATTAACGGGTGTAAACGTTTTTTTGGTCCACCCTGTATACCTATTATTAATTATTTATATCTTTTAGATTTATATATATACATATTTTTAATTATTCTGTCCTATATGGGACAGAATAATTATTAAAATATAGAGAATACTAGCCAGCGTCGATGGCATGTTGAATACACCGGTTCCCTTCAGAACACCGAAGTTAAGCGACATCCAGCGAGGTTAAGACTTGGATGGGTGACCATTCAAATACTAATTCTCGTGACGCTGGCTTTTCCCGGCCCCACTCAGGCTGGGTGAGGTCAATGTGAGTAGCAGGTTTGTGAGTTTCCTGCGAATGGAGGGTAAAACCCCCGTCGTGATATGACCATGGCAGTTGAAAGCGACGTTAAACCCCACTTAAAAAAAAAAAAAAATATAGAGAATACAATTTGTTTTATTTTATTGAATATAAAAAAAAAAACATTGTTTAGCACATCATCATTGGGATGACAACCCAAAACGCTTGCAGCATTACCTCGTTGAACTGCAAGTCTTATTTGTTGCAGCAAATAATTTCCTGATCTTGGGTCTCCAGTCTTTTTTACCATAGATCTTTTCAATTCTTCTAGCCATTGTTTATTTATATCTTTTATTTAATTATTTTAGATTATTTTTAATCTTATGGACGTGTGCAATATTAAACCGTGTTTTAATTACTGTACAAATATACTTCAAATATACCTAATGCCAACCTTCTTAATAATATTAATGAGACAATGTTTTTCTGAGATCTACACATATTACTATGAGTAAATACAATAATGGCTAGGCATATGACTATCAAAATAATGATGCTCTTTTAATGGAAGGTTAACCACCAGGCGAGGTTCATGTTCACAGCATTTTCTACCTTAGGAGGGGTAAGCAATCTATATCATCACCTAACTCTCAGAATATTATTATTAAATGGTCACATGCTCAAATAAATAAAATTAAAATAATATTAGTAATAATAAGCAAATATTTACTCGTAAGTAATACATAAACAATTCTGTATTTGAATAATTCTGTAGGCTCATGTTTTGTAGGTTCATAATCTATTGATAAATAATCTGTAACTTTTTATTATGTATTTTTGTGATTTAACTGTACCTACTCTTGATTATTCTTGAGCTGACTCAATATAATGTTCATACATTTTGTAGTTTACTGCAAATAAACGCTCTTGCCCAAATTGGGTGACATTGGGGCATATTATTATTACAATACAAAAACACTCTTAGAAGCTCTTCAAAGCTTAGGAGAAGTACCTTTGTATAAATGTTTCTTTATAAAGAAAATAAATAAATAAACTATTATTATTATTTTCATGACAAGCAAGTATCTCACTACTGAGCTAATCGTGATATACACGGACCAGTTACCTCGGTGTAGGTGCGGATAATGTCGAGTGGTTTCCCGTCGTAGAGCTGCACACGCTTGTGCCACTCGAGGACATTGTGAGGGTTCTGACGGAGCAACACAGAGTTGAGGAGCAGCAGGCGGCGCTCCATTAGGTCTTCCAGGCGCGCTAGGCGCAGCTCCAGCTCTATATCCTCTGTAAGCAGAAGAGTTTATTATTATTATTTTTTTTAAGCTTTATTAGGTAGAACAAAAAATATATGCAGTAGAACACAATGAAATATGAAGAAAAACAAAAAGATTAAACAAATATACAAGAAGGAAAAAAAAGAGAGAAATGTCCTACCTAAAGGGCGGGGTTATTGCCTGTGGCAATCTCTTCCACCCAACCCTTTTTATTATTATAGTGAGGGTTCTGGCGCAGCAACACAGAGTTGAGAAGATAGCTCCAGCTCTATATCCTCTGTAATCAGTAGGGTTTATTATTATAGTGCTCTAGCTCTATATCCTCTGTAATCAGAAGGGTTTATTATTAATTATTATAGTGCTCTAGCTCTATATCCTCTGTAATCAGAAGGGTTTATTATTAATTATTATAGTGCTCTAGCTCTATATCCTCTGTAATCAGTAGGGTTTATTATTATAGTGCTCTAGCTCCAGCTCTATATCATCTGTAATCAGAAGGGTTTATTATTATAGTGCTCTAGCTCCAGCTCTATATCATCTGTAATCAGAAGGGTTTATTATTATAGTGCTCTAGCTCCAGCTCTATATCCTCTGTAATCAGAAGGGTTTATTATTATAGTGCTCTAGCTCCAGCTCTATATCATCTGTAATCAGAAGGGTTTATTATTATAGTGCTCTAGCTCCAGCTCTATATCATCTGTAATCAGAAGGGTTTATTATTATAGTGCTCTAGCTCCAGCTCTATATCCTCTGTAATCAGAAGGGTTTATTATTATAGTGCTCTAGCTCCAGCTCTATATCATCTGTAATCAGAAGGGTTTATTATTATAGTGCTCTAGCTCCAGCTCTATATCCTCTGTAATCAGAAGGGTTTATTATTATTATTATTATTTTTTAAGCTTTATTAGGTAGAACAAAAAATATATACAGTAGAATACAATGAAATATAAAGAAAAACAAGAAAATTAAGCAAATATACAAGAAGAAAAAAAAAGATAATGAAGTTGAAGTTATGTCCTACCTAAAGGGCGGGGTTATTGCCTGTGGCAATCTTTTCCACCCAACCCTATTATAGTGAGGGGTCTGGCGCAACAACACAGAGTTGAGAAGATAGCTCTAGCTAGTCCTCAGCAATGAATAGGGCCTGTTAATATTGAGAAGAACTTTGAAATAGACTGTGAGCTAGGACGAGCTAGAAGTAGCTCTATTTGTATTTTAAAGGATAAAAACGTTCCATTATATACTAAAATAGCCTAATAGACATAAAATATTAACAATACAAAAAAGTTTTTCAATGCTGTCGGTGAAGGTAACTGTTTCGAAAAAAATAATATTTAAAGTCACCAGTAGCGGAATCTTTTCAAAGCATAAGAAAATTTGTGTGACGTTCACACAAGTTCATTTTTTTCGTAGCCATGAAATAACATGTAGACGTTTGTAATTTTTTATATAGCTTGCTCATCTTTTGATGAGCGATAAGTGACAATGACACAATACTTTCTATTTAGGTGCTGAGTCAACATCAACGCACCGGAAGGTAATAGGTCCACTTAAAAAATGTCAACCCAATTTTAAAGACATCTTTCGTCGGCTCAGGGGTTCGAACCGGGGAACTTCCGCATAAAAAGCGAGTATCTTTCCACTGAGGTAATCGTGCAACATTGAAAAAAAAAGTAAATCAATAAAAGAGATTATCCCGAAGTAATGTATCACACGGTTCCGGGATCTCATACGTCTTCTGAGGATAGGTTTTTAGTGGGTAAAAATCCCACACCCCAGGGAGTGAGGTAGCTGGGTGTCTTTAGAAAATTTTCCTATCCTCACAAAAAAAAAGAGATTAAATAATCATGCTCCAGGTTCTGATCTTTACCTTCTTCGTCAGGAGTAGGGTTCTCTGCGATTTCCTCCATCCGTCTGTTGAGGCTTAGTTCTTCGAACTGAGCGTACGCGTCGAACACCTGCGTGAAATCCCGTACCGTTGTCACGGTCTGGATTGCTTCCTCGTAGATATCGCGGGCCTGAGAGAATGGAAAATAACAAAATAGAAGAGAGGACGTTCGAATCCCTGCTGAGAGAATGGAAAATAATGGAATAGAAGAGAGGACGTTCGAATCCCTGCTGAGAGAAAAAAGAAACTACGTAAATTTCAACTGTATGGTCATATCACGCCGGGGGTTTACCTTTCATTCGCTAGAAACTCACAAACCAGCAACTCAAATTAACCTCACCCAGCCTCAGGGGGGCCGGGAATAGCCACCAGCATCATGACGCGACGGTTCGAATTTGAAACATCTTCGCAGGACGTTTCAAAATATACTCTGTGTTTTGGATGTTCGGGAGGTGAGGAAGGTCATAAAAAAATAGTTCACTAAATATGGGCAACGACCAGTGGCTGAACTACTAGCGTATAAAGAAAAGGATGTTCTGGATTTATAAAAGTATAGGAGGCTCTTAGTAATGCTGTGCTACCCACAAAACTTGTGAGGAGAATCATTCTTCAACACACAAAAAATCATACGTTAACTTTTAAGTATATCAGAAATAGAAGAAAAAGATACCTATGATTGTTCATAACTTTTATAGTGTCCAGGACCATTATATTCATAGAAAATAGAAATCAACTAGAAAATAATACAGTGGAACCTGGATATAAGAGAACTCAAGGGACCGGATTTTCTCTCTTATATCCAGGTTAATCTTATTAAGAGTTAATTTGAGCTGGAAATTGAGGTCTTATATCAAGGTTTCTCTTATACCCGGGTTCGACTGTATACCTATAATACTATTCAGTGTGTGATATGCTCAGCTCACCCTCTCAAAAAGACCACTCCGAATGTAATAGTCAGCCAGCGAGTTCCATAAGTGGCCCAACTGATCAGTGTACCTCCTCAGACCACCTCGGATAATAGCGTCTACATTGAGGGACCTAGAAGAAAAGGGACAAAATGATATTTATTACAAAGAAGCATTGGGTGTGGTACCGCGGGCCGAATTCCGACCAATGGATTTTTCCTCGTTCGTTACTTTTTAAATTACTTAGATCTCATCGTATCAGTAAAATCTCTGGTTTGTACCGTATCTTCTTCAACAGGTACTGATCTAGGTTCTGAGATATTAACTCGCATAATTTGTACCCTGTTCTAACTCAAATTTCTTCACAAAGTCACGGGATTAATTTTATGTTACTGTAATACTAATTAGTATTATGTACATTGTGATGTCGTATTTCCAACCACTAAACTAGGCTTTCCTAGCTTTGGGCCCTCTCTTTGTATTGCCCAATTAGGACTAACGAGTTTCATTATTCCAGCAGTAAGCCGAAGACATATATTATTATTATTATTATTTAACACTTTATTTATTGATAAACTACATGATACATTCTGCAATATAGGACACAAAAAATAAAGAACACAGGTTAAAGCCTGTGGCTTTCTCTTCCATCGAACCCCATAATAATAATAATATCATTCCATTGTACTGTAACCGATTGTAACTGTTTTTATATCTATGCATATTATGTTAAACTTGTTTCCCATAATCATGTTTATGATGTACTGAACCTTTGATATAAAGTGATGATCAAACAACAATAATAATAATATATTATTATGTCGTCAAAATCACAAACGGGAGAATAACTTGGCATGCAGGGGTTTTGAACCTGCGAGCTCTGGGTTCAAGTGAGATTCAAACAAGTAAAAACCAAGGGACTTACCGGATTTTGTCTGGGTTCTGCGATATCATTTCGCAGAGCTCGTTCCACAGCTGGTGGTTGGACTTGCCGTGTTTCGACACAAAGTTCTCCTTGTTCACAATGTAGGCGAGCTTCACAGCAGCCTCGTCTAGACGCTCTATGGAGGACAGGAACTCTATGTAGTCCTCCGCGTCCTCGGGAAACAACTGGGGGAAATTTTTATTTAGTTACACTTTATTTTTGTCCCGGTAGCTCAGTGGTAAAGGCGGCACTCTGTGAATCCAAAGATTCCAGAGGTCGTGGGTTCGAAACCCAGCCGGGGGAATTTTTTTATTTAGTTACACTTTATTTTAGTTACACGTCTGTCCCGGTAGCTCAGTGGTAAAGGCGGCACTCTGTGAATCCACAGGTTCCAGAGGTCGTGGGTTCGAAACCCAGCCGGGACATGACAAGTTATCCTCCCATTTGGGATTTTTACCGCATAATAATATGTCTTGGGCTTACTGCTGGAATAATGAGACTTTAATAGTCTTAATCGGGCAGTATAAATAAGGCGATATTATTATTATTATTTTTTTTTTTACAAAACAATCATCAACAAATTTTAATAACAATAAATTTTAAAAAAAAAACTTAGAAGTATGTACAAAAAAATAAAATAAAGATCAATATTATTTTTAATTACAATTGTTTTGTAATCCGGGGCGAAGTTAATGAATTAGGCATTCTCTGCCACTCTGGAAACAATTCCATCCATTTAGTTTTGCCTTCTGGCTCATCATAACAATGATTGATGTTAGGGTAGAACTGTTAAGTCGGTGGTTGGTGAATTGGTGATATTGTATTGCTCTATTGAACAAATGATAGGAGATTTCTACAAGTACAAAACTTTTCTTTTGTTTCTGAAGAGAGAAGAAAATGAGCAGATTTTCTCTTAGTCGCCTGTCTGGAATTTTTACACCTACCTCAGATCATTTTCTACTCTCTAACGCTTCAGATTCTTATTTTTTAGTATGCGAACACTATCAAAGTATATTACATATAAATAAAAACGCAATAATTAGATAAGAATTGATAAAAAAAAAAAAAAAAACGAATATATGTATAACTCCGAGTGTACACACTTAAGGTGGAATAAAAGACATTTTTGTAATACTTCTTTGCACTTGAGTCTAAAAAAAATTAAAGTAACAAATAAGAGAAGAATTCAAGCATTGGGTTGGATACAATCCACAGATAACGGAACCATGCGCTAGATTGTTTACATTACTAATGTTTAAAAATACAAATTTCTGCCATTTGCCCTGTGGATTGCAAATGGCAGAAATGTATTATCTGTAAAGTAAAAAAAAATAATAATAAGTGTTTGAAAAAATGAACAAATGTAAACAAGAAATATAGAATAAACTGAGAGGCAGTTCACATATTTCATCAACTCACTTTCAGGTAGCGTCGGAAGACACGAACGGCGGTCTCGGGCACAGAGTGATTCTTGACGAAGCTGAGGTAGAGAGGCCAGACGCGATGGTGCTGAGTGATGGGCAGGGCCCGCAGGGCACGGTCAAACACATGGCGGGTCTGGGTGATCTTGTGCTGGTCCATTAGAAACCTGCCGTAGTCTAGCCAGATACGAGGCATCTGAGAACAAAGAAGAAATTGTTGAGAGCACATTAAAAAAAATATGTTGATTCTACCCTAACATAAATAAATATTTTTCTTATTATCTGAGTTATACATTTCTCTTAAAGAATACTTTTATAGTCATTTACCTTTCTTTTATATGATGTTGAATGAATTTTAATTCTAATTTTACTTATTAACTTTAAGTTTGTAAACATGATGGTGATCATGTTATTTTGCATGATAACCACCATGTTAATGGCAGATTGTAATATTAATATTGTGTTGCCGTAAATTGTATTATGAATAAATAAAAATTGTGACATAATAACACAAATAACAAACTCTTTATTTTTTTTCTCTCTTACATTTATCAGTTAGTCATGCAGCCAATTTCAATTAACACAAATATGATGGTTCTTCAACTTTCACCCAACTTCTCTGCCTGACCCTTATTTATTCAAATAAAAAATCGGAGGTGTTGTCAGGTGCATCATGTGGTATAAAAATTTCTAAATTGAGGATATAAACTAAAATATGTATAGATAAAAAACTTAAAGAACAGTCGTCCCTTAACTTGTAGTAATGATATTTATAATTTGGTTCTTGGACCTGAGGTGAAACAAATAGACATTTTGTAATGGAATTTGAGTCTACATAGATTTTCTAGTCTCTTTTATAGAAATTAAAAGGACAGAATTAAGAATCACTAAAAAAATTATCTATTTCTTGTATTAACTTTGCATCTTTAATTGTACTTTTATCAGGTACCTTGTGCATGAACACCAGACTCCTCTCAAAAGTGTTATTGACATCCTCATAACTTGGATCAGTAATCACTTTGCCTTTGACTTGTTTTCTCCGTAATTTTAGATAGTTGTACCATAGTTTGTAGCTGAAATCAATAAATCAATCAGTAAAGTTCTGAACAAACATGAATAATATGGAAAACCTAATGAACTATTTCTTTTAACACGAATAATATGGAAAACCTAATGAACTATTTCTTTTAACACTAACTAACTGAGAAGAACCATGGATATAAAGCTCAATGGTACAGTGTTTGCCTGTTATCTTAGAGGTCCTCAGTCAAACCCCACAGACAACAAATATTTTGATTGAAAAAAAAAATTGATAAAAAAATATAATCACTTCTTTTAGTGAAATATTGGATATCAAATTATGTGTATTCAACTAGAAGAACATTACACTTGTCATGTCACATATGTCACAACCCAAAGCTATGATAAATAATGAAAATTCAATCCAAGTAGGCTGGTTCAAAAAAATTCAAGATATCAACTACAACAAAATTGAAATAAACCTATAATGTAAAAAAAAAAAAAATGGTTTAAGGCTGTAAATAATTTAAAACACATTTTAGAACTAAATTTTGTACCATCTAACAATTTAGTCAATGGCATTATATTACTTTCATTCTCTATTTATCTAGTATACGTTAGTCTTACCTCCCAGGTAACTCTTTCAATGATCTCTCATAAATGGTATTGATTATGGCTTTTGGAGCATTTTTCTTATGTTCTATGTATCTGAGCCAGTGTTTAACAGAGAAAGGATTACGTAAAATTTCTTCTTCATATGGCAAGTCTTCTTCATTCTGAAAATAATAAAATTTATATCAGGTGGCTGTTCACAAAAAAGTCATCAATTTTTTATAACCGCCTGGACCAGAAAAAAAAAAAAAAAAAAAAAAAAAAAAAAAAATAGGGTGATATTAATAGACAAAATCAACACTTTAAGTCATGACTTATAGGTTTTTCCCATCTAAGACAATATGCAAATCAATACTTAGCACCACAGAGGTATTACAAAAACATGTATTAATTCTAGCCTTACTACCAACATAGAGTTGTAAATACTTGATTTTTTTTGTTCAGTTTAAACATTTAAGTTCAGTGTAGTGAAAAAAATAATTAAAAGATGAGTGTTTCACAGCCTTATTTATTTTGTAGTCATGAAACAGGAGCTACTGTAGACTCTTGTTGTCTATGTTGTAGCCTGCCCATCCCATAGTGTGCCTCCCCTCTGATGGGCGAGAAGTGACACAATACTACCCATGTAGACTTCCCTTTACTGGGATCAACCTATCTGAACAGACATGCAATAGACCAGAAATTATCATTATTAAAAAGATTTCAAAACCAGGTAAAATCATTGCAGTACCACTCAGTCACAACATTAATAAAACTGAAAATGAGAAAATTTCAAAATACCAAGAGATGAAAACTGAAAATCTTAAAAATATGGAAATTGAAAGCTGTTACAATCAGCCCTGTATTCATGTCCACCAAAGGAGTAGTAACCAAGAACTTCTTGAATTATCTCAAAATGATCAATGTCTATCATTCAAGAAGTGTCCTCATTCAGAAATCCATCATATTACTTAGGGCTTAGGGTAGATCAAAATCATTTTTTTTTTTTTTTTTTTTTTTTTTTTAATACCAAACAGAAAGGAAACATATTATATGTTCAAATCCCCTATAGTCTGCGCCATGGACATGTATAACAACACTGTTCATATGCCAACACTCATTATATAGTTTAATATAAATACACATCAGTTATTGCTGATATATCCTCCCAAAGGATATATCAGTGTAAATATATGTAAAAAAAAATTACAAACTTGTCAGCTAGTCAGAAGTTTCCTCAACACCTAATTAATAATTATATCACCTACATGTGTAGGACATATGAATTCAAAATGAATGAATAGGACTGAACTGTCCCTTCTAATGTGTCAATTGTAAAAATAAAAATAAATGTTCATGTTATAATAACAATAATACTACTCTCTAGTGGAAGGTAACCACCAGGCAAGGTTAATGCTCAAATCATTTTCTACCACCTAACCCTCAGAGTTTTGTTATTATGTGGTCACAAACTCAAATTAATGAGGAAAAATTCATGCACTGGGTGTGATTTGAACCAATATATCCCTACACTACCTGACTAGTGCATTAACCACTTGTCTACAGTGCATGGATGAACTTGTGGAACTTTTTCAAGTAAATAGCATGTTGTATGTATGGGACCAATAAGGTATAAACAAATCAAACCAATCAGCAGTGAAATCATGTTTTCTAGTTAGCAATAAAACACAATAAATTAAGAAAAATTCAGTGACTAGTGATACCATTTTGTATACATCAAGGTTTAACTAGTATTCCCACCTTACTCAGGCTTGGTAAGTTTAATGTGGTTAACATTGGTAAGAGTACCCAGAAAAATCATTCCCATGGCCATAGCAATTGAAAGTAAGATAATGAATTCCCTCTCTTAAAAAAATAACAAAACCACAAAAGCTCATGTCTGGGTTTGAAATATGATGGTTAGGTATGCATTTTCTTCTTCTTTCAACATTTTTTCACTTCTTGGTGATCTCCCTTAGTTATCAGGTATTTTATACTAGATAATTGATTGTTTCTTAGCTTTATAGATAACTTGAAGTATGTAGTTAGACATGGCACTAATAATGATTGGTGATAATTTTATTAACCAACAGAATAAAAACAAATTAGGTATGCTCACAAAAAAGACATCCAGAGTGCTGATTGTTGCCATTGTATAGTATCTAGCAAGAGTAGATGTAGTTCAGACAACTATGCCAAACCCATTCTTGAATTTATAGGTTCAAAAACCGCAGAGTAGGGTAACTTTCATTCAAAACTCAAAATTGTGTCTTTAGGAAATAGGAAACCACTTTCAGTTTTTTTATAACCTTTTTGAAAGCCAACGCAACATTTTAAATTTTGGCGGTGAGACTTTTCCAGGACCTTAACCAGGGAAGCTAAAATGAAGGAGGAAGTCAAAGTGAAGCAGTTGTGCTTGTTTGGTTTTTTACAGGGTGAACCAGAAAAACTCTAGTAGGTACCGTTATCATTATATCTTATCATTATATTATCTTGTAATATATCATTGTATCATTATAATATATCATTATATCTTGTCTTTTCATTACTATTATTTTCTGAGGAGTATTATTATATGTTTGTCATGGTAAATAACCTAGCCAAAATTTTGAAGTACCTACTTAAAAGTCCTGGGAAAAAATTTATGATGCATAAAATATACTGATTAACTATCTAGAATAAACAAGTAAAGTCTACCTCACTGTTTCCCCCTAGAGCCCTAGACCGACGCGACGCCTATCACTTCGTACCCATCTAACAGGAGTGGGAGAGTGGGGAAACAGTACCTCTACATATTCATTTTGCTTTGATCCTTGATCTAAACTTTGATAATAATGCGAGGGTAAGAGGTGTCCTCTTGAAGTCATGCTGTTACAGAGATCACAGACGGCAACATTTATCCATTTTTACTTATGTAACCAAATTCTTAGTAAGGTACGTATCGTATTTGTGTTACAAATTCGCCGTCTATCTATCACGCTACTGAGGTCGGTTTTTTGTTTTAATTAAAAGTTATCATATTTGTGTTAATCACTTTCGTGATGTCAAAATTACTTAAATTCACTTTAATTTATCCTGAACTTGGGACATGTTATAAACCTTTGTTGTATAATAAACATTTTTATAAAAATTGTTGAAAAAAAAAGAACTTGGGACTCGAAACACAAATCTCGTCTACTTCTATTATACTCCTTGTTCACAGCTACAAAAAAATTGCACTAGAGTGAGCTACTTATTTGATATTCCAAAAATTCTTTGAATATTTTTAAACTTGGCTAATTTCGTCTAATCTTGAACGAAATTTTTATTAGGATTTTATTCAATTTATCACCTGTAAAATTAGAAAATTGTCATTTAATAGCCAACGAGTCTATGGAGCAATCCCACCCCAACCTGCAAAAACCTCATGAACGCCTCCCATTAGCGCTAAAACTTCACCTAGTGTCCAAAGTTCGAACTAAATAAGTAAATAACACAGAAAACCTCGATGATGGACACAGAGAAAATAAAAATGTCAACCGCCAAAGAATTTTATTTTAAATTGTAAATTTGTTTTTATATTGCCCAATTTTCTTTCTGATAGTGAATTAAAGGTTCGAATTTTATAGTTTTCGTACGGGAAAGTGATTTCGTGCCTTGGATTATACCCACCAACATTTGGATACCTTCTAATGATCTAGCTGTGGAGTTGTAACCCAGTGACATCAGTGCTAAAAGGTAAGCATTTCCCCCCTACTTTTGATTGGTTTTTGGGCATTTTCAGCAGAAAGCCATTCTTTAATATGTAACATGTTAGGTTAGGAGTGACTAGGAATAGATTTTTAAGAGCCAATTTAACCATAGGCTCATCTAAATGAGGATTATGAAACCCTTGTTTATAGATCCTGAACAAGTAGAGCTCTAGAGGAAAGCTCAGTCAGCAATAATAATCCATTGGTTTGAACCTCTGGTAAAAGATTTGCACCTGGTAAATCAAACCAGTAGAACTTGAAATGTCATTTTAAAAGGAAAATATGCTTACTAGCCATAATATGGGTTTAGAATTATAGAATGGAGTTACTCTTCTTAGGAGCTTAAGAAATGTAAACAAAAGCCAGCGTCGATGGCATGTTGAATACACCGGTTCCCTTCAGAATACCGAAGTTAAGCGACATCCAGCGAGGTTAAGACTTGGATGGGTGACCATTCAAATTCTAATTCTCGTGACGCTGGCTTTTCCCGGCCCCACTCAGGCTGGGTGAGGTCAATGTGAGTAGCAGGTTTGTGAGTTTCCTGCGAATGGAGGGTAAAACCCCCGTCGTGATATGACCATGGCAGTTGAAAGCGACGTTAAACCCCACTTAAAAAAAAAAAAAAAAAAATGTAAACAAGTTGCAGTCACTGGTAAAGTTTCATTTCTACTTCATGTGAGTCATAAGTTTATAGCTAACCTGAACTTGGAAGTGATTTTGTATTGAAATCAAGAACTATTTCATGAATTTAACAACTTCTTAAATTAATGTACTTTATCTTCATGTTCCAGGTTCCATAATCTTTTAGTGAAGAACCAATTCAGATGCAGAGTCTAGCTGTCAAGGTAAGATTATTTAAGGGGAGTCTCTCTTATCAAGGAAACAAATTTTAACCAATAGTGAAGTGAAAAAATAAATTTAATTTGATAGTGCTGTGCTCTGTTTAATAAAGTAAAGTGAAAAAAGTGATCTTGTGCTATAAATTGTGTTACCTAATTCAAGCTAGATTCTCATGTAATTTCATGGAGTTTCATTTTTAGTAAACTTTAAACACATTTATTTACAGGAATTATAATTAAATTGAAGTAATATTTTTCTAACAGAAATTCTGAATCATCCAAGTATAAAAGTAGGTAGTTTGTTTACCTAACAATTTTATTTTCCTCAATATCATCTTTTTTAATTTATAACAAAAATAGATGTGAGTAAATAAATAAATAAATGTACAATGGTATCATGTTTTAACAAATATAATTTTATCTTCTTGCCTATATCAATAAAACAACTAACATACATTCATAGATATTCCTACAAATATCAATTGGGTCAGTTGCTTAGCTCTGAGGTCAAATGAGCCATTATTCCTGAAAAGAAATTATCAGTTATACTTTAACTAATTTTAATCAAAATATCAATCCTGGTCAAGTGTTATGCACTACGCCTGTTTGAGTATTGAGCACCCTGCTGAATGGGCTCACTGAGGTTCAATCTACAAGAATACAGTGGGCCCAGAATGCATTTGTGTGGTACATGTACAATGCCAATTGTTGGGAGCATATCACTCCATATTTCAACAGGGCTTGATTGCTCAGGGTTGAAGTAAGGAGGAAAATCTCTGCTTTCTATTTTAAATCCTCTTCACACAATCTCCTTCTTATATCTTTACTCAATACAACTTCTGCTCCTCAATTGTATCCAGAGTAACTCCTAGATCCCATGACCTACAAGCCCCTTCTTACAACAGTGTCTCATCTTCTAATTCTTTTTATATTCACTCTATATTTCACACCTTTCACTGTATGAGTGTTAGTATGATACTTTTTAGTCTCACCTTGGCAGTATAAACTAGGTAATTTCTATTCTATTACATATTATTAAAAATTTACCAAGATGTAAATAAAATAAAATTAAATCTCTGGAACAAAGTAACATAATATCTTACCCTTAGCTCTCTATCTCCTTATTCATTCAGAACCTCATTACTTCAGGCTGTCAGTGAAGGTCACCTTACCCTGGCTATTCCAGGCCTCTTGGATTAAAAATAAACATAGTTAAAAAATAAATAAATGAGTTCTTGTTTTGTGTCAGTGTCTTTAACAAAACACTAACTGTTTTTCAATAAAAGTAACAATATAACAAAGATAATATAAGTATATTTTTTCTAATCTTGTTTCCTTGGTAGAGCTTGTATTTCATGTTCATATCATTCTCTGAATTGTAAATTAGATTTAGGTAGGAAATACAACTGTTCTTTTACAAATTTTATTGTTTTTTGTGTTTCTATTTTTTTAATTCTCTCTCATACAACTAGTGGTGACTGGTAATAAAAAGTACAAGAAGAGTTTTTAAATGTTAAATTATTATCAGTATAAAAATTTCACTCATACCTCGTGAGGAAAAGTGAGTAGCTGCTTTAATGTTAGCAGCAACCAGTGGCGAAATTCTAGGCAATTAGGATATTAAAGATACGGAAAAGTTCTGTAAGTCTGTGCTACCCACTAAAATTGTGATATAATAACACAATGAAACACATTATTGTTATTATTCCTATTGCTATGTCAAATTTAAACACAATATTAAACACTACTGTCCCAATTCAAAAGGAAACTAACTTAATACCTATTTACTAGTCACCTTTAGATAATGTGTTCTAGGTTGTTAATAAGGTCTAGAAAGGAACACTTGGGACCAGGCACCCACAGCTACACATAATAGCTAACCTGCTAACCCTTACATGTTCTATCTACTTCCTAATTCTAAACACATTCTTACCTTCTATGATTCAGAGAATTGAATGAACATAATTTCAAGTTAAAGAGAAACTTCCCCTGCATGTTCGTTTTTGAGAGAATATTTTAGTACCCACTTCAAGATTGTTGTCATTTTGATACTGAAAAACAGATCATTTAGAAACTACAAAAAATGCTACCTAACCTACCCAACTAAGATTTTGATGCAAGAAGCTGTTTGTAAAAATCGCAACCAGTGGTGGTGTTACAGTTATAATAGAGAACATATCCTGGAAAAAAGATATGATTAGGAATCTCATAAATGGTAATCTACTGACTAAAAGTTGTCACATAATAGCAAATTTTGATCTTTCTAGTTAAAAGTAATCAAATCTTGCAATTAAATTTTGATCCACTTTTTAATTTGACTACTCGAAGACATAGGTTCAAACTTACATTTTAGAGCTACATATTTGTACTCAGCTCTAGGGAGGTTTTGATCCCTGAGGCATTGTACAATTTTCATTGTGATGATTGTGTGCAAAACCAACTTCAATAGTGTTAATTGGTACTAAAATATAACCTCGAATTTTGCATGATCTTAAGCCAAATTATAACACAGGATTATGATTTCAGGAATTTTAATAGTAAAAATAAACCCCAAGGTCATTTGGAGAAGGTAAGCACTTAATTATCAACTTGATATTTTATTTTACAAGTCCAGAGTCCCGAGATTGAATCAAAATTCTGTGTTATGATTTGACCCCTTATATTATTCATTTCTTATATCAAAAGATATTGGAACTACTCAATCAATTGTGTTTTCTTTGTTACTTTTGTCTCTTATATTTCAGATTACATATTGTTTTTTTTTTTTTTTTTTTTTTTTTTTTTTTAATGATAATTTAAATAATTTTCTACAGCTTTTTTCGCGCTGAATTCAATTTTAATATGTTGTCAATATAACAGTTATCTTATTTTTTGAGTTATTCTTGTTGCATCACTTGTTTTCCCCTTGTTCTTTTCAGAAATATATTGTTCAGTTCTTATTGAATTAATAACATAAATACAGCTTGTTTAGTTAGATTTTATTTAATTAAGTTATTAGTTACCACCTACATTTAAATTAAATATCTCTTAGGTAATGATTTTTTTCTTTTGCATATTTTTTTGACTGGACATGGTTTCATTTGAAAACATTTGGACCACAATCATGTGACCAAGGTAGTGTGGAAGTTTCCTCTGAAATGATTCATTAGAAACCCAACAACTGCTTGGTCAAATCTGTTTCCTGTTCTCGTGTTTCAAATTTGATACCTGTCCAGGTCAATAAATCTTTCTGTTTTACAAAAATAATTCAAAATTGAGAGACCATCACTATTTTTTTAATTACCTAGCATTTATTATTTAAAAAAAACATCACCCTTGAAATGAGACATTTTATCATTATGGCATGTAAAAAAAGTTTGCTTGAGTTGTTTATTTTAATTTAAAAAAAATACTTTTTAAACCTAACAAACCTAATTATTTATTATTTTTTTTCTCCAAAAATGAATGGACTTAGGTTTATATGAACAATTTTTTTTCAAAGAGTGTAGCCATTAGGCTACTTCTCCTTCATGACATTTGTACCACATCAACTTTATTTCAACTGTATAATATGGTACCATATAATTTGTCATTTCCTATATAAAACAAATAAACAGCGTAAGTGAAAATATCATTCAAGAGAGTTTTCTATGAAGTAAGCCAGCTATAAATACTTGAAACCAATGACTTTGAGGACATCAAACTTAAAGATTGGGTCTCTCAAGATCACCGAAGACCTGGATATTAGTATGATGTAGGTTCATTCTGCTCATGTTAAGGTCCAGCTTTTGCTTCTTTTCTGAGACTCGCTTGGGTGTGTTGTCATCAACGTTCATTCGGTTTATTTATTTATTTGAACAATATACGGGCATATTTACCCTGTACTAGCTAATTTAATAATAATAATAATACCGGGTGTACCGGTTCATTTATTAACGAGCATCAGAGCTCTTTGTACAATAAAACAATAATCAATGCAGATACACAAAAAAAAAAAAAAAAAAAAAAAAAAACAACGCAACACATAAATGGTAAATGGTAATCGAAAGACATTAAAATACTCTACAATATATATCACAATTGTTTTAAAAATCAAATCCACAATCGGTGTTAGCAGATCTTAACATCCTGTTGAGAGGAGCATAATACTTGTAATTTGAGTCACAAGATGTCACGTAGAATGTGTTGGCTCTCCTGAGTCTCCGGTGGCAATCAAAAGGAATGAGCCCCAACAAACCACTACAATCAACTTCGCCAGAGATGAGCTTTTGTAGAAACCTCGAATCAGCTTGATGACGGCGCTCTCTAAGAGAATCAAGATTAGCAGAAGAATCCGGATGACGGTAGTTGAAGTAATTGAGAAATTTCTTCTGCACCCTCTCCAACAAAAGCTCATGTACGTTGTAATATGGCGACCACACGACGCATGCGTATTCTAATAGCGAACGAACAAGAGAAATGTAAAGAAGACGAAAAGAAATCGAAGACAAACCTTTAGATGATCGATAAATGTACCCAAGAAGACGGTGACATCTCATAGAAACCGCGGAAATGTGTGGTATGAATGAAAGCTTGCGATCGAGTTCGATTCCCAAATCTTTGATCTGGTCTACATTGTTGAGAGATTTGGAATCCAGATGATAGTCAAAACCAACAGGATGCGCACGTCGAGAAAAGCACATGATGGCACATTTGCTATGTGTTAACTGCAGGCCATTTAAAGAGAGCCATCGATGAAAAGAATCCAGGTCCCCCTGGAGTAACCTGCAGTCATCATGGTTAGAAATAGATTTGTAGATTTTGACATCATCCGCAAACATTTGAAGATAAGAATTCTGAATAACACCGGGAAGATCGTTGAAAAATAGGCTAAAAAGAAGAGGACCAGAATGGCTACCCTGCCCAACTCCCGAAGACACGCATATAGAAGAAGACCTTACAATTCATTTCCCTAACTATAAAAATATAAAACTATCTAACATAAGACTATCTACTTATCTATATAATATAAAAACACATTGGTCTTAAAATTAAAAAAATAAATCATTGGAAGTAACATTTTTTTCTGTTTAAATCTTTCAAGATTTTCAACTTAAACTTTCTCAATAAAATAAAAGTTAGTATAATTTGATTTATGCCCAAATTTTATCACTGTATTTTTATTTCAATTTTTTTATTTCTTCTGTACCTTAAGCTACAAATTACAAATCTAAGTTTTTCTGTGTTATCAGTAGATAATGTTTGTCAATTGTCTAATCATAATATAAGACAAATATAAAGCGAAAATACCAATCCGTTGATAGATTAGTAAGGGGACTATAATTAGGGAGCGGACCAGCGAAATTGAAAAAAAAAACCCGCCCTCGGTGTTGGATAAAATTATTTGACCAAAGCAAATGTCCACCTCCGCGTGATAGGGGAGGTGTACGGAATGTGTGCCGACCCCGTTTGTAATCGCCAAAAAATTGTTTTTTTTTATGAATACCTAAAAGTACAGCTAAAACGGTAGTTGCAGATAATAAGCAGATATGATCTCAGTATGTACTTCATTACCGCCAGTCTTTTTTACTTTCCTTTATCTTATCTTAGATAATAAAGAAACTTATTATTTATCTATCCATTTTTTTCTTCTCTGGATTGTATAAAGATATTTTTATTATTATTACCAATTATTATTAAAAACTTTCAAACATCACCCCATTTTCAAATTTAACCTCCCCTCACCTCCTCGATGCTACAAAAGAGAATTTTGTAAAATGTTTCCTTACTGCATAGAATATAGGTATCTACTTATACTTCTCTTCAAAATCTCAAGAGATACTTCTCTTCAAAATCTCAAATTGAGGATGTTATAAACCTTTGTTATATAATAAACATCTATAAAAAAAAAAAACAGTTTGAGGTATTTCCACCAAACAGATATACTGGTCAGTGAGTGAGTCAACCAATCAGTGACTTCATTTCGCATTTACGTGTACTAGATAATGGACTGACAAGGCTCGAGAGTACTTTAGCAACAAGACTAACTAATAATTCCGAATGGTTGAGCTTTCCAGCTGACTCAGATTGGACTGACTCGTACTGCAAGGGAAATACAAAGAAAACAAAGACTAACTCGCGGAAATCAAAAATGTAATCTGATATTCTGATTTGAGAATTGCATTGAAATCAGTATAAACCGAAAACTGAGAAGTTTTACTAGATGTACACATGACTATCAGAACATAAATGGAAACCGTTTTAAGAAATTCATGTAATCAAATTATTCAAGACTCCTTTGAACAATTCGAATCAGTCTATAGGAATTAGAATTCATCAAATCAAATAGGTAATCCAAGAATCCTTTTGATTTTTTTAATTCTTAGCAATTCCTGAAACCAAATTCCAAGACACAATTGACAGTTCGCAAAATGATTATGCTTGGTGAATAAGATAAGATTAGATAAGATAAGATAATGTTTTATTGGTGTTCTTTCAACATAAAAGTTGTTAACACAAGTCAAGGTACAAGCAGAAGTAATACAAAAAAAATGACCATTAGAACACGAATAGTAATATATCATTCTAAGAGATTCATGGAATAAAATAATGTTAAGACTCGTTTAAAAAATCTGCATCCAGCGAGGTTAAGACTTGGATGGGTGACCATTCAAATTCTAATTCTCGTGACGCTGGCTTTTCCCGGCCCCACTCAGGCTGGGTGAGGTCAATGTGAGTAGCAGGTTTGTGAGTTTCCTGCGAATGGAGGGTAAAACCCCCGTCGTGATATGACCATGGCAGTTGAAAGCGACGTTAAACCCCACCTAAAAAAAAAATCTGCAATCAGCCTATAGGAATAAAAATTAGAAGATATTAAAGGAAATCCAAAACGCTATTTGACAAAGCGGGATTTTTTTTAATAGTGATTCTTGAAACCAAATTCCAAGACTCCTTTTGACAGAAGTCCCGAAAATGATTATTCTCAGTGATTCTCTGATTCATGAAATCAAATTCCTTGACTCCTCTCAACAACAATGTACAATCAGAATCAGGGAAATCTGAATTGAATAGGACTAGACGGGAACAGCTGATGTCTGCAGCCGACTCGAGGTTAATCTGGGGGGAAGGAAGGGACGCGAAAATTCGGTTAGAACTGGTAGCGGTAGCTATTGTATATGGTATTGGTGTTCACACAAAGGAAAAGGACACGTACAGAGAAACCGTTAGGCAGGCTTGCGCGGAACAGGAACTCATACGGGAGAGGGGGAAGGAGCGAAAGGGGAGGAGGAGAGAGAGGAGCAAGAATCAGTGAGCACAAACAAACTAATGTAAGAGGGGGAACGGAGTACAAAGGACTCGCAACAGACGGCTAGGTTGCTATCAGGACAGCAGGGATGAGTGAAAGGCTTGCTTGAGCCTTCTCCAAAACCGATTCTATTGTTTCGATTTCGAGTCGATTTTAAAAAGGAAATAAAGGATCAGTAGTAAAGATCTTTTTGAAAGTTGTGCTTTTTAAGTACATATCTGTCTTATAAAGTTGAACTAAATATAACCAAACTATGCTTATCATTATAAGTAAAGCTGCCACAGTGCTCGCTTATTATTTTTTTTACTGTCTATCTTAGTAAAAAAAATTGGCGATCACTGCCATCAGATTTGCTGAGCATGTTTATTACATATGTCTTCTCACTTTGAGGTGTGTAATAAAGCTATACGATAAATAAATTAGTAAAAAAGTTAAAGTTATCATGTTTGTGTTAATGACAATCATGATAACTACTCAAACTCGCTTTACTAAATATTTGCCTAACTTGGGACTTAGACCTCCGACCTCCAGGTTACATTTCCGCCGCCTTATCGATTAAGCTACTGAGGTCGATCTGTAGCTAAAGTACCTACCCTGGGTTTCAATGGCGTATTATACCTAGCTACCTGAATAAAATTATATTTCACATTATTTTATAATTGTGACTTGTCGAACTCAAGGAAACATTTGGTTTTCTCTTATTGAATTGTTTTCTGAACCATTTTATGATCAACCACACGTCAGTAATCATTTTGATGGCTCAGCTTGGATTTGAGCCTTGGCCGAATGCTATGGGATATCTCAAACCATCCAACAACAATCGAGATAGCAATTTGATAATTTCATTACCGAATCGCTTTTGCTTTCGATTATTGTTCAACTCCAATCGAAAACAAAAATCCGAACCAAAAAAAAAAAAATCGATTTCCCATCCCTACCCGAACACACACACAGGGATTCTGAAAACTCAAAACTCGTTCCCAAGCTACGGGTGAACTATTAAGGATAGCGAAGGGGGGGGGGTCGTATTTCACCCCGACCCTCTCTCTCTCTGTCTCTCTCGCTTCCTCAATCCCCTGCATGGTTTTGGTTTAGTACCATCCTGAAAGCACTCGCTTGTCCCCCCTCGCTTGAGAACGATGAGATGCGTTCGTTCGTATTGATTTTGTGTGACGTATGCCTCTCTCTCCCCTCTCCAGCCAGACCCATCGTCTCGCCTTACAAGGCTTTGTAGTCTCCCCTTGGTGCGAAGATTAGGACGCTCCCCCCCCCCCCCCCCCCCCCTCCTCCTCTCTCGCTTGTGCACACTCACAGAAAGGTTTCCCTCCTCCCTCCCTCTCTCCATGTTTCTAATGCCTCGCTGCCTTCTCCCCCCCCCCCCCGCCCGCTCTGTTTTGCTGACCAATTTCAATGTGATACAGGGTGGTATGGGGAGTGCTGTGTTGAGAGTGTTGAGTTTGACGATACCTACTTCTTACTAGGGAAATGTTTTTTTTTTTAACTTTTTTTTATCATAGTAGGTTTTAGCCGTAGTAGGTGTGTCATAGTAGGTATATAAAGTAGCCGTCTTTATCAATAGCCGAAAATGTATATAAAGTAATTCTAATAAGAACAATTAAAGAAAGTATTACCTATTAGCTACGTATAGAACGTATTGTAATCGCTCTCTTTTTTTCGGGAGTGAGATCCGATGAAAAACATTTCTCGACAAATTAGGATCTCTTCTGCTTCAAAAATGTGATTGTTCATCACTAGATTGACTGGATATCACCGTGTGCATCATCTTAGTGCTTTTTGTGCGACATCAAAACTCATTGCCTACTAAGCCATTTTTATGAAACTTGCCCTGGGGACCAAGGGTATTTTCCTCAAAATCACCTGTCTAGAATAATTTATTATGTGCAACACGCGGTCCCCCAGACAATAAACCCATATTTCCTTGTCACTAGGGACCGTGTATAACATATGTGCTAGACAAATTGTCTTGCATATATGCTATACATGTCTTACCTCGTGAGGAAAAATGAGTAGCTGCTTTAATGTGAAGCAGCGACCAGTGGTAGAATCTTAGGCAAAAAAATAATACAAGATATTGTAAATTAAGGTGGTAAAGTCCTATGATTCTACGCTACCCACTAAAATTGTGACATAATAACACAAAGAAACATTATTATATGCTATACATGGTACCCAAGAAGGTTCAAATATGCTTATGATCACTGGGGACCGTGTATAACATATAATTATGCTAGCCACTTTGTTTAGCAAATTACATGTTTGTTTGGGCTTTATTCAAGGTAAAGCTGAAATTGATCTTTCTGATGAAATGGGCTCGTACGCCACAACTATTAGAAAAGGTATCAAGTGGGGGACTAAAAACAGGGAGTAGACCAGCATTGGCTTGGTTCGGGGGTCCTTGTCAATTATTAGCCTCCTTGTATAGACAGTGGTAGAAGTGCTGAGTCATTACTCCACTGTCTGGCTACCATCGTTCTCGATGACGCCACCCCATGATGATGATGATCAAGTGGTATAGAAGAGGAGCATTTGAGATTTTGTTGGGCATGTCGGTTGTGAATGCATGGGTTTTGTATCGTATGATTACTAGAAAGAAAATGCAAATACGAAATTTCTCTGTAATTTCTGTCTACCTCATTCCGGCCCTACCCAGGCTGGGTGAGGTTAATGTGGGTACCTCAAGTCAGGACGTTAAAACCAAATAGAATCAATGGACATGAAAGGAGCCTAGACATTGGATCTGGGCGTCCATATAATCCTCTCACCACCGTGATTTAGGTATCAATACCTATCTCACGGACACGGAATTATTATTATACAGAGAAATGTTGGTTACAGAGCTCTGGAATATCAACCAACCCGAACGTGAAAGACGAAATCGCCCAGCAAGAGATGATGATGCACATCATTTGATCAGAAGAATAAATGATGAGGGGGTGAAAGTGAGACGTCTATGTTCTTCCTGCTATGCTAAGAAGCGAGCAGATGGAATGTCCCGACATGATGCAAAAAGCAAAGGAACCTCTGTGTACACTTTCTGTCCCACCTGTCCGAAACAACCTCAGCTTTGCTTGGATTGTTACAACCAAATGCACTAACTTCATGAGTGAACACAATGCATGTATCCTCAGATACAGTCCTCGTTTATTTTACATATCTAAGTAGTTTAATTTCTTTTTAAAGTAAAAATAAGATTATTATCTTATTTTTACTTTTCATTACAAAATATACCAAGGGTAAAGTTAATTAGCGAAGTAGGTATTACATATAAAAAGTTCTCAACATTACTTCAATTAGAGTACTACTAATAATTGAACTAACAATTTGTATTTTTTTTTTTAAGTGGGGTTTAACGTCGCTTTCAACTGCCATGGTCATATCACGACGGGGGTTTTACCCTCCATTCGCAGGAAACTCACAAACCTGCTACTCACATTGACCTCACCCAGCCTGAGTGGGGCCGGGAAAAGCCAACGTCACGAGAATTAGAATTTTAATGGTCACCCATCCAAGTCTTAACCTCGCTGGATGTCGCTTAACTTCGGTGTTCTGAAGGGAACCGGTGTATTCAACATGCCATCGACGCTGGCAATTTGTAATTAATTCTTGTTTTCTCTAACAAAAATTGTATGTTTGCTAACTTTTTACTACTTCAACATTCTAAAATAAAGAAAAAAATAATATGCCATTATAATTTTGATCCAAAACGATTGTTTTCTTTATTTCCTTGGGATAATTAGCATGATATAGGTAGGTACCCAAAAACCAAGAAAAATGTCAATTTGAGGGAAAAAAGTATAATACTGTTTAAAAAATATCATAACTTTGTGAGTTTTCAACATTTGCAAAAACCAGACGTAACTGGACATTCCTCAGAGACCAGAGAATATTTATACGCATTTAAAATACATTGATCTGTGTAGCACTATTGTTACCCAGACTCTAGAAGTCGGGACGACGCGACTTGTCTAGCATATATGCAACCCCGGTACCCCAGGCAATACCAGTGTCTTGCAAATGTGCTACCCATGGTAGGCAATGGGTTGTGCTTTTTCTCTATCTTTTTTTCTGTGCTTGAATGATGGTGGCAAGATTGACCAGGACGCTCGGCCCCTAGATAAAAAAAAGGCTTGTCCTTAACATAATAGTCTGATATTCATGTACATCTAGTACAACATCTCACTTTTCTTTTTATACTGATACTGATTGAAAACTATGTACTTTTTTTTTTATCTAAGAGCCAGTGAATTTCTAATTCAACAAATCAGCATTGCCACTCAAAGAGGCAATGCTGGAAGCATATTGTCAGTGCTTCCAATGAAAAGAGATGACACCATGTTTTACATATAAATAAAAATTAGATTATATATTTATTACATTATTAAAAAAAAAGAAAACTAGATATAAGAGAAACCTGGATATTAGAGAACGATTTCCAGGTCAAACTTACCTCTCTTATCAGGGAAAAAACCTCTTTATAATAAGAGTTAACCAGGATATAAGAGAAAAAATTTTCTTCGGTTCTCTTATATACAGGTCCGACTGTAGTGCCCATATAGATGATTTAATATTTATTACTGGGATGATATAATATGGGGATTATTTTTAGTTGAGAGAGTGATAGTTTGAATCTTCCCTGCGTAGTAAAAAAAAGAACATATGGATAGGTAAGGCATGTATTTGTACTTTGAATTTTGTATGGATTTAAATTGTTTACGTAAACGTATGGTTACGTTCAAAGGTAGTTACGTAAAATACGTATAGGTACGCTCAAAGGTAGTTACGTAAAATACGTATACGTTCAAAGGTAGTTACGTAAAATACGTATACGCTCAAAGCTAGTTACGTAAAATACGTATACGCTCAAAGGTAGTTACGTAAAATACGTATACGCTCAAATATAGAGTGGCTTCGATAGGAAATGCTCACTACTCACTTATCGTGAAGAGAAGCGGTGAGTAGCTCGTCAGAGAAGAGACTAGTTGTTTTCCTGCCATTCGTCTCGGGGAAACCATTCAAGCAGCCTTAGTCAAATTTACTAGATACGAGATATAAAAAGTGGAAAAAAAGCAAGAAAGTTATCACATTTGTGTTAATGAAGATGTGGTACAATTAATCAAACTTGCTTTACTAAATTTATGCTGAACTGAACCACCGACCTTTGGGGTACAAGTCGGCGCAATTTCAGTGAAATTCGAGTCACAAACTTGAGAAGTGTTTGTTTTATAGTTCTGATTATTATCCTAGGCTAGGTAGACAGTTGTCAATACACCTACTACCGTTTAAGCTGTGTTATTAGATTCGACGTTTGGACTCCCATCATGCAAATAGTTTATTCACATACACAATAATTACACACGTCCTTATTTACAAGTATACAGAGTGAACGAAAAGTCCCGGGACGGATTTTTATCTTTTTAACAGCTCAAGATAGAGACTCAAATTTTTGAATGAAGTTTTAACGCAAGATCGTCAATTTTTTGGCGGAATTGAAAAGTCTGTCGGGTGTCCCAAAAGTAGTGAAATAGGCATCAACTTTCAGTTTTTAAATGGAACCCCGTATTTATTAATATGAATGGGTGAGTAGAAGAACCAGGAATGTCAAAAATCGATTTTTTTTTCTTCGTAGAATAGGAAAGAATGTACCTTTTTCTATAATCTCTGTGAATATGAATGAGAAATACCCCTTAGAAGTATATTTTTTTTCGATTTTAAAGTGGGGGAAGCGGAAAAAAAATCTGATGTAAAATAAGGAATGTAACAAAATCACTGACCACTTTTGCTAGCGGTATTAGTACCTAGTTGTGAGAATCTTGTCGAATAACAAGGAATGTAAAATTTAATTTTATTATACTCATTAGCATCAGGAAAGCAAAAATAAGACAAATCTTATTTTTGCTTTCCTGAAAAGTCGATTTTTGACATTCCTGGTTCTTCTACTCACCCATTAAATTGATATTCGAAATCTACGTCCAATTCTACACATAATTGACCCTTCATTCGATACTTTGAAGAAACGAATCTTTGATCGACCCTGCGGGTATCATGGACTTTTCTTCGGGAAAAAGTGTTAAAATAGTGAACTATCACTTTTTATTTTTATTTACAAGGCAATTAAAATCACAGTTGATAGACTTGATCCATCCCACTTGCATGAGGCAATGTACCCAATGCAGGTAGCACCTCGTTGGATCGTAAAAGAAATCCTCTGAAAGAGGAAAGCCTTGGCGGCCCTATTGCCAGTGAGATGAACCAAGCCATCACCAACAGTGTGTGATGGCTTGTGAAAACCTATAGTGTGATACCTCAAATCACTGTACTTTTTCATGTTAAATCACTTTGTATAATTTATCTTTCTAAATTTTACACGTCCTTTTTCTACAGGTAGTGTTTGAGCGAGATTCTCGGTAGACAGCAGTTTTATTAAGAGCTAAGATATGAACAGACGTGTTAAATATGGAAAAACCAAAGTTACCACGTGATTTAGCATTTAAAACTACACTGATTTAATGTATTACATTCTGAATTTAAACACTTTTATTTCGAAGAAAATTGCATGATTCCGCGGGGTTGATCAATGATATTTTTGTTCAAAGTATCGAGTGAGGGGTCAATGAATTCAATGATGTGTAGAACTTTACGTAAATTTCGAATATCAAATAATAAATAGGGAGTTCTATTTAAAATTTTTGTTATTAGGTTCATATTAGAAATCCAAATTCTTAGGTATATGTATGTAATATTATATAAAACTATCATCATCATCATCATAGGGTGGCGTCATCGTGGACGATGGTTGCCAGACATTGGAGTAATGACTCAGCACTTCTACCACTGTCTTTACAAGGGGGCTAATAATTGACAAGGGCCCCCAGAACCAAGCCAATACTGGTCTACTCCCTGTTTATAGTCCCCCAGCCAGACTGCTGGTCTACTCCCTGTTTATAGTCCCCCAGCCAGACTAGGATTCTTTAATTTAAATTTTCACTCACCGACTTAAGTTTCGCCTAACTCGTGATCAAGCCTACGAGTTAGGCGAAACTTAAGTCGGTGAGTGAAAATTTAAATTAAAGAATCCTAGTTTTATATTCTATTTAAAAATCGAAAGTCGATGCCTGTTTCACTACTTTTGGGAGACCCTGTAGAAATTTCGATTCCGTCGAAAAATGGATAATCTTGCGTTAGAACTTCATTCTAAAATTTGAGTCTCTATCTTGAGCTGTTAAAAAGATAAAAATTCGTCACGGGACTTTTCGCTCACTCTGTAGATAGGTGAAGGCAATGATTGTGAAACTTACACTTTTAAATTGTCTTCAAATTGCTGTTGGTCTATTGGCATTTTCAAAATTTTCGCTGGGACTTTCACCAAAATATCCCTGTCTCAAAATGAAAGTGAATCAGAACACCGCTCTAAATCAAATCGTTTTGAAATAAGTTAGACTAGACAGATATTAGACTAGATTAGACAGTGTCTGTCCCGGTAGCTCAGTGGTAAAGGCGGCACTCTGTGAATCCAGAGGTACCAGAGGTCGTGGATTTGAAACCCAGTCGGGACCAGAGAAGTTATCCTCCCATTTGGGATTTTTACTACATTATAATACGTCTTGGGCTTACTGCTGGAATAATGGGACTTAATAGTCCTAATCGGGAAGTATAAATAAGGCGATATTATTATTTAGGGTGGACAGTGGACAGGGGTAGGCCTTTCATTTTGATAGGATGGTTTCTTTGATTCTCACCCTGTTCGTTGCAGATCTCAGCTGTCAGTATTGCAGGTGCTCTCTGCCCGCCTCGAACCAGGACCTCGTTCTCTTGCACACCAAGACGTGCGCCTTTGTCCCGCGGCCGGAGTCCAACTACCGGTACGTGTGCTTCACGTGTCCCTACCACACGTTCTACTCGGAGAGCATGAAGTGTCACCTGCGCAAGCACTCGGGCGAGAGACCATATAAATGCCCTTTCTGTCCCTATGGCTGCACTCAGAGTGGCGCTCTACGACGGCACATGAGAATCAAGCACTCCTCGCAAGACACAAGCGAAATTCACGTGTCCATGACGCCAATGAGGTCCTGAAAGTGATTATCATTCAACGACTGCCTGGGGGACGATGTTTGGCTGGGGGACCTTAAACAGGGAGAGGACTAGTAATAATAATAATAATAATCCGCAGAACGGACGTATAATTACGGGTCAAGCCCTTTATACATAGTTTCAATAGACAATACAATATTAATACAATTAATAAACAGTAAAGTATATCGCTAGAGGAGAGTAAACAGAGAACGAACTAACCAACCCTATCAAGCCAGGCTAGCTTGCAGTTTTCCAAGGGTTTAATGACTTATAGAGAAATAGTCCAAATTCTCACGATGGCTGATCCCGTGATCGCACATTGAAATATGTATGTGGTTCAGAATAAGCCAACTTCTCCCCAACTGTTGCCATGCTGTTTACAACAACAAAATTATTATTTAAGTAGGCTGGACTGCCTGTAGTAAAAAAGGGAAAACAATGAGGAGGACGTATGAAATCTTGTTATGTCCATTTAAGTAGATTAAATCTGGAACTTTGAAAAACATTAGATAATGATCAAATTCTCGAAATTTATAGTATTTACATAATATATTATTACAGAGATTCTATTTATTATTAAAGAGAATCTTTGTGATATAAATACTCACCACGTCTTCTATTATAATTCTGTAATGTGCATTAATGACATATTTTAACAAAAAGAGTCGCGTCAAAAGTATTTAGAAAAACTACCTTATAGGTACTTATCTCACGCTTGGGGGAAAAATTGTAATACATAAAGGAGTTAAGAAAAAGTGTGCCAAACATTTAAGTTTACAAAAAAATATTCAATTATACAAAATATTGCGTTTTCATTTTTAATTGCATTTCTACAGGATTACTTTGTAAATGTTATTCTCCACATTCAGTAAATGAGAGAATTTAAATTTTCAGGAACATAGGTATAGCACCGAGATATCATAAATTTGAAACCGAACTGTTATAAATTTCCGATATTGCTTTGTTATAGTTATGACGTGAAGTGGCTCTATCATTTTGTATCATATTTGTAAATAATATTTACAAAACCTCTAAATTCGCCTAGATTGTCACGGGACACAACAATTCTTATTCCCGAAACACAAGTCTAAATTTAAAAAAGTAAATCACTATATTAATAGTTGTATATTATTATTATAGTATGCTTTATTAGCTACGACAAAAATATATACAGTAAAATACAATGAAATTATAAAGAAAAAATAAATAGATTGAACAAAGAAACAAGAACAAAAAAGAGAATGAAGCTAATGTCTGTGGCAATCTCTTTCACCCAACCCTTTGTATTTGCTTTATTTTTCTTTTATCACCCACTCAATAAATCATCTTTATTTTTCAGATAACACTCGGTGTACATATTGTTCTCTAAAGGTAAAGAACGACATGAACTCTGTACTGGATCATTGCAGAACATGTAGTTGGATGAACAGAATCGATGAGACCTACAAATTTATTTGTATTCTTTGTAAATACCACACTAAAAGTCGACAGCATATGAGCTACCATGTCACTAGGCATAGTGGTGAAAAGCCATATAAATGTCAATATTGTGATTTCAAGTGTGCTACTCTAAGTAATGTGAACTGTCATATGAAAATTAAACATTCCAATTATTCTTGCTATTCAAATTAATTCATGTACTTGGCAAGGGAAAAATCTTTTAAACAGAAATGAACGGTCCTCAAAATTGTCATTGATTGATGAAAATACGGTTATGTCTATTTTAAAATCTATTTCAATGTTACACCCTTCGTAATATAAATAATAATAATAGATTTCTGATGGTGCTTTTTTTTGTTTTAAAAATAAAAACTCAATCATACGTCTTGAATACATTTTTATCTTTCTCAATCTACAGGAAGCATCTAGCTTGTCCTTTTCTACTGTAAATAATTTCAATTAAATTTCAGACGCGAATTGTAGTTTCTGTGGTAGAGGGTTGAACCTAAACTATCCGGACCGTCTTTTGGAACACTGCAGAACTTGCGCCTCCATGAAGAGGCTTAGTTTTGATTACAAGTTCATATGTTGCGTGGGTTGCGACTATCACAGCTACTCCATTGGCAACATGAGGCAGCACTTGATGCGGCACACTGGAGAAAAACCATTCCAATGTCCGCACTGCTCGTATGTGTGCAATAAAAAGAGTTCTTTGAAGACACACATTAGAATACGCCATTCTTAATTGAACTAATAAAAAGATTTTCTCATTTGAAGTTTTATTAAATTCTAGATCTTCTTTTTATTTATTTTGATATTTCAACAGATTTTTTTTTTACCACGCTTGTTCAAATCAAGTAATGTATGATATTCTTAAAGGAATGGTTCGGAAATATTTCAATTAGACTTGGTCTTTGTTCTATGTAATATTTAGAAAACAAGACTAGACCTCCATGACTTGCTTGGCTTTTTGGCATGTTTTCCCTATGAAACCTTCATGTCTAAATACATTTTACTATGTCTTACCTTCAAAGTAGGGGCTCTAGTTTTGTTGCTACTGAATAATCTGACGATAACATTCTGGCTTACAATAATTTCAGGTGTTCTAGACTCTTGCATTCACTGCAACGAGAAATTGTTGACGGTGACGGATTACTTGTTGGAGCACGGAAAGCTTTGTCCGTTAACAGAGCGGTTGAATGCAGACTCCCGGAGAAAACTGTTGGTGTGCTACGCGTGCGACTACAGAGCTCACGACTCGAGTCGGATGAGAATCCATATAAGAAAACACAACGGAGAAAGACCATTCCGATGTCCCAATTGTCAGTATTGCGCAGCTAGGAGTGAACATCTCAACCGTCACATTCAGATCAAACATGCCGAGGTTTTGGTCGAACCACCACCCTACGCTTTGACTCTGGCGCACATAGCCCAGTATCAAGAGCAAGTTGCGAAAGAAAGCAGTGGACAGATTAAAAAAGATTGACAATATCAAAAGTACGTTGTGAAATAATTTAGTGGAGAGAAAAAAAGAGTTGATATAAAGAACAGGGTGAGAAAGAAATTAAAGAGAAAAGTAATTTATTTTGAGAACAAATTGCGAAAGAAAGTAGTTAAGATATCAATAAAAAAAGAAGAAGGGGAAAAATAGTAAAGAGCGGAAAGAAGGGGAAAAATAGTAAAGAGAAAAAAAATAGTGAGATATCAAAAGCAGACACAATAAAAAAATAATGAAGTAGACTGAAAAGAAAGATTAAGATCAAGAGATGTTACGAGAGAAATCCTTAGAGACATAAAAGAGCCATATATAATGTCTTAACTTTAGAATTATAAATAAATGTGATAACGTGTGTTAGTATAGTTCACTGAAATTATAATATTTCAATAATTATTTTTAAATAATAATAATTTTATTTGGTTTTCAATAATATTCATAGTTTAAAATTCCGCTAAGTATATTTGTCCTTTTTCAGTACATGCTAAAAGATGAAACTCTTAAAAATAATCCATACTACACACTCTTCAACATAACAATTCGATCTTTTCGTGGATACATAATATGAGTTTAAGCCAACATACTGAAATAATAATAAAAAGAAATATTGCAGTCAGCCTTAACATTATGTTGTGTCTTATAAATTACAGATCTACTTAAAAATTACCTTCGTTATTATTTCCCAATAATTATGTTATGATATCAATTATAATGTAAAAAAATGTGATTTATTTTTTTAAATTTATTATTACTTGCAGACTTGTATCATATGTTAACTGATTCCGTCCATTTCTTTTATGTATTTTATTGTACCTAACTATTAGACTTAAAATCTAATTGTAAATATCACAAATAATTTCAGCAGTCTTGTAATATTTTATGGGTTGTATAAAAAATTAAAATATCTATCAGACTTAGCTTAGTTAAGTCACCAGTTGTCTTAAAAAATGTTTCATATCCAAAGTAACATGCAACTGATATCAATGAGTTTACCGGAGGTTGTATTAGAGATTAAAGTAATTTTATATTTTAGGCTGTAATTCAACTAATTCAGACTCTGTTTGAGACTAGATATTGTCATGAAAATGCATTAGGTTCTGTCATTGTCATGACAATTCTTTGTTAGATTATGGAACTGATTTTTCAATTTTAGTTATTCATTATTAATTTATTTTTTAAAATTCAAGTATAAAAAACTAGTTACATATCGTCGTCCCAAACACGAAGTGGCGTATCTTCAAAATACAAACTTTAGTAGCGTAAATCGAGATACGTCAGCTCGTTCTTTGAAAGAAATATTCGAAACAATATACGCCGAAATTAAATATACTCATAAAATTGGAACGCTTTGAGATAGAGATACGCCACTTCGTGAGGTGATAAAAAACCATGATTAGAACTAGATACGCCAAAAATCTCAAATGTCCATTTTTTGAGATACGCCACTTCGTGTTTGGGACGACGATATAGTTAACCCTTATCTTGGCAGATAATTTCAATTTTTAATTTTTCATTTATTTTTTGAAAAAGTAAAAGAGGATGATAATTGGATGGTTGGATGGAACAGCTCCATCCTGCCACTTTGAATAAAGTGTAAAAAAAAAATATATATAAATAATTTTAAATGTCCTGTGGAAAAAAAAATGCTTTATAGTATTAATTTTGGGCCAATAGAGTAAAAAAAAAAATGATGGTAACCATATGGACACATTGTCAAGATAAGGGTTAATATCTGATTCCCCAAAAATAATAAAGACTATTTTCCAATGCCTTGCAAGAGATAAGCTTAAACTTACCTTCAAATACTTTTTTCTCTCGCACAGTATAGTTTTTAGTTTGAATATATTTTATAATACCTTATAATTACCCTGGCGCCCAAACTGTTAGTCTTATACCACTAATGGGCATCTTGGGAAAACGGTTCAGTGAAATGTCACTGACGAAGATCCTCGCGGAAAAGCGTCAGTGATATGTCACTGAACTTTTCAGTAAACCATGTGCCGACGTTTTCAGTAAAAACGCTAAAAATCATAAAGCGTCAATGATATTCATCTGACATGGCCTGAAAGAGATCAAAACGCTGTCAGTAATATACATTAGAGGGAAAAAGGCCGTCAGTGATTTACCACGTATACCCATTTTATGTAATGAATACAATTCTCTGTTTATCCTGAAAGAATGAGACTAAAGAGTACCTTTATTCTCACAGTATTAATGTAAAGAAATGTAATTTATTAAAATAATACGTTTTATTTTGTTACTGTGTCCAATTACATATATTTCAACTCCCAGATCATAATTATATGGCGTCTCATATATAGAATAATGTTTTTGAGAGTTGCCATTCCTCTAACAATATTAATAAATTATCAATAAATCCAACATACCTTCTGATTAAAAGTTTATTATCTTCTATTAAATATAAATTGAATACATTCATTTTAAATGTAAATTACACATATTTTCTCTAATGGTCAAAGCGCTGTTATGATAATCCAGGTAGCGCAAGGGATAGTTGATATAAGTTATCATATTTGTGTTGATCACTTTCGTGATATCACAGCTACTCAAACTCGCTTTAGAAAATCTACACTGAAACCGGGACTTGAACCACCGACCCCAAGGTTACAAGTCCGCTGCCTTATCGATCAAGCCACTGAGGTCGGTTGGGATTGTTGATATAAATACCGCCCAGTCTATCGTGATTTTTTCTCGTACTTCAGAATTGACCACTTGTTAATCCCTCTATAACAACTGCTGGTATAAAGGGACGCATGTTTAATAATTAATTATTTATTCAAAGAAAGTAATTCTTTTCTCAGCTATCATAATTATGAGTAAATGCCATTTTTGTTGTCTGTTAATCAATTATTACACTAATATCACTTTCTCCTGTTCACTTGTTATAGAAAAATGCTTCAAATGTATTCACTGTTTAGATACAATGAAATATCGTACTGGTGAAGATGTTTTCCATCATTCTTTGATATGTCCAAAAAGAAGTCGTAAATACTTGCATGTGTGCGTCATGTGTAACTACAATACGACGTTGAAACATTCGGTCATTAATCATCTTCGAATTCACACGGGAGAGAAACCATATAAATGCGATGTATGTAGTCATTGCTTTAGTAATAAGTCTTCTTTTCTAAGACATGCTAAAAATATCCACAAGAATGAACAGAAAATTGATTCTAGTACAAGTCTTTCTCCTGAGGTATCAAATGACTCTGTCCTAGGCTGGTAGGAATAATTGTTTCAATATTTGGGACAGTCTGAAATACATATTTACCCTTTTGTCCGTGGAAATATATTACACCCTGTTTATTTTACTAAAACAATACGTCCGATATTTTTTTAGTAATAAATATTTTTGAAGAAAATTGTAGCATTTTAAGAATAGGATTAATTTTCTCTTAAGTTGTCACTAAATCAATCAATATAATTATTATAACAGGACTTGTCGCTTAAATAATTAAATAATGTAGTTCTAACGCATGTTTGCCCATTTTTCAACGAATCGAAATTTCTACAGGGTATTCTAAAAGTAGTGAAATAGGCACCAACTTTCGATTTTTAAATAGAACCTCCTATTTTTTAAATTGATATTCAAAATCCACGTTAAATTCTACACATAATTGAGCCCTCACTCGATACTTTGATCAGAGATCTTCTTCTTCGATGAACCTGGCGGAGAATCATGGACATTTGGGATAAAAGTGTTAAAAGGCCAGAGTATGATACATCAAATTATTGCACTTTTGCATACTAAATCACGTGGTAGCATTGGTTTATCTAATATTTACACGTCTGTTCTTACAGCTTGTAATCAAACTGTTTCATAAATTTAAGTAAAAACCTTTTTGCGAGTTCACAAAATCGAGGGTTCATAAAATTGGGTTTCTACTGTAGAAAGGTACGTACTTTTCTATTGTCAAATTATAAATTATAATTAATGCTAACATATTACTTTGCCTACAGAAAAAAATTATAAGTGTATCCACTGTACAGACGTAATTCATTATCAAAATGGCGATGAACTATTCTATCATTCATTGATCTGTCCAAACATAGAGCATTGTGACGGAAAAACTATTCACGTATGCATTTTGTGCAAATACATAACTGACCAAAGTAATACATTGAAGAGACATCTACGAAAACACACAGGAGAGAAACCCTATAAATGTGATCTCTGTGATTTCTGTTGTAGTGATAGTTCTGCTTTTTCAAGACACGTTCGAAATGTTAATTATCATACTAAAAAGAAAAAAATAGCGATAAAGGTACTAAAATTACCAAGAAAGAGATAAAGGTCATTGTTACAGATTTAAGAATGAGTCAAGGTAAAAAAATGATCCTTGTGTCTAGTTGATTTTTTTTACAATCATCAGTATGTAAAAAGTCATTCTTAGCCACCCACTTGCAGTTTTTCAATTGAATAAAAAAACATTTTTAAATTTTCTTCTAAGGGTGGGGAAAATTTCAATTTTGACATTTCTATTAAAATAAATTCCCTTACTGTTTGTTTTAATCAGAAAGAACTGAAAAAGTTCAACAACTTTTCAAACAATTAATGTTAAAATTAGTAACTATTTACCCCGAAGTAATGTATCACACGGTTCCGGGATCTCAGCTACTCTTCTGAGGAAAGTTTTTAGTGGGTAAAAATCCCACACCCCAGGGAGTGAGATGACTGGGTGTCTTTAGAAGATTTTCCTATCCTCACAAAAAAAAATGTTTAAATAAGTCTGTAAGGGCTGTATGCCCTTACAAGAAATTCGTTACCTACGTTGAAGATTTATTTAGCGGTCCAATATTTTCATAATGACATAATTGGTTTATCTACATTTATGTATATGTATATATGGTTAATAAAAATAAATAAAATCTTTTGCTCTGAAGAATACTAAAAAATATAAATTAGTACCGTAGCATATTTGTCAGATACTCTGTATTTTTATTGAAAAAATATTAACCTCTTTCAAAATGGCAGCAAAAAGCACTAGTTGAAATCCATTTTTTACTAACCTTGTTTGAATAAATGAGCAATGTCCACTTGTTTCCTGACCTTTACTTTTTGTCTCCTGTTGGCAAGGTTTTTTAATAGACAAAAGGTATTATCCTTACATTTTTTAAATTACTCTTTCAGAAAAGGTACCTCTCAGTTAATTGTATAGTCATTATATTGTATTTTTTAATTTAAATAAATGAATTGAAAAGAAAAAGTAATATTTTCATAGAAATTTAAACTTAATCGCAAAAAGTGGCTTTTTATTTACATATTTGGACAGGTTATATTATATAGAAATAGGTATGTATTTTTAAAAAAATTGTATATTCTACTCTTGTTTTCTGACGCTCTTTTCTATATTATCATTTTGAAGAACTTTCTATCCCACTTACTTAATAATTTCTGTACCGTGTGTTCGTTTCCCTAGATAAGGCTTCCTATTGTATCCATTGCTCAAAATTATTGAAAACGACCAATGCCGATGATCTTTTATCTCACTGTGTAAGTTGCCCTCGAGTACTGAGACCGTCTCTGAAGCATACGGTGTGTGTCCTTTGTTCATATTTCACCAATCAAAAAGCTCATATGAAGCGACACCTTCGTAAGCATACGGGTGAGAAACCCTATAAATGTGAGGTATGCTCATACAAATGCAGTGATTCCTCTGTCTTGAGAAAACACGAAAAAACTCATCTGAAGGAGAGCACCAAAGTATTCATCATCACAGGTTCAGATAGTGAAGAAGTTTCAGGTCTTGACGAAGATTTCGTTATTTAGGATTTTTGACTGCACTTTATTTTTATTTATTCTAAGTGAATACCCTTTTTACCAAAGTCATAGCTTGAATTTTGAGGTTAAATATTATTAGTACTAATCAATAGTACTATTGAGTACATTATCAATTGGTACAAGTTGTAGTTAAGTTAAGTCTTTGGTGTAGTGTAAATTTAAGATAAGAACAGTTTGTTTCACAGGAGTAGTGTGGTAACAATAAATCAAATGGCATAGTATTTTGTTCACAGAAGAATAAGCAAATTTCAATAGCAAAATTTCAAATAAAAAAAGCATACCATTTTAGACTGATTTTGTAATTTGGCTACCAAGGCTTATTTTTCAAAATTCCAAAAGATGTATTCAGGAAGTTGAATTTTTTCAGTGGATTTTACTATCATAACTTTTTAATGGTATCGAACGCATTATAATATTAGCAAATGTGTATTAATTAATCTGTCTAAAATGAAGAACGTGAAGTTCTAAGTGAGTAAATGTTGTCACCAATTGTATTTAATTAGAAACTCTAATTTAGGGAGTACAGAGTCATTAGATATTAATGTAAAGTAGTGCCTTGGTTCTTACAAGACTTGGAACCTATGGAAGCATAGATAATATTTTAACTTATTACGATTTAAAAAAAAAACCATGTATTGTCCTGTCCAGAGAAATGAAATTAAAACTATTTTAATGAAATTATTTTTTAAATAAAACTAAAACAGAATTGTAAAACAAAGATTAAGTACATAATAGTTTATATAAATATGGTTAAACATTTTGACATTAACTTATTACGATATTTAAAAAATATGAATTGTCCTGTGCAGTGGTTTTATTTTGATTGATAGTCAGATAAATTTATTTTTATTTAATTTGGGAACATTTTTCGTACAAACCAAATACATATTCTACCTATTCTGTTGATGTTTATGGTAAAGTCCTTAGTTAATTTATTCTTTAAAGTTAATATAAGATTCTTTAGGTAAAATATGTCATTTTCTAACTAAGAAGTGGGATCATACTTTCTATTTATTAGTTGCAGGTGATTGCCAGTTTTGTAATATCTCCTTGACTAATGACACAGAAGCTCTCGTGGAACATTGCTACTCTTGCTCTTCCGCTACAAGAACCAGTTCCTCTTATCGGTTTACTTGTGTCACATGTAACTATCACTCAGCAAGGAGAAATGACATGAGACGACACATTCGAAAACACATTGGTGATAAACCATACAAATGTTTAATATGCAATTACCACTGTACTGATTCGTACACATTAAAGTTACATAACAAACGACATTCTGGTGAGAAACCGTATAAATGCGATTTTTGTGAGTATTCTACAAGTTACCCCTATGGCCTCAAAATACATATGCGACAGCATACTGGAGAGAAACCTTTTAAATGTCCTTATTGCGAATATTCGAGTAAACATTCTAACGCAATTACAATTCATACGAGAAAACATACAGGTGAAAAACCATTCCATTGCACTAGTTGCGAGTTTAAATGCTCCGAGAGTAATCAGTTAATTCGACATAATCGACGCTCTCACAAGACAGTCACACCCTTGGCAAAAGAAAACGTCTAACAAAGAACAAAAAATTGAATATTGATGGTTTATCATTATCACTCGTTCATTTTGTATAAATGATCTATCCAAATAATAAGGATGTTAATGATATAATGGAATTTATACGAGTATCAATTTTCACTCACAAGGAAGCACATAAAGTTAAAACGGAAAACAAACTAAAATGCACAGTAGTATAAGTAATTTGTTATAGTCGTTCGATTTTAGAGACAATTGCCATTAACTAATATTTTTCATTTTTCTACAAAATTATGAAAGATATTTAAAAACAACAACAGAATCAGAAAGTCAGATAATTTTTCTATTTAAATGTTATGTGAAATCACTTGCTAAACTAAGAAGGACATGAGAAGTATTTTCTCTTTTTGCCATTAATTAGTCCACCTGTATCGCCTTAAATAATTGAACGAGAGAATAGCAATTTTTTTCAAAACTCTACCATAACTCTTTCCGTATTTACATCCAATTAAAAACACCCAGTATAGGACGATTAATTTTAATGATCTAATCTTTATTCAATATTAAATTTTCAAATTTATTATTATTTTTTGTACTATGTACTGTTAGGTATAATTACATACATTCCTACGTATTTACAGATATTTTTTGTCGACATTGTAAATCAAAAATACAACTGGATTCCCTGGACGACGTATTAGATCATTGTAACCAATGTGGTTATATGCAGAAACAATCTAAATTCAAATGTTTTCGATGCAATTATGAAGCAAATCATAAGAATGACATGAGGAAACATGTGAGGAGATATTTTGGCGACATTCCATTTCAGTGTTCGTACTGTGATTTTAAAAGTGTGAATAAAAGTTCTTTACTAATCCATATCAGAAAACACACAAGAGAAAAACCGTACTTTTGCAATGTCTGTCTTATAAATCATCGAACATGCATACAATAAAACGTCATTATAAAATAAGACATTAATAATTTGACATAACGTCTTGAGTCAAATAGATTGACTGTTTAGTGATTTTCCTCTTCTCTTCAAATAGTTTATTTTTTCCTGCTCAAGTTTACTATTTAATTGAAACTGATTATTTATATCTACAGATATTGTTTGTCAACACTGTAACTTGAGCATCCCAAAAGAATAGCTAGATGACATTTTAGAGCATTGTAAAATGTGTAAAATTACGAAAAAACAATCTAATTATTACACATGTTATCGATGTAAATATGAAACAAAATATAAGAATGATATGAGGAAACATGTTAGGAGATATTTCGGTGACATGCCATTCCAGTGTTCTCACTGTGATTTCAAAAGTGTCAATAAAAGTTGTCATGCTGATCCATGTCAGAAAACACACTGGTGAAAAACCTTATGAATGCGGCTTTTGTTCTTATAAGGCAGCAAGTGTGCAATCTATGTATCGTCATAATAAAATTAGACATGATGTGTCATAACATAGTGACTTGTGTTATTTTATGATTTCTTCTCGTATTAACAATTTCAAAACCACAGTCATTTGGTTAATTTATGCTGATCTCAATAAAAGATTTGTACATGTTGGTTTAAATTTCAACTACTCTATCGCATACATTTAGATATCGGCTAATCTGAAGCATACATTTATACAGAAATATTCCTAATACTTTTAAATTATTAAAAAAAGGATTTTTTTTATGAACTTGCATTTTTTGTTTGTTACAGAAGTGAAGTGTCTTTTCTGTGCAGTCGCTTTTAAGAAAAATGAAAATGAGTCTCTCATAATGAATCATTGTAAAACATGCACGAAACCAAAACGTCCAAGTAAACAGTATAATTACGTTTGTTTTGTTTGCAAACACCACACTCGCAAATATAGTGATATGATTGGTCATATCCGAAAACATACCGGTTTGAAACCGTTTAATTGTAATTCTTGCAATTATATCTGTTCAACCAAGACAGCTCTGAGTGTTCATAACAAGAGACACACAGGAGAAAGGCCTCACCAATGTACCAAGTGTGATTATAATTCTATTACCAAGTCTCATCTTGTAAGGCACATGAAAATTAAACACTGACATTGAAGTACCTATTCCGAATTTCACAAGTATTGCCTAGAGTAAATCAGTTGGTTTTGTTCGTTGATTTTTATTATTAAATTGTTTTACGAATAGTTAAAACTTAATACGAATTACTTTGAGGAAAATTTGGTCGAAATTGGTTTGTCTGTTTGGAACTGTCATACTTTTTGTATACAGATTGAAGTTAATTTCATTAAGTTGATAACCGGTCCAGGGGGTAAAAGTATAACAACATTTAACTAATCTATTAGTCAAAAATATTCCTCCATTTTTTACAGACCTCGCTTGTTCATCCTGTGAACTGCCTCTTGAGAGCAACACTGAAAAGTTACTAGATCATTGTAAATCGTGCAAATTTGTAACAAGATGTGATATATCTTATAAATATGTATGCTTTTCTTGTAAACAGCATTCGTACAATAGAAAGGATATGAGAGACCATATAAGAACACACACGGGAGAAAAACCATTTAAATGTAGATATTGCCATTACAGTACCTGTAGAAATCACAGCTTGAAAACACATGTGCTTATCAAGCATTCATTACAAGTCTAATGAGTACTATAGGTAACTGTTGGTTGTTGCACCGACTATTTGCTTCATTGAGCCCTAAACCGGCATCTTGTACCTGTAGTCAAAGTATCAGAGAAATACCGAGTACAGCAAACGAAATTTCGTGAAGAATACGAGTAAAATAGATTACGGTCAGGAATAGCCCGGTGACGTATATTTAAACGGCTGATCGGATCTGTCGAACAGCTGTTTCTTGACGGATTTTATGAAACTTTCACAGAATATTAGAATTTATAAGAAAATGATTTCACACGAAAAACCACAAATTACACTTTAAATTACTTTATTTGATTAAATATGAACTATATGAAGCGTCTAATAAATTAAACTTCAAAGTTACAGTAACTTATCCATAATTGTATCATATACTCGCTTTGAAATCACCGTTAGAATTGGTTCAGATGTAGCGTTGACTGATGTAGTGAGCTAATGCTAACTGATTTAAACACAATTGTTCTGTATGTCCTCAAGTCATAATCCAAATTCAATTACATGGTTATTGTTTAAATTTAAAAAATAAATTATTAATATTTTGTGTACACTCTAGTCTCAAAAAAATATATTTTTTTACTAACCGAATAAACTCAATTAATTTGTTATAGCTGAGTTTTCTTTCAATATTGTGTTTATTTTTCTTCTCCTATTTCTCAGATGATTTTACAACATGTTATGCTCCTTTTACTAAGTCATACCTTTTTTCGTTACAGATATGATGGTAGAATGTGTTCATTGCCACACTAAATTGAAACATAGTTATGAAAGTCTTCTCGATCATTGTTATTCTTGTGTTTCAATGAAAAAATTGAAAAGTGAGAAACCTGGTAATTTTTGTTGTAAATGCTCTTTCTCATCTGACAGCATTGAAGACTGGAAAGAACACATTAAAAACCACTCGGATGAAAAGTCACATTCTTGCCCCCTGTGCTCGTACTCCACAACTCTCGTTGGTTCTCTCAGATTACATATCCTGAAGGCTCATGCCAATGCCAATCCTCTCGCTTGTCCTCTCTGTGGCTATGTTTGTAAAAAACCCAATGGTCTTAGCATTCACATCAAATCCCATGTTCAAGACATAGTTGACTTCAAGCTACCCATGATGAAAACTGATTCAAATCATGCAGGTGAAAAGCTTACCCATATTTCTACATCAAAGCAAATGTTGGAGACAGTAGCAGATGTGAATACATCAGGTGACCAAAACGAGTACCTCGAAAGTTCAAAAAAGGCTATCAAAAACGATGAAAAAGAACATTTGATTGATACAAAAACTATGGGCGATACAACTTGGGTGCCAGGAACTTCTCACGATACTTCAAATAAGCTAAAGAAACAGAGATTCAAGGTGAAAACTAGATTTATTAAAAAATCCGGCAAACTATGTGAAAGAAATGCTAATTTAGTGAAACCGAGAAAAGGCATAACAATGGATAAAATAAGCTGTAAGTTTTGTTGCAAGAAAGTGATTCGAGATGTGAATAAAATATACGAGCACAGTCTAAAATGCCCAGATATGGAGAAAACCAACAAGAAAACCTATATATGTTGCAGCTGTGATTACTCTTCATCATACTTGGGTCTTTTGAACACCCATGTGCTCACAGTTCATTCCAGAATTGAAGATAAGCCACATAAATGTAACCTCTGTGAATTCAGAACAGCATACAGTCAGAGTCTCGTCATTCACTTTAGAACGCACACTGGAGAGAAACCATTTGAATGTGTATCCTGCAACTTCAAGTCAACTACGTCCTCGTCTCTCAAATCTCACTTCAAGATCCATCATGAAAAAAGAACTTCAAAGGAAAAACTTTCCAAACCTCTACAATCCATTTCAGGTGAACAACTGTATGCTTGTAAATATTGCGCTTTTAAAGCAAAAAAACTTGGTACCCTAAACCGTCATTTAAACAGCCAACATCCTCAGTACAAACATCTTGCAATCAATGATCAAAACTTGAGTAATGTGAACGAAATACTCCAGATTGAAATGAGTACTGAATCAAATGCTGAACCGGATCCAATCCAAAACACCGAACAATATTGTTCTGCAGAGAAAACATCTTTCTTGCATTTCTTGAATTTAGAGACGCGTTCTCCCCCTAGTAAACAAAGGTTACCCAAACAAGAAGACATGGTCAATCATGGTCATTCGACATTTACTGATCCAAGTCTTTCATTTCCCGTTTGAAAACTTAACACAAGAATAGATGATATCCGATGTAAAAACATTACATGTTGCTTGTGAGTAATATAGAGAAAACTTGTGCAATCCCACAAATTTATTTATACAATTATGATTTTGTAAGCTATTCATTAATCATTCAATAACTTTTTTCTATCTAATACTAGCTACTATAAGCGGTTTTTATATAATAAAAAAAATATTGGTACAAAATGAAAATTATATATATTTATATTGGTGTATGTCGAAGTATAAAAGTGATCTAGTCACACAAAATTACCAAATTATCTTTGATTATTAGTCATTAATTTCATAAGTTGAACTTTACTTAGTTTCCTTTCCTTTAATGGTTTGTTCCATCATTTTCTGATACAGCAAACATTTTCAGTACTTTTCCTTCTTTTGATGGTTCCATCACTTTCTGATATATTAGTATTAAATACTAAAAAATTTCTTGTTATGAGCCTAAAATACCGATTCAAAACTTACTTCTATAAGTATTTTTAAATTTAAACTATTTTTTTCTCAATGACCGTTTGAACTTTATAACATTTATTTCTTACCGTTTGACCTTTCTAACAGAAGTGATGGATTTAACCACAAATTAAAATTGAAAACTACATTTTTAATTTAAAATAAGACTTTGAAAATTCCAAATATCTAGGTAGGTTTAATTTCTTTCAAAATGATATTTTTCTCAACCTATTAGAATTTTTCTAATAAATTATTTCCCTGTAATATATTGTGCCTTAAGATTCATAACATAGTTAAAATATTTTCTACCGATAATTTTTTTTTAGAGCTTTGGTTAAGCCTTATTTTTGTTACCACGTTTCATTCCATTTGATATAGAAACATTTGATAGAACCATGAAAATAAATAAACTATAGTCAACGGAATATTGCTATGATTTTTTTCTTTACTATTTAAAATAATGTTCTGTTAGTTGTTTTCTACACTTTTTCACATTTTAGTCAATCATATATTATGTAAAAATATTATTTATAAGATTTATATTTATTTCTAAAGAGTATTTTATATTAGGCTAGGTATAGTCCAGGATACTGCCCTTGGATAAAAGTACGCGAGGGAAACACCCAAACTGTACAGCACATCCATAGGTTTTTTGTTGATTTATTGTTTCTATTATATTTAATCATTTTTATATTATCACTGTTTTTATTTTTATGTTTTACTTCATATTACTACATTTTCTTTTTGTTTCTTTTTATTTTTATTTTTTTGGGGTATTACATATTAGTTTTCATGGGTTTAGATTTATATATTTATAATCATCTGTTAATATTATTAGAGTTATATTTTACAAGTACAATATTTTCCTTTTCTACATAGCACACGTATTTTGTTTTTGTGTAAGTAGTTTTTTTTTAACTTGAAGAGAAATTTTCTAATATTTTACATGAGGTCTAGATAAAATATACATACATTGTTTGTAAATTACTTTTCAATTTATAAACTATGATCGTTTTTTCTTTTCCACTCAAATTTTTTTTCGAAAAACATGTAATTCTACTCAACGATGAGCCCTTGCTGTGAGCACATGATTATATGAGAAAATTCCACTCTTTTGAAACGTTTTCATTGCTTGGTTTTATCTTTTTTTCCACAAATTAGCAAAAACGATCCAAGGAAACGAGGTGAATTGTTTAAGAAGTTTCAATATTTTTTTATTTTTATTTAAAATATTTTAGGTAAAGGACCTAGTTGTATTAGGTAGGTATTTGAGAGACGGAGAAAAGGTAGTAATCAATCATTCCATAAGCTGTCAATAATTAAATTTCTTATAATCACAACTCTTTATTCACGAGAGTTTCACATTCCTGTCTCAATGCACATATCCTGTCATATTGCTCACTTCATATTTCTGCAATAACATTTATTAGAGTTTCTATTCGAGTCCATTATTTACATTACTTTCGAATTTCCACAAACCGTCATTGTAGACTATAACTTCATAACATAACTCACGATATTACCAATGAATTTTTTCCTTCCCAAAATTGATCTCGAAAAAATCCTTTGGTTTTTATCTAGAAGTTTATATATTTTTTTTTTGATACTAGTGAAATTTACTTGTGTAAATATTATGGTCCCTCATTTATTAAATAAAAAATATTTCGAGTATGTATTTCATAATTTTAACTGGACACAACAAATATGCAATTTAGTACAAATACATTTGTAAGCATACACTAAATCACAAAGATAAACGGAATGGATTTTCTTTTCTTCAGAAGTATTTGAAACTTAAATTTACTGTTTTTTTATATGTATACTAACATTCCAAATATATTACCACAATTTACAATGAATTATTTCTTAAATGTAAATGTATTCTTTAAATCGACCAAATTAAAAATATTAGAAGTCAATATTAAAATCAATCACATAAAAAATCTAAATAAGGCATCTGTAATTTTTGTTTTGAATTTATTAGACAACACTTTATTCGTTACATGTTTCGATTGTATTTATCTAACACTAAGTTTATATCAATAAAAACGTTGTGTGTTCATTTTTTACTTGAAAAATATGCGTGTTTATTGATTCCTTAATTAGTTATTTTTATTTTCTATCATTATTTTTGTCTGATCGATAGACTTTCAACTTTTATGCTTTTTAGATAATAATATTCAAATGAAAAGAAGATTTAGTCATCATCAATCCCCGATGAAATAGGTCCTTCCTTTTTTCAATATACAGGGTGGGGCAAAAGATATGAACCGGTTTTGAAAGGCTGTAGAAAGAAAACTACTCAACTTAGAGAAATGAACCTTCGTTTATTTGAATCAGTTGGTAATCCCGTTTGTTACATCACTTTTTGAAAATTACGTCTCTGAGATGGCGGCCTTCAGCAGCAATGCACTGATGGAGTCGATTTCGGAAACTTTCCACTGCTTTTCGGCACATCTGTATCGGTATCGCCCTGATTTCCTCCCTGATTCTCACCTTGAGCTCATCCAGAGTGTGAGGTCGATGTTTAAACACTTTTTCCTTCAGGTAGCCCCAAAGGAAAAAGTCACATATGCTCAAATCAGGTGAGCGTGCCGGCCACCCCACATCACCCCTTAGAGAGACCAGTCGAGCGGGGAACATTTGCCTCAGTTTGTTCAATGAAACACGAGCTGTATGCGCTGTTGCCCCGTCCTGTTGAAACCAGGGGTCTATCAAATTTGTTTCCTCACTCAGTTCTTCCAGTTCAGGTCCAAAAAATGTTTCCAGCATTGAAACATTGCGTGCTGCATTCACTGTCGTGGTTTGGCCGTCCTCTTCAAAGAAATAAGGCCTAATGACCCCTACTTGAGAAACTGCACACCACACTGTCACTTTGGGAGAGTGGAGAGGTCTCTCGTGGACTTGTTGTGGGTTTTCAGCTGCCCAGTAGCGGAAATTTTGTTTGTTTACAGCTCCAGAAAGATGGAAGTGGGCCTCGTCGCTACTGAAAAAAGTTGACGGAACGGCCGTTTTCAAAAAACGCGCGCACTGCGAATCCCCGATGCTCACCGGTCCAAACCATTGTATCGACTAAAAACGGGGCTACGAGACGGTTACAACGAGACCCCTCCCATCATCTTACCCCCACTACAGGCCAAATCCTGGCCCTTCAAAACCGGTTCATATCTTTTGCCCCACCCTGTATTTTGATAAACTTTTCCTAAAAATTAATAGGATGGACCATAATTTGGTAAAAACTAGCACTCTTATCTCGTAATTCTTTAGTTGGGCATTTGATTCCTATTTGAAACATTTCGTCAAACTCGTTGGTTTTTTTATTTATCTTCAACTTTTAATTTCAGGATAATATTATAAAGCCTGCACTTATATAAAGCCATCAGTTTAAAAAAAAAAACACATATTAAATAAACTCACTTCCGCAGTCATGAATGTTTTGTCATTATCCTAGAATAAACGCTTAGAACTAAGACTTTAAATTGCAGCCGAATCCTTTGCCATAAAATTGTTTCAACAAACATTCAACCGGTACAACACGTCTCTAATTGTACCTAACCATTTTCACGTCTGTCTTCCTACAGAAGTTTTGTGTATCCATTGCAAGACATTCTCGGCCGTCCAGATGGAGGCACTTATCAGTCACTCCAAATCTTGTGCGGCCATGCCTCGTGCTGACTCATTTCGTTGCAAGTTCGTATGCGTCGGGTGCGACTACCACACGTACAACTGCAGCCACATGAAGCGTCACATGACAATTCACGTGGGTGTGAAGCCTTACGTGTGTCTCCGATGCAACTTCGAGGCGCGAGACAAGTACGAGATCAATCAGCATATGAGGAAACACGCCCTGGATGACGGAACATCAGCATCACCTCATTAAAATCAATCAGCATATCTGCAAACGAGCTCTGAATGGCCGAACATTAGCATCACCTCATTAGGATCAATCAGCATATCAGGAAATAAGCCTTGAATGGCCGAACATCGGAATCACCTCATTAAGATCTATCAGCATATCTGGAAACAAGCCCTGAATGACCAAAAATCAGCATCACCTCATTAAAATCAATCAGCATATCAGGAAACAAGCTCTGAATGACCAAACATCAGCATCGCCTCATTAAGGACTATCAGCATATCAGGAAACAAGCCTTGGATGCAGGAACATCAGCATCACCTCCTTGAGATCAATCAGCATGTCGGGAAACTCGCCTTGGATAAGGCACGCTAACATTATGAAGTTGAGATCAGCAATCTGTTAAGAAACACTCCCTGCATAACGACAAGATTACCTACTTCTGATAGTTCAGCATGTCAACCACACGCCAACATTACCCATATCAGATGAGCAAATAATCCCTGGATAAAGGTACGCTACCATTATATGTATGCTTGAGATCAATGAGCATTTTTAGGAAATACGTCAGCATTAGGAACTTGAAATCAACCAGCTCTTAGTGGATGACAAAATTTAGAATTGTCTGAAATCAATTTGCTTGTCAGGAAACACTTCAAAATACTGAAAATTAATCAACATTTGCGTAAACATGACCTGGATGAATGAATCAGCAAGTTATAAAAACACGCCCTCGATCGAGATCTACGAGTCTTACCCTAAAGTTCCAAGTATCAACTAAAATTATTTATCAATAAGATGATTTTTATTTATTGCACTTTTACTGCAAATATCGATTTCATGGAAGTATCAATTCAAATTGTACAATATTATACTCTTTTATGTAAGGTATCCAAGAGGCAAGCTTAATGCTCAAATGTGGTCACATAATGAAATAAATACCTCTAACCAAAACCAACCAAATAATGCACATACCAAAATATACATATACAATAGAGGGTATCATCTAAACACATTTTTGAAGACGTTTTTTTTCTAGATATTTTGATTTTCCCCCTCTTTTTATAACTAGCTAATACTTTGAAATAAAATTGACGAACTGTAGCTATCTTGAAAATTTATTCAGTAAGCTTTCCCTTCTTTAATTCATAGTGTTTATTTTGAAATAATATTATTTTCATTCATGTCATATCTAGGTATTTTTCAGAGAAGACTAAAAACTAAGAGTCCTCACTTATTTGTGTGATTGGTAAAAGCAAAACCTGCTCTTATTCCGCAGGTAGTTGTGTGTACTGCCAGGAGTATTCTTCTCAAGATCTGAAAGAGCTTCTGATTCATTGCAAAACATGCCCCTACATGCCTCGGCCCGATGATTTCAAATACAAATTCGTCTGTTTTGCGTGTGACTACCACAGCTTCAGTAGTAGTCATCTGAAAAGACATATTCTGATGCACCTGGGACAGAAACCATATAAATGTCCTCATTGCGAGCATACGGTTCGTCAGAACTGGGAGTTGCACTCACATATCAAAGTAAAACATGCTCTGTAAATAATATGAGTTAAAAAATTGTGTACCTATGAAGACCTTTATTGATACAATAAATAGATGGAATATCTTGGTATATAGTTAAACCTTAACTGATTAGTGTTCTTATAACCTACATAGTTAATTTTAATTAAAAAATAAAATTATGAATATATTAAGTTCTTTGTATATATAGACAGTTGGGGTATTTTACTGATATCATATATTTGGATCTTCTTTGCCTTTTCTCAAAACAATACTTGGAGTCGGCATGGGCCTACTTTTCCTCATGGTTCAGGTTGTTTGTTTTTAGAACTCCTACCTCCACATTTTACAGCTGGATGCCCTTCCTAACGCCAACCCTGTTGAGGGCACCAATAATTTGTTATATTGTCATGGCTGATAACGTATGTTTTTTTTTTTTTTTTTTTTTTTTTTTTTTTTTTTTTTTTTTTGGTTTTAACGTCGCTTTCAACTGCCATGGTCATATCACGACGGGGGTTTTACCCTCCATTCGCAGGAAACTCACAAACCTGCTACTCACATTGACCTCACCCAGCCTGAGTGGGCCGGGAAAAGCCAGCGTCACGAGAATTAGAATTTGAATGGTCACCCATCCAAGTCTTAACCTCGCTGGATGTCGCTTAACTTCGGTGTTCTGAAGGGAACCGGTGTATTCAACATGCCATCGACGCTGGCTAACGTATGTTTTTAACGTCCCTCAGTGAGACCATGTATTTAGCTAATTTCTACTTATTCTTCATTTAACTTCAACTATTTTAGTCAAGTTTACTGAGATTCAGAAACCATGCAGCAATATGCAGACAAAACCTATTATTTGTGGGTCTCAAAAAAAGAACAAAAGCAATATTAATATAGATAGAAAATAAGTAGATTGTTCTCCTGTCAGAAAACTTAATTGTTGAATATTTCTTAACCAATAACGATTATTTTTTTCAGATTGCATACATTGCCGCCAATTCTCTTCCAGTGACATTCTACAACTAATCGACCATTGCAAGATATGTTCATGCATGCTACGGCCTAATCCATACAAACACAAGTTCGTTTGTTATGGATGTGACTATCATACGTACAGTGTGGCTCGCCTCAAGACTCACATTCATAAACATCTGGGCCAAAAACCATTTGTTTGTGAACTTTGTCCGTTTGGCGCACGAGAAAAAACTGTTTTGAATGCTCACATGAAGAAGAATCATGCTCCTCCAGTTTTTTATCCTACGATTTGAAGATGGTTTTATTAAAGCCTTAATTGTTTATAATTCATTCCATTTTTTTATACATAAAATTAGTTTTTGTGTATTTAATAATAATAAATACCATCAATTCAAGTCTGCTTTTTAGGCAATTATAATATCTATTATTAATTACTAAAAAGTTCAATTGACATATTTAGAATAAGTAAATAATAAATTTTATTATACCTAATTTAATTAGGTGTGTCACTGTTTCATTATCTACACCCTTTTCTTATTTTCTTCAACTAGCTTCCTGTTGACTTTATGGTTTAAGTTATCAAGTACCTAGTGGAAAAATCAAGTCAACATATTGTGTTTAGTGTGGGTCGGTTGATTTTGAGGTTGATCTCCAGAGTAGCTCAGTATTTTCTAATTGTATTTTTTATTTTGCCCTCAGATTTTTAACACCCAAAATTTCTAAATGTAAAATAAGAACCTTCCGCATTTATTTTTTTGTAGGTGTAATACCAAGTTGAACCAGTCCTCCCGAACCTGAGCAAGGGTAGAACTGATAGAAAATTGACATAGTTTTTGTTGTATTATTTGTTGCAATAATTTGCACTATATCTGTAAGTTGTTAAGTCTCTAGTATTTAATTTTATTTTGTAGAGTATTTTTTTCTAGAAGCAGTTACCCAGTTATTTAATTATTATTTTTTGTGAAAAGCATGATTTTATGTCATTTTTGTAATTTTGTTGTAGATTTGAACGTAAGTACTTTTCTTTTTTCATTCACTATTTTCGCTACGTTTTCTTTTTTTTTTCAAGATGAATCAACAGAGAGGATATCATTCCCAAATAGAAGAGTAAAACAAAAACAAAATAGAACACAGATAACTCACGAACACTAGATAATATCAGAAATATTTTGAAATATTAAAATAATATCAGAAATATTATTTTGCCCCAGGTAGGAATCAAACCTGTAACCTAAAGTTTCAAAAAAAGGTGCGCTAAAGTTTTAGTCATCTTGGCTAGACTGAAATATCGAAAACGGTTAGAAATTTTGAACATTCTATGAATTATCTGAAATCATCTCACTAAATCAATCTCGTCACTATCATGTTTTTTTACTAAGAGGTCCTCCTTAAAGATACATTGTCTAAAGTGAAATTTTAATCTCTGTTATCATAAGTCGTTTGACACAGAACATCCTTTCAATTAGAATTGAAATCAGGTTTTTTGTTTAGGCAGTACAACCATCATACTCCTATTGCTCATAGCGCCTCCTCTAATACATTGTTTTCCCCCATTATTTGTCCACTTTCAGCTAAAATATCAGTAGTGCCGATCGACAAGTTGACACCGATGACCGACGTATCACTGAACATATCAAACTCAACATCCGCGCAGCTAGCCAGGGCCCTGGACTTTGAGAAGGAAGAACTCATGAACGATGTGTACAACAAAGCCATGAAGAAGAATTTCAACGACACGGGCGTGTTCCGGTGTCCGATTCCCAGTTGTGACCGCGTCTATTCCCGGCGGAGAAGTTTGAGTCGACACCGGCAGGAGTGTGGGCAGCTGCCGAGGTTCCACTGCAGCATGTGTTCCTACAAGAGCAAGAGGAGAGACCTGCTCAAGAGTCACATGAAGCATGGACACAAGCTGGAGCATGTTCGAGAGGACCAGATCATCATCCAAAAGAATACGCCTTCAGTGTACTAGCAACTTGCAGGATTATTATACCACTGAATTTATCCAAGTAACGATCGAAGTTGGTGTTTTTAAGGGCGAGAATAATATACGATATGAAGTATCGTGGATAGATATTGTTTGAAAAGGTAAAAATTACTCTATTAGAATTAGTAATTGATTCAAACCTTATTGTACTAGAGTTTATCAAATCCATGATGAGGTATGATGTATGATACACTATTTTCAGAACGTTTTCTCTGGTACAAATTCTCTTTTTTCCATTTAAAGTTGAATATTGTTATTTTATTTTTACCCCAAAAATATTGATGTGCGCATCTCATTTTGAAACACAATTGATAATTATCTCGGTGAGATAACGAACCTCGGTAGCTCGTCGATTGATAAGGCGGCGGATTCAACCTAAAGATCGGTGGTTCGAGTCCAAAGTTCGTCAGAATTTTGTGAGTCGAGTTGGAGTAATTGTGATATCACGATTATGATTAATACAAATATGTTAACTTTAACTTTATTTAAGTGAGATGTATGGATTCCAGTGATGAGTATCATTACCTATCGTTCTTGTTTTGGAAACCCTCACTCCGGCGCTGATGTAGGGTGTCCGGTATATTTAAAAGACTTAAACACGGTTTAAGAAAAACCATTTATCGAATTTTTCACCTTAAGTAGTGATTGCCTTACATATCTTTTATTTATTATGTACCTACTCACTTTAATTTAAAATAATAAATACGTGTCCACTAAATTATACACCCTCGTCGTACCTCGATGATTGTTTTCACAATCCAATGTTAATATACCTATTAGAATTATTTAATAGGTTCCATGCAAGAATTATTTAATAGGTTCTATGCACTTAAGTTATTATAAAAAAAATCGTAAGTACTTTTATAGCTGTTCAAGATGGTCATGTATGTATTATATGTTTAAAAAAAAGTTGAAATGCATTATTCGAGTTATTCCCTTTCAAAATATCATTTTTTTTTTTTTCTTCTTGAATATTTTCATGAAATGAAATGTTGAGAGTTTGCAATGCTACAACTGTTAGACTAACATAACATTCCTCTTGTGATTTTGATCAGAACATTCCAAAAAAATGTATTAAATTTATTGAACAGGTTACATTTATAGAATAAGCTTCTTTAACTCAATTTAAATGTCATTTTCATCGAAATAAATTCTTAAAGAAAGTATTTTATTTCTTTTGTATGTATCGCAGTGTTTTCAATTTATTGATCTCTCTTTTGTTTGCCTAATCAATAGTAAACTTGGTAAAAAGATCTGAGGAGGAAATTTGTTGCCATTATAGATTCCATGAATTTTTTTTTTTACTTTGACCAGTTGCTAATGAGTACCAGGCTAACGAGAATATTCAAAACCTCAATTACAAGAAATGTACGAGTATAGCTTAATATTTGTACAGCAGTAATCACCATCACCGTGGCAGAGTGAGTTAGCGCGCTAGGCATTGCACGCACGGTGACCTGGGTTCGATCCCCAGCGGGGCAGGAATTTTTCTGCTCTGAACTTGGATGTTCGGGGTCCACTCATACCTCGTGAGAAAAAATGAGTAGTTATTTGTAACGACCAGTGGCGGCATTACCAGAGTAAAAAGATATTAATGTAATAGAATAATTCGAAAAGTAAAGGAGGCTCTTAGTAATAATGCGCTACCCACAAAAATTGTGAAGAGGCCTTGTGCTTCACCACAAATAAAACCATACATACATAGTTGTACCAGCATTCTATTTTCATATCTTGAATTCTTTTGCTTTCAGTTGTTACCTGTAGAACTTGCAGTTTATGTTTGCCTAATGATACAGAAATGTGTTTAGCTCATTCTAAATCTTGTAAAGTGATGGACAGGCCGAATTCATCCCACAAGTATTGCTGTATATTTTGTAATTATCATACATGGAAAGTGAACCGAATGAAGGACCATTTAAGACGCCATACAGGCGACAGACCTTTTAAATGTGAATTTTGCAATTATTGTTCATCTAGGTTGTTTACACTCCAAACCACTTGAAAGTGATGCACATTTCAACCGCATGAAAAAACCACAAGTTCAAAGTAACTTGAATGAGGCCGGTACGTTTCTACTTACTTGAAAATAAAACCAGAACATGTTCCTTTTTTGGACAACGCTTTATTTAAGTTTTAGAAAAAAATTTGATACCTCATTTAATCTCCATTTCAACATGCCTATCTGAAACTTGTCTACCCACTACATATCTTTCCAATCGGTAGTTTTTATGAAAATCAATGTATCCACTTAAGAAAATTATAAAAAATACAACAACAAAAAACCATATCTGTTCCCACCATTAGCTAAGAAACGGTAAGAGGTAACGAAAAATTGATAAGAATCGACCCTAAATGAAATAATGATTTCAACTACTTGAGATATTTTTGATGCAGCCATGCCTTAGAATTTTTTAAATTTAGTCCCGTGAAGAGTGCGGATGGCTAGTCATTGATTAACATATTTTAAATTATTTTGCTTTCAGTTGTAAACTGTCGATCTTGCAATTTATGTTTACCAAATGATACAGAGATGTGTTTAGCACATTCTAAAACTTGTAAAGATATGGTCAGGCTAAATACGTCTCACAAGTATTGCTGTATATTTTGTGATTATCATACATGGAAAGTGAATCGAATGAAGGACCATATAAGAAGTCATACAGGTGACAGACCATATAAATGTGAACTTTGCGATTATTGTTCATCTAGGTTAACTACACTTCGATACCACTTGAAGGTGATGCATTCAAAAGGGCCAAAAACAAAAACCCGAAATTCAATGTAATTAAATCAAGAACCCCCTCTGTTTGAATCACACTTCTGTTAAAGCAGCTTCAAGTCTTCTCCTTTTTTTCGCCTATATTTCTCTCTCAGGTCTTCCTCCACTTTAGTTTCTCTACCTATGGTCTCCCCCTCTTTCTTTTACAGTTTATTTTTAATCTTCTATTTCTTACTGCATATTTCATTCTTCACTATCACGACATCTTTTTTTTTATTTGCCAAGGCCCCAATTTTACTCTGAACTTAGTGCGGTCATTCCTTACAATTTATCTCCTTGTCATCCACTCATCCATCGTAAAATTTTAATTTCCACAACTTACGTTTTCTCTTGTTCTTTTGTTATAGACAAAATTTCTGCACTTTACATCATCGTTGGTCCTACTACTTTCTTTTACAACATCTCATTTTTATGTTCATTATCACACAACACTCTACTCATTTTTTCTAAGGCATCCATTTACATTCTACTCTGTGATTCATCTCACACGCTAGCTCTCCATTATTTTTCAGGACCGATCGAGGTACTAAAATTTTCCACTGCAGATGGAACCTGGTTCCTCAAAGTTTTATTTCTGAACTACCCCCTCTATTTTTCTGTCGATAATTCCATCTTTTATCTACTAACTCCTCAAGCCTATACTTCAGATACTTTTTTCGGTTTTTTCCCTTTCTTCTCCAATTTTTCTTTTGAGAATAGTCTATACGTCATGTAATTCATGTTTATTAAGATGTTTAATTTCAAAATAAAATATGAAGATATGTGATTCGAACTTAACAGACTTCTTTTTCAATTTTTATTTTACCCTGAAAGTTTCATTTTTAAAAATACTTACTCTCTTTTTTATGAAATTTGAAACATATTTCAAATAGTCCGGACAATTTACTAGGTCTATTTAATGTTACCATATTTTATTTAAAGCTTATTCAATGAGGTACTAATTAATTATTATTTTATTTTTTTCAGAACCCTTACATGTTACTTTTGTTTTGAGGCCTTGTATCCCAAGGTTGAGGCTTTGCTTGAACACAAGTGCGATGATTTAATCGAATCGAAAAATCCATTACTCTGTTGCGTCTGTACTCACGTCGACAACCAGCTGTGGAAATTCAAGAGACATCTCCTGATCCACACAAAAGAAAAGAAGTTTTCCTGCTCTCAATGCAACTACAGGACATGCTACATGAACGATCTCTCAAAACACGAGCGAAAACATACGGGCGAGAAACCATATAAATGTGATTTGTGCTCATTCACATCCGCTCAGTCATCTTCCGTAGCAACTCATAAGAAGAAACATTTTTTGAAAATCCGATTACCGATGCGGTGTGAGTTCTGCTCAGCCAAGTTTTACAAAGAAGAAAACTTGAGTGACCACATCATTCAAAAACATGATGAAAAATTTATCATTTACGAAGAGATCACTGAGGACGAATTCAAGAAATTCAAATCTGACAGTAAAGATTGAGTTTCTTAGAAAAAAAGATTTAAAAAAAAAAAGTGGTAATACCGGGTATATTTTCTATTGGCTTGCCATTGTTATGAATCGCATTTTTGTTGAGAAACACCACTCTAGTTACATACTCTTTTAGAAAACATATTTTTGTGTTTGTACCTCAGTTACGGACTTTATGGACATATGTCCTTTCTCTATGTTGCGATGGTCGCTCTCATATGTATGTATATGTATAGTCGTATAAATTTAAATCCTTCTGGACAACGCCCAACGTGTTAACAGCTGAATGATTTTGCAATTTACTATGTACATCATTGTACATACATGTGTATCGCCCAACATATTATATCTATGTAATAAATAATTTTAGCATTATGAAGGATCAAATTAGGGTATGTTCCAAAAAACATGTTCACTTGGAATAGCACATCAAAAAGTCCCTAATTATAAAAATGAATTTCAATACTTTCAGGGTATTGAATTTTACCTATTGTTTTCATTACAAATCGATTGTATATAAAAAAGTATATAATTATATTCAACAAATGATAAATTAAAAAGATCCTTTTTCAGCTATATACCTCGAGGCTGCCCCGAGTTGCGGGCCGACGCTTGACCTTAGGATGTATTTTTTCTAACCTTACTCTACACAATGAGGCATTTCCGTACATCGTTTTGGAGCCGTAACTCGGCGCTACAAGATAGGTTAAGCTTGCTCTCATTTTCATGTATAATATTCTAATTTGTACGTTAAGAGTTATAAGTTAAGTTGTACAGAAGCGTGTGCCGTTAAAGTGAGACAGGAAATTGATTCCAAATATTGTACCACTTTATTACTTTAGTAAATGTAGGTACAAATAGATAGTTTTTTTGATAGAGAAAACGAAGTAGAGAAAGATAGATCACTTAGATCTACAACTTAGAAACATGCAGTAATAATTTAGTACATAGTTTTAAGCTTAAATTAAGGTTGATTAAATAGTATGAATTTAATTGATGTGTTCCTTGAATATTTTTTGTTTTATGAGTTGTTCATCTAATTAGTTTAGATAATCTAGATCCTAACACACGAAATATTTTCAAGGAACATAGGTATATTTGGTTTTCATATCACACAAGAATCAATAAAACAAAATTCAAAACACAAATTCCACAAAAGTAGGGGGCTGTTTTGGGTTTTGTTCCTATTGTCATTTTTTTTTTTTTTGTTCCACCTTAATATCATTTTTATCCACTGTGCTTTGATAGTCGACATCGTGAGAACTTGGGCTGTTTCTTTCTCTGTTTATAGTCCTCTAGCGAGACACTTCTCCCTGTTTAACGTAATCAGCTAGACCAATAAAATTAGGTATTCATAATGCAGTATCAGTACCAATGAAAGAAATGACATCAAGCACTTAAACACACAGAGTCTATTTACTTATTTAAGGTATAATAATTATTTTAATAAAATTAGTACGTATTTTCTTATAAACAAATTATTTTTTCTCAATAATTTATCAGTAGATATTTGGCGATTCGAAGTGGTTGTATTTCTAACTGCACCTTTCTTTTAGTTACAGATTTAGTGGCAGTGAACTCCTATGTAATAGGTAGCCAGAAAACTGCCGTGGTAAAATTATGGAAGTGTACTAAATGCTTGAAATCTTACTCTACCAAAGGATGTCTTCAACGCCACTTGAAATTCGAGTGTGGGAAAGAGCCGAAGTTTGCATGTACCTTCTGTTCCTATAAAAGTTTTCGAAAGTTTAATCTGAACTCACATCTCCGTTTGCGACATGAGCTCCAGCAAGATTTACCACCAAAGTTGAACAAAAATAGTATTAAACTAGAATCATTTGCATCAATCAAACAGGAAATGGAATCTTTAGATTATACGACCAGAGGAGAAGAAACACATTCAGCATCCAACATTGTAAATCATAATTTTCTATCAAATTCAAGTTCAAATATAGACAGTTATAACTTGATTCATAGTCAAAAATTTGAGTTTTTACCAATCAAGCGTGAGATAGATTCGAATTTCAATCCATCTGATGTTTTTACTCCTGTAAATCATGTTAGCAGTATTAGGGACGTGCAGAATGATCAGGAAAAGCAGTTTGATCAATGCTACTCTGTCCTATCTAGTTCACATGGTCCGATGGATCCATTACAAAATTCTCCACCCGAAATTTCATCCTTTCACAGCCTCAAAGCTCTAAGCTTTAATGACAGTCTACATTGAAATTCAAGATTGACAGACAAAGAGTGTTGTTTGAGTACACTTAGTTGGCAAAGAAAGATTCCTACTAGAAATACCTACGGCCACTAGTGAATGATTGAGTTGGTGTTATCACGTTCTTTTTATTTTGTAATGTTCAAAAGTATTGGAAGTATTGTTAGCTTCAACTCTCTTCATTTCAGTCAGATTAGATAATAATTAATAGTAATAGTTATCATATTTTTTTAATCACTTTCGTGATATCACAACTACTCAAACTCGCTTTACTAAATCTACGCTGAAACCGGGACTTGAACCACCGATCTCCAGGTTACAAGTCCGTCGCCTTATCGATCAAGCTACTGAGATCGGTCAGTCAGATTAGATAAGACCACTTTCGATTCTGGTAGACTGTTACACAACGGTTAGTATGGGTACCCTTGACTCAACCTCATCTACAAATCATGGTAACTTGACAAATACTGAGCAAAATATCTTTCGACTCCCATAAAATATGGTGTTTTCCACATGTATGTAGACTATTTTTTTTATTGCTTTATCACTTCCACAATGCATCCAGTATTCTTGGGACTTTTCCTTCCAATCCCTCTCTGGCCTACATCTACCAACTTTAATTTGATTGTTGTTTGTAAATAAAGCTATAATAAACTTTTAAAATAAAACTTCCACAATGCTCTTGAATGTTTATGTTGCTCATAAACTAGTCATCTGGTCAACCATCATATTTTATAATTTTAAGAACTGACTATTATAGTGCTTCTAAGGTAGTTTTAAAAAGATTTTTTATTTATTGATTACCTAGGTACTTATTGTATTTAATTTTTATTTGTACTTTTACATTTCTATATAATTAAAAATAGACCTTTATAAATAAAAGAAAACCAATGGTTCATGGGTCCTACTAGTATCACCAGAGATTAATTGTATTTTACAATTTTATTTTACTTTCTCTCAGTGACATAGTTCTTCTTAATATGTTGAAATACATTATTCCATCATCTCATAATATTAGGTCGATTTGAAAAAGGTTTTTCCTTCTCTTTATATTCTTTCATATTTTTAAATTATTGTTATTTATATTTTTAATTAATTTTTTATAGAAAAAATATAATTTAATAAATCTATTTTACATTTACAATCATTTCTATGTATAATTTATTCCTTAGCTCTCTAGTGATTGAAAAAAAAATGTATTTCTGTAGAAAGTATCCTCTTTTTCAGTATATATAAGTACTAAATTCGTATGACTTTAGTACAAAACACTTCGTATATTCCATTAGAATTAACATAAAATATGTTAAACCTAATGTTTATTAAAATAAATATTTTATCATTTAAACTTATACTATGTAAAGGTACGACATCTTCCACAGCACATGTTACACAAAGCAAAGAGCAAAATATTATATTTTAATGGTAATGGTAATGGTGCTCAAAGGCACTTGTATTTACGGAAAGAGTCCATATAAACATGTAACAAATAACAAAAGTTAAAAAATAAAATACAATATAAAATTAGAAAATAACCTTTCAAAATTTAAAATATGGGTGCTAAAATATGACAAAATATTTTAATATATTTACATAATATATATAAAATATTTCTCAATTGCTGTGATGATAAATTTAATCACTAGATTCACTAGTCACAATTTTCGCCGTTTTCATGTTATCCACATTTTTGAAGATAATTCAATCCACTACCTCTATAATTCTATTTTTTTTTAATCATCTGCATCCCAACAGGTCTAGCATTTTGGAAATTTAATTGTTCCCTTCAAGTAAGTATAGCCTTCCATAAATCCTATTATGTGTGTAGTTTAGAGTGTAGTTGTAGATTTTCTCTTTAGACTAGTAGTTGTACACTTAGATTGTTACCGTTTGTTTGGTCTTGTTTCTATAAGTGTAAAATTAATGGCCAGTTGAAACATTAGAATTGGTCTTTAAGAAACTTTATACATGTACTTAGATCTATTTATCTTATCCTTCAATCTCTCTTACTCTTTATTTGGTTTTAGAAATGGGCACTGACCTTGAATGTTTGCAAAGCGTGATTTCATCCACAGTATCTAGGTTGTGTGCAACTGTGCATACATTAAGATAAACATAAATCTACGCCGAGACTTTTTGGTTTGACTTTTCATGTCATTTCCTTCAGCTTGGATTTTTAAAATAAATTATTTTTTAATAGTGTAGTAGATATACGAAAAAAAGTTGGTTTGACTCTCGTATCTTAGTTGTTATTCTTTGAACTGCTTTTTGAAATAGTTGTACGGACTTTTTTTTCCAATAACTTTATTATATTTTATTTTAATATTCATACATATTCTTCATTTAATATTCAATAGTTACTGCAATCCAATGTACTTTTCAGTATGTGGGATTGCAGCAATTGTAATTAACATTTTCACTCAGCTTTGACTTTTATTTTGTATTTTCCTTAGGTATTAAGATTGAAGAGAAAATGGTGCTACAGAACACGCGAAACGTTTTGAATACACAACACGCTGATTGGAAGCCGAGCGGCACCATCAGTGTGGAGAAGATGGCGGAGCAGAACAGCAAGGAGAACAACTTCGAGAACTTCACGTGCAAGAACTGCGGCCGCGCCTACACGAGGAAGGGCAACCTCGGCCGCCACCTCAAGTACGAGTGCCAGAAGGTGCCGCAGTTCCCTTGCGGCGAGTGCAGCAAGAAGTTCTACCGCAAGGAGAAGCTGCAGTACCACGTGAACACGACGCATGCGCACCTCGCGACCCCGCTCAACCTCAACGTGTCCACGACGCATGCGCAACTCACCGAGAGCACCTGTATGAGACCCCCATCAATCTCTCCACGCACGGGATCCACCTCGATCTGAACATCGCGACAGCGGGGATCAACGGTCGCTTCCTCTCTTCTCCTCAGTCCTCAGGAATCCCGAATTTCGGCCTAGGCGCCGCCCACGCCAATCCTTTTCTGTATTTTTAGATTCTCATCGGGGTTTTGAATTTTCTGTGTTCTCGAGACATTCCAAATTACAGTTACAATTTATTTTATTGTACAGATCCAAATTTTAGAATTTATTACAAAGATAATTAACTATTTTTTTTACACTTTATTTGTTTTTACAAAACAATCAACAACAAAAAATTAATAAAAATATATTTAAAAAACTTAGAAGTATGTACAAAAAATAAAAATAAACAACAATATAATAACAATAAACAACTATGTCTGTAAAGATCCAACAATTAAAATACCTACTTATATTACAATTATCATGTTCATCATGTACTATCTTGTTCATCATGTACTATCATGTTCATCATGTAATATCATGTTCATTATCACGTTGCTTTTCGAGACTGAATTTTGATCAGAGGTGTTTTCATTCTCTCCCAAGTAGAAGAGATTTCATTAAAATTGTCCTTTGCAACGGAGATATCATTTGTCCGTATTAAATGTCTTAATTTTCTTCTGTTTTCTATATTTTTTAATGCTCATTGTAGAAATCTCATTTGTATTGTATAGTTTGAAGGTGATCCACCGTGTTTGCGAACCACCGAATAAAAGTGCCTAAAATAAATACAAAATTGTGCCTTTAACCTACTTAACTTGCCTTGTTTATAGTTTTTTTTTGTATACTTTGATTTTTGAATCATTAACTAGATTTTAAAAAATGCCTTTAAAAAAAAGGTATGACCTTTTTTGAGTATTATATTTCTTTGTTCTATTAAATTTAAGCTCTTCATTTCATATTGTAATTTGCCTAATATACTTACCTACCTATAAATATTATTTAGAAAATACTTTGTGTCTTATTTCTCATAACTTTAGTTCTTATGCTCAAGTTTATTAATGATTTTTCGTACGAAGTAATAATTGTACATCTTTTACTAATCATATTATTTTGTTTTATTTTTCAGACAGTCATAATCCTATCATACTCCACCACTAAAATTTAATCTCAACATGGATCATATTCTGAAGAAAAGGCACCAATTTCTATAATCATAATACAATTGATTCTAACAGCCAATTAGAATTATTTTACAGATACATGAATTCTTGTGGTTGTCGAGTTATAAATCGTGCTTTTTCTTCAATTTCAAGAGGTTATATTTTGTGTCAGATATATTTTGTATCTATCTTCATGTCTCTCTCTCTCTCTCTGTCTTTTATATATCTCTCTCTTCCTCTATCTTTTATATCTCTCTCCCTCCCTGCAGTCTTTTCTTCTTTATTTATATATTTATCTTCATGTGACCATTTTCTGTTTCATTTTCAATACCTCACATTCTCCCTGTTCTATCACTGTTTCCAGTTCAAATCTTGATTAACACTTTTATTTTTATGGCTAACCGTCTACTTCTTCTTAATGCATCCATTTCTACTGAAACCTCTCTCTTTACTCTTTGTGACTACCTTTCTCTCTGTCTGTTCTACAAATCTTCAATGTTTTTCTATTTCATATTCAACTTGGAACTTTCTTTCTCCTGGTGATTGCTTTATGTATCTTGACTCTACTCTTGTACTTTCTTCACTTTCTTGAAAAATCAAAACAGCAGTTAGGTCTAGTTCCGTTACATAGTCCATAGGAGTTGTATTAATTCTTCTCTTCCCTCTTTTTTTTTGTCAATTTTCTATTTTCTAGATCTCGGCAACTTCTATCAAGGAATCCTCGAAAAGAATAGATCTAACTCGACCATTCTCAGCTCGATATTGAACAACAAGTCCGCCATCTTGGAATTAAAAGAACTGACCAAGAACGGAACGCAAAACTACTGGGGCTCCGATTATCGCTGCTTGAACTGCAATATCGATTTCCGGCAGAAGAAGAACTTGACTCAGCACCTGAGGTACGACTGTCCCAAGACCAAGGGGAGTGACAGGCCCTTCATTTGTCCGCACTGCTCCTTCCGATCAGCAAGGAAGTATAATCTCAAGGTTCACATCGCCAATCAGCACATGAAAATGATTCTGTAAACCTTCAACGATGACTTGATGAGAAAAATCTTGAGTGCAACAACCACTTGTTATGTTCTGTTGAGGTCTCATCATTATCGTTTGATTTTTGCAATAGTATCCTCTAATGAATTTTAATTTTTAAGTATTTCTTATTATATGTTGTTGCCGTTTTGATTTGAGTGGACTTTAGTCAAGAAATTTGAGACTTTGGGGGTTGTATTTTCAAATAAAGTTTCGTGTTAATGTTGATAAACGCTTTAATTGAATGAAATAGTCTGCACTTGTGTGATATTATTAAGAAGTTGTAGAAGCTAAACGAGGCTAAATTTACTTTTAGTCCGAAAGTTCCTATGAAAGTAAGTCTGTTTTTATTGTTGATAAGTATGTTATATTTCTTTGCCAGTGTCGCTGTTATGTTTGTATTCCTTGTTTTGATCTCGGTTATTATACTCTTAAGTTCAACATACTTTTCATTTTTAAATTTTATTTGCTAATTTAATGTGTCGTGCCATTACTTCAGACTTTGTGTGACTTTGTTGAATTAAAATTTAAGTAGTTATAATAAACTTGAATGTTCGTTTGAATTCGCCTAGTATACTAAGCTACGTTAGTTAAAATTAGTTCAATCATAATTCATTGTTCCTTTTAAAAGATCTTTTTTGCTCGTTTTAAGTGTATTTATATTAATGTTTGTACCTGACTTGAATTTCGTAACGACTCGCGAAATGTTTCTGTGCCTATTTTAATCTAGTGTGCCTCTTTTGGTAGTAATTTAAGTTCTGAATTATAAATAAAAGCTACTTTTTATCAATGATTGTTCTGTTTTCTTATCTATTAATTAAGTTATCTTTTTTTTTTTTTTTCTTCTTTTTTTTTACATAGTTTGTCAAGTTATTACTAATTTCGTAACCTTACACTCTGCCGGGCTGTCTCTTTCTTTGTATAGGCGTTCTCACACCTCGGCCGAGGTGTTTGATTTTATGTTAGTTCCTGTAATAATAATGTACAAACTGAGGTAGTTCTACCTAAATTAATGTTTAGATTTTTGATGCTTTTGACATGTGTTCAAATTCATGAAAAATGTGGAAAACTGCAAGCATTGTTGTTGTTCAGACTTTCCAAATTCATGCATCTCAGATCTATTCTGTTTAATAGGCTACCACTTTAGATGAATAAACTGCCAATGCATTTACCTTGTGGACCAAGTTTTGTATGAACAATTGGACAAGTCGCTATGATAGAAAAAGTTTTTTCTATTATGAAGAGTTTAATCTGTCGAATGTGTCGATCATTTCAGGATAAATTATTATTAAAAAACCGAAGTAATACACCATCTGGACTTCTTGAAAGACGACCTTTGTAAATTTGATAGGAAGATAAAGTATGTGATTTAAAAGAGCATATTTATTTATTTGTACGTTTATTACTTCTGTTCATAACAAAATCAAGCTATCTCAAAAGAATTTTACCTAGTTTTTTTTTGCATTTTAACAACTTAGTCATCATTCGTGCCATCCCCGTCATGTTTTATATTAGATGGTACATGTTGAATTTTTTTAGGTATCTCAAACAGAGACTGGTTGCCCCTCCTCATCAAGGTGGGCATTTATTATACTATCATTTCTTTAGTATTTTACCTAGTTTTCTATGCACAGTTGCACATAGTTAGATATTTCGTTTCGGATTGTTAAATTACCTCTGACCTTTCCAATGACGTTTCTCTTGCACCATTTTTTTTTCAGACCCACGAGCTCACAACAAGAGTAGATGCGATGTTGCAAGACCTTACTACTGCTCTGTCTGCGGGAAGAATTACAAAAAGAAGCATCATCTCGCTACTCACACCAGATTCGAATGTGGCAAATTGCCTCAGTTTGAGTGTCATATTTGTCTGCGGAAATTCTCCCAGAAAGGCTCCCTAAATAGACACTTGAACGCGCTTCATTATTCATGGCCAGTTTGATGATTTCAAATACCAAGTGAGAGATGTGCCAGTGCGTCCAAAATGTTACACCTAGACGAAGGGTCCAGAGTGCTACTTTGCTGTAGAAAATAACACACATTCGTAAAACATTACAAATTCATTGAACAACAACAACACTACTTGTTCTGTTGAAAAGAGCCATCATGATGGCCAACTAAATTTAACACTTAAACAATCATTGAGAATGTCATAAACAATAAATTAACCAACGCATTTCAAGACAATCTTTTTTGTTTTTCAATTCCTTTGTTTTAAAATAATTTCATTTCAAGACATGTTATGCTATCATGAATAACGTAATATTCATTTCTTATGTTACCCAATTATAAGCCTCCTTGTAAAGACAGTGGTTGAAGTGCTGAGTCATTCCTCCACTGTCTGGCTACCATCGTTCACGATGACCCTATGATGATGATGATGATGTTACCCAATTACTTTTTGATTTTACTGACACTGTCCACCCATTCTCCTTCTTTAGTCCATGAATATTTTGTATGTCATATTCGCAAGTTTACTTATTTTACCAGTTTATTTGATTTAGATGATTGCCCCTTTTGCTATGTATATCCTAGTCAGTAAACGTATATCTATTCCAGTAGAGTAGAAATCTGTGTTCCTTCAGAGTTTACCCCCTTTTCCCTATGTTTAAGGACGGAATTATGAGACAAAATAGAATTCATATAATGTACGAATATGTGTCAGTTCTTAACTTTTCATCAAATCTAGTTTTTATGTGCAATTTGAGAGTTACAGAATGTCTTTTAATTTCGCCCTTAGTTTTATATTAAATACATCATAGGTAGTTTCTACCGTTGATTTGACTGAATCCCATGTAATCTTGATTTTTTAATTCAATTATTTGTCTTATTTTATTGAGAGTAATTATTTATTTTGTTTATATTTGAGAATTTATTTTATTTTGTTAATGTTCTTGTTTCATTGTTGTTATGCTTTTTTTTATTTTAGATTGGTCGTAGAACATACGAGTATTCCTTTATCCTTACTCTCTAGTTTTGATTATTTTAAATTATTTTGAAATGGTAAGACATATTTTTTCTTTCTTTAACAAAGTCATTATTTTTTTACACCCATACGTCTTTATGAATATAAAAGGTTTTTCAATAGGAACGCCCCACTTTGTTTTGTTAATCTGAACGCACCCCATATATCGATTTGAATAAATTTGGTTTTATTTTTTTCATTAGAGTTTGCCATTTAGTTATGGTACACGAACGACCTCAATTGTCAAAACTTACTAAATGTTGATCAATAACTCCCTCTAAATTCAAAATTTTGAGTTTCATCAAAAAATCATTAATGTTGTTCATTAATGCTTGGCTTTGTTAAAAGCAAAATATGCTCCACTGGGCTATTGAAAAGTCACATGTGCTTCATGAGAAACCACTACATTCACACAAACTGACCGTTTGGTGTGGAACACAAAATATTTGGAATATCAGTAGACTTGGTTGAAAAATAAGTCGAAAATTGAGTCAAACTAATGGTCCCCTATAAACAATCGGTCGGTATATATTTACTGATGTTGAATATCATAATGGCAAAGGGTGTAGGTGTAATAAGAATATATTTTGTTTTGGTACTCCAAACAACCTGCGTTTTGTAACCATTTAAAAAGTAGGGCGTTCCTAATGGAAAACCCTTAATTAGTGTCGTTTTGTGTGGCCGTCCATTTGACTTGTCTCAGTGAAAAGTTCAAAATTAAATTTTTTTGAAGAATAATAGGTTTTTCTTATGTTTTTTTGTGATTAGTTATCTCTTGATCATCGTGTTGACACAGTAGCTTTTATAAAAAGTTGATGATACCCTTATTTTAAATTCTATATTTAAGATCAAGGCCTTATGAATAACCTAGCACTCCTAGCAGCCATCTCCTGAACAAAATTTGGGGTCTATTCACAAATATGAAATTTGATCTCGAAAATTTAAATTTAAATCTTCTTGAGGTAACTTATCCTGATTGGGATTGAATATAGAAGCTTGGGCTTCTTATAGAAACCTCAATTAAAATCTCTCAATTTTTTTTTCTAAAACAAATTAGCGAATTCAATCCATGTGTAAAGTTATCATATTTGTGTTAATCACTTTCGTGATATCACAACTACTCAAACTCGCTTTACTAAATATACGCTGAAACCGGGACGTGAACCACCGACCTCCAGGTTACAAGTCCTCTGCCTTATCGATCAAGCTGCTGAGGTCGGTTTGAGTAAAGTAGTTCATATAAAAAGGACTTGTAGTTTCTCTCGTGTCATTCATCAAACTATGAATAAAATCATGTTGTGCTCTCTCTGTTTTGTCTTCCCCTCGGCTCGCCAGAAGGTGGCGGCTCGCGTCAGTTCACCTGCTTCAAATGCAACAAAAAGTACAACAGGATATCCACGCTGCGCAATCACCTGCGCTACGAGTGCGGGAAGGAGCCCAAGTTCAAGTGCATGTACTGCGAGTACCGCAGCAAGCGGAAGGGGAACGTGGTCTCGCACATACGCACCGTTCACAAGAACTTCTTCCTGTTCATCAATCCGGACACGCCACATCTGGACAAGACCAACTTCGTAGACCAATTTTCCGAATCTGTGAACAAAATGGTTCTGTTGAATACTTAGGATAGTGTAAACTAAATGACTTGTTGAATAATTAAATATGTGTGAAACGGATGTTTTCGTGGAATGCGTTCAGATGATGTTAACCAATTTTGTAAACAAAGTGGTTTTGTTATATTTTTGATGAATATTCCTAAGTCTAAATCATTTATGAAAATTGTACTCAAATTGGAGTACTAATTTGAGTACAACTTTCTTTTTGAGTACAATTTTCAAATTGAAGTTGTTTTCCCAGTTTAAAACAATACGAAAAATCAAGATTTTATGTAGTACTTCTAAGAAATCTAAAGTATGAATGTTCTCTTAAAGATCATACCCCTCCTTGATGGTATTATACTGAACACTTGCAGTCACAAACTCACCTCCCAAGAAAGCTAGATAAACCTTATCTAACAACAGTAAAGTTGCAATTATTTGCTGCACTTTATTTGATGAGCACAAAAACATCCAAAGTTTTTTTTTGGGGGGAGGCAGAGATTTTTATACAAATTATGTTTTAGGTCGACAATTACTAAATCAAACAATAAAAAAAAACTAAGTAGGTAAACATTGTATATTGGCAACTTCGAGAACCAAGTTACGAAATACAGATAAAAGCTATAAATCAATTACAATACCATAGATTACCATAATATTGGTAAATCTCATTTTTATTTTATCTCTAGGACTGACTCTTTTGCAAGTGAAACTTTCAAGAGCTATTATGTTTCTTTAGAAGTTGCCACTCTAATTGTAGTGCTATCCGGTTGATGACGTTTGATCATTCAATGTTCCATAAACTGAAATCAACTCCCTGTAGTGTGCCAAATTTTGTGTGAACTTTCCTCTGTAGTACCTATGTATTAACTATGTTTAGATTTGTCAAAACAAACTCATTAATTTTACCATAGCTTTATTTTCTACTATTACTCAGGTGTAAACATGATTTTTTTAAAACTTGTGTCACAACACGTGCGTAATTTTGTAGCTCATGTTTAATTATTAAATACTTTTAATAGATTTGTTGACACATTAGACTTCCTCTCTGAATGCTTGTATTCTTCAGGTCACTACAAAAAATCAGCTCTGTATCAGAACGAAACAGCTTTATTGTATAGTTTTTACAAATTTTGAGGACCATATTGTCATGATATATAAAACCCAATTTCTTATATTGATTAATATTGAAAATTAATCTATTCAATGAGAAATGGAACTCAACTTTTATTTAGATGATATCATCATAGTTTAATTTGAAGAATTGATTTTAAAATCAGATAGAATTGAATTGGTCAAATTAATCCTCCTGTTACATAAACATTTCAATAATGTCGAAGGAAATATACAATTTTGTGAATTCTATACAAAGATTTCTCCTTATTTTATAAGTAAACATGTGTTTCCAGGATTATTAATAACTAAATCTGTACCATGGTTGAATATTTTCCCTTGTAATTTTAAATAGATTTAAAAAAAAAGTTTAGATGTTTATTCCTTGAGGTGTTGGAACTCTTCATTTTTGATTTTATATTATTTTTTCTATTACTAACTTTTTTTTCATATCAGTTTCGTTCAAAACTCAGACGTGATCTCAATTTCTTTCTATGTATATTATCAGTGCCACCTCAAGGGATATTTCTGATTTGATACTTTCAAGTCATGTGATTTATAATTAAATTAGTCGAATGTTATTTCTTGTAATATTTTATTTTCTGTAGGTTTCATTTCTTCATCATTTTACTTTAGATACTCCTGTTGATTATATCTGTAAAATGTAACTTGTAATTTTTTACAAAGCAAATGTCTTGGACAAGATACGCATTAATTCCTTTTTAGTAAGATTCCATTAAAAAAAAAAAACACAATACTTCCAATTGCTAATATTTGAAATTTCTCGGAAGTAAAATCATGTTCAAATCATGAATCTCATGTGAATACATACATAATTATAACTAAGAAAAACTTTCTCGTCATCAATGTGTCGAGGCTTAATTTCCTATGGTAAAAAGTGATAATTATTTTATTTCTTTTGTAACTAATCAAAATGTTCCTACTCGTGAACAGCTTGGATATTGAGTAAAAGCTTATGTAATTATGTATGATCTCTACACAAATTGATAGCATTGTGAAGTATAGAAATCAAAAATATACAAAAACAATACTTCCCATGTTTTATCTTCATGAACTTTTTTTGTTTTTTTTTTCCATTCAGTTTCTTTCTTTTTCTCGAAAATATCAACGAAAAAGTAAAATATTGAAATTCTTTAGAATTTTCGTAATATAAAAACAATTGGTTCTTTATTCTCATATTAATTTTCATGGCCATTTTAGATATTTATGATTATTTGAATGAATACTTTTGTGAAATTTGTACTAAATTGAGTACTGAATACATGGAATCCAAAGCATTATGGTTCATCTATGCCTAAGACTGGGTTGATCACTGTGAACTATTATGATGAAAAAATACAAAATGTTAAAAAAGGCTACCAGTCTCACATCTAATTTTCTAGGATGCTTTTCGCTGAACCACTTTTAACTCCATCTTTTGTTTTGTTTCAGATTTGCTCACAATTCAAAGATCACCTATTCTTTATTCTGTAAAATATACAATCTAATATTAAATTTCTCAGTCGTTATGAATGTTTTTAATCGATTTTTTACCAGTTTATTTAAAATTATAAGCAGATGATGTCAAGAAGAAAAAAAACAACATTCAGTTTACTGACTATAGGAAAAAAAACCAGAAAAGTACAATCGCAATTCAGAGGAGTAACCTATTTGAACATAAACAAGTTATTATTGAGTTAATAATATTCAATTGATTAAATAATAATAAATACATTTATTCGTTGTTGTTTTTTATCTATCAGTAAGTATTTAATTGATTATACATGATTTGTACATCTTACATCAATTAAAGGAAGTCCGTAAATAAGTTATTTATTTACATCATCTACATTCTACAAAATTACATTAAATTAACCAGACCCTGTAACACAATGGGTTTGGTTGTCCAATGAACTTTCCTTGAATATGAGTGTACAGGTACACTCATCTTGGATAGTTTGAGTGATGATTTTAGCATTTGTTGAATTTTCCTCTCGCGCTCAATATTTGTTTATACAACTCTCTTAATATTTTAATTTCTCTCTGGGTTGATAATCCTTGTGTGATTTGTTTCAATGTAACAATTGTAACACAATATGTAAAAGCAGTCGATTCAAAATTTACCCTGTTTCAATAAACCTTGAAATTAAATAATGTGCAACACATCGTACTCAATACAAACAAAATATTTTCTCTTGAGTATTTCCCCAGCATGCTTTCCTATTGAACTGTCCTGGGCCTTACTTACTTATAGAGAAAATATTGTCGGGGTGAAATACTTTTAGAGAAACATTAAAAGGGTGAACAATATCGCACATTTCACAGCTTTGAAAGTGGTATGAAAACAATGATATATCTGTCATACGGAACAACCATCGGGCCTTGCCTTGTGGAATGATTGAGGGGAAATCATCGGTTGGGTGGAAGAGCTCACAGTGTGAGAATCCTGCCGTTAAAGCCATAAAAAAAAGAACACATAAGTATCAATTCTGCTTAAAGTACAATATGAGTTAATTTCAGTGCAAAAGATGTGCCCCAGCCTTTATATTTCATCTGAATGAAGGGGCATTTTGGCGTTTCTCCTTAATTTAATAACGTCAACTCAATAATAATAGTAATATTTTATCAAGATATTTTCCTTGTATTCTGGCTAAAACTTTTTTACATTTATTTCTTAGTTAAACACATTTCGTCCTTACCCACACATTATCAGCACTAGTCCAGGAATCCGTTTTTCAATTCCAAAATGTTTTAAACCATTTTCTTTGATGTGAACCATGTTTTGCTATAATTCCTTATCTCGGGATATTAAAAAAAAAAACTTAAAAATAATTAATCTAATTAAAATGGAATTTCTTGTCATGTGTACCTATCTACCCTTTATTTGCTTAAATCCCTGCATCTGTGTTGGCATGTAAATTTGATTTCTCATTTGGATTGAACCTAAGATACCACCTGTAAAGGAGGTGTTATCACTGCAATGACGCCCTGCATAGTGTATTTAAGCTGTTTGAAGTACAATTTTGTTTTGGTTTGTCTTTAGCATATTAGTGTTTGCATTTGGAATTTTCTTTGCTTCACCTAATACATCTAGTGTGTTTATTGTTTAATTCGGATCTTATATTTTGTTATAGTTTTTTTCATTCAAGCTACGAAGAACCGTCAGACCTCTGATTTCAAATCCCACTATCTCTCCTTCATTACTTTCATTCGTTATAGTCCTCCTGTTCTCTCTTTCTTTCTTTGTATGTAGAACATCTTTTTTTTATCCGATACCAAAAGATAAAAAAATAGACAATTATATTTAAAATAATCAACATACCAATAAACATTTACATTTGTGCTCGGTCTTAGTACTCTTCATATCCTAATAGTCTTTCCCCAGAACGAAATCTGGTCCGGGCTCCTCTAATTCGGGGCCGGATCCAGCCTAAAATTGTTCCTGGGGGTGTATTCTAGAACATCTTCACGTTATCACGTAGTGTCATGAAAGTTCAATTTTAGTTAACAAAAAGCCATGTTTTTTTTATATATCAATTCATGTTTGTTTTCGACGCAATTTGATAATCCTAAATTTGAAAAATAAATCCTTTATTCTCCGTATCGAATGACCTTGTCAATGTCAAAGAAACGTGAAGCGAAAAAGAATTCAACATTGTTTACATAAAGAACCGATTAAGTGATTATGTTAGTTTTTGAAGATGTTCGTCTGTTGAGAAGACAGTGCAGTGGTCAAATCTAATAGACGCCTGTCTTTTTATGGCTAGGCAATGTGGCATGAAAGAGGGTCAATAATTTTAAGTACTGGATACTTGGATATGGATAGGGTAGTGATTTTGTGGAGGGGGTAGTGAAATATTCAGCCTATTAATTTATCTTTAAATCCCTTAATATGCTGAATTACAGTTAGAAAAATCTGAGTTCGAATCTCAGTAGACTTATTTTTTTTACTACCTGCTTATAATTTCAATCATATTTGTGGTCTTTTTGGGATGTTGATTTGCTAAAGTTTAGCATTTAATGTAAGAGGGTTGCATGACAAAGGAAAGGAAATCAGAAAACAAAAAGAATGTTATAGAAATATGATCCATTGGAACTGCCAAATGTTTTCTATAGCATGAGGCGAAATTTTATGAAACATTGGTATGTATTTAAAACCATTTATTCTGTTGTAGGTAATGTATTTAAAATTAAATATTGAATAGGTACCCTAAATTTATATATTTTTTTTCTCTCTCACTGATTCTGAATAATTCTGTTAAAAGTTAACTCTGACACGCTAGTTTAAACCATCAGTTGAACCTATTTAAAGTCTTGAAATCACTTTGATCTACTAGGCCCTATAAATAAACATTAAAATAAAATAAATATAATTTTCAAATGGTTTGAACGTCAATAATACCCCAAAATAACTTTTTTCAGAATCGTGTGTCAGAACTTCTATTTTGAAAAGCATAATCACGGTTTCGATTTCCGTTGAAATGTCTTTCAAACGTAATGAGTACCATTTCACGTAAGAAGTCAATCTCAACGTAATACATATTATCCATTTTGGGAAAGTATTAGCTTTCCCTATTTGATTCGAAAAGAATTTCCGCCTTGTCTTCTTATGTGAAGGTACTGCTTTTTGTTCTGTTTTAAAAAACTCATTTTGTAAAATACTAGTGGATTTTTCAATATATGTTCATCAACCAAATTTTGTTTGCTTTTGGAAAAGTTTTATTTTATCAAATTGATATCCCTTGTCTTGGGGTACATCAATAAGTACGTATGTACCAAAATCCCATCTAACTACATAATTATAAGTTCCTGATGTTCTTTTATCAACTAGGACACTTGTTTTGAAACTACTGTTCCTTAAGTAAACTTACCAACAAGGAACGAATTGTTTTCCATTGGTTGATGAGCATCATATTGAGTTACCCACCTCTAGACTAGAACTTATTCATCTTGCTTGTGTGTGTGCGTGTGTCCTCCTCTAGATATTATGGAACGCTTTGACATGTGATTGAAAACGTAACTTTTTGCACTCCATTTTTAGTTGTGAAACCCATTGTGATTTGAAAACGTAAGCATACATTTGTTTTATTATTTTGTTTGATTTTAATTTAATTTATCTTCAGTTTTTGATTTTGCTTTTATGGGGAAAAAATAATGTCCGTGTCCTTTAAACATGAGTGGTATCATTTTTGTATCATATTAAATTCATAATGTCATACTTACTTGTTGACGTGATGCATATCCGAAAAGAGCTGGTTCGATACCTGTCTTAAGGAGGATTTTGCTCGAAAATATTGTCATCTGAATGTGGAATTGTGGATCCAACAAATTTCGTCTGGCTTCGATACTTGGCGAATTTAAAGCTTTTGGACATTGCACTAGGTTGACCAGGGTTCACTTAGCCTGCTGTGGACAGTTGACACATTTGTAGGATTCCGTCGCTCACTTACCATGATACAGTATCCATCTTACTTCCACTTAAATAAGGAGATACTAAACCACAGAATTGTTCTTGCTTCCTAGCATATTATGAAGAAAATGTGTTGTTTCTTCTTACTTTCTATAGTCACTTGGTATAGAAAATATTTTGAACATCCACTTTTTTTCCAAATCGAGCAGATATTTTTCCGACTATATAGGTCTCTTCTTACAACAAAAAAAACAACAAGTTCCCACTTTTTTCTTTTTTTTTTCATCCCGATTTCAACTTGTTTCCCTTCGTTTGGCAGGCTCGTCGAAGCTGTTCTGGTGTCACGCGTGCGGCAAGACGTACCAGCATCACACGTCGCTCACGCGTCACATGAAGAGCGAGTGCGACTATCTGATCGCCGAGCCTGCGTACAAGTGCCCCGTGTGCAACCACAAGACCAAGAGGAAAGAGAGCCTCAAGCTGCACATCTCCATCAAGCACTGCTACAACGCGAAGCGGAAGTAGACCCGTCGGCGGCGGCGGCGTCGGAAGTGTTGAGGAGGGGCTGACGAGTCCCGCCGGGGTTCGCCATCATCGAATTGGCGTGCGGTTCGATACGGGAGGATTTTCTGAGCTCAAATTGAAAAGGGTAAAAAATGATTGAAAATCCATTAGCACATTATCTTATGGAGATAAGTATACTCCTTTGTTATTTAAAGATATTTGGTTGAAATTATGAAATTTGAAGGAACAATGAGGTAAAATTGAAAAGGGTAAAAAATGGTGTGGCAAACCACTATCCATTAGCACATTATCTTATGGAGATTGTTATACTCCTTATGTTTTTTAAAGGTATTTGGTTTGAAAATATATGAAAATTTGAAGGAACAAAGAGGTAAAATTGTTCAAAGCGCCTAAGAATTCCTTTTCACTTCTTGGGTAATATGAAGTTAAAAGGTATTGTGGGGAGTCATTTTGTTAGTGACACGGTACCTACACATAATTAATTATTCAATAATTGAGGACGTAGATTATGTTTCTAAAAAGTGCTTAAAAAACAGTGTCTATAGAAGATTTTTAAAATATATCCAAACGCAAACTCAATTTTTTATTCCAGAATATTTATATTTTAAGGGCATAAATAGGCCAAATTTCACACCACCGACAAAAATCGCATTCGATATTATTTCGATTACAAAGTTTTGTAAATAAGGAATTAGTAGTTAAAACTGTGGGATAGCGTAGTGGTAAGCTGTTGTATTTCCATGTGGAAGGTTCTACTCTCGAACCCCAGAACTGACCAATTATTTTAGTTTGAATTTAGATTATAATTTATAAAACCATATGACTCTTTCAAAAAAACTGAGACTTTTCAGCCCCTCTTCATTTCAAACCTACTATGTATACATTAGCAGCCTTTATAAATAGTAAAGAAAATATACCTAACCTAGATGTTATTTTTAAGATCTTGACAGAAAATATGTTTCATATTATGAAAATTGATTTTTACTGGAATCTTTCTGAAAAGAAAATTTATTCATCTGTAGCAGTAGCAGTCAAGGAGCTTCAAGATGTAATAAGTGAAGGGAGTGAGAACTGTGTAGCTAGAGGGATAAAATACAATTAATATAAAGAAAAATCTTGTAATTTAAAATCCCTCTATATTAATTTATTCATAATCAACGCAGGTCCGAAAATTGCTCAAGTATTCTGAGTACTTTGCCCTCTGGACTGCAAAAGATAGAAATATATTATCTGTAAAATAAAAAAAAGTGACAATATTTACTTGTCTAAATGACTCCAAATTTGGTCTATCGTCAAGAAAGGATTTTTAAAAATTCCAAATAAATTTCAGCTAGTATAATATAAACTTAAAAATTGAGTTTTCAAATACATATTAAGATTTATGAATACTTAAATAAGTATTTTCATACTTGGTAACAAATTTTTGTCCATTATACTAAATTGGTGGTGTTTTTGGAATGGTGTATTTTTGACTTGAGTCTGTATTTTTGCTACTTAGATTCCCAAATTCTTCAAAAATACGATATTACAGCCTTGACCATACTTGAAACTCCTTGTCTGTTATACACTTTACATTCAGTGTTAAATTATTTGAAAAACTATAGATTTAATTACATAAAAAATTTAATCAAGTAAGAAAAGAAAATCATACCGAGTTTTAACATGTCCTACTCTTGAGCCAAAATATGAAGCAGTATTACATTTAGATACTTGCATATGACGTCATAGAAATATCCGAGACAAAATTTTCTTTATTTTATCTCCTCAGGATTTTATTAAAGGAACTGTTCAGTTTAGCCTGAATTGTTAATTCCTCCATTACACATATGCCACAGATAAGTCTGTACCCAATTGATGTGGCTAATCTAACAGCCGGAAGTGACAAATGGTTAGATATAGTCTGAGACCTATGGAATTACCTTAGACGACCGACAGTTTGTGATCTCTTGGGCGGATAATACGGTCCCGACATTGTGTACCACCGGTGGTACACCGGTCATTTCGTACAACGTGCGTGTACCACCGTGTAACCGGTCGTCTAAGTGTTAATATTGGCTTTTGAACCGGGTTTAACGGTTTTGAACTAACATTTCTTAGATGCTACCAGCAGAATCTTGCAAATTGACGAGCTCTCTTAAAAATCATCCATATTTTGTTTCTTTTCTAAGTTTGAATTGTGCTTTGAAGGGCACGAATATATCAACTGCTAATATTTTGTGTGTTTGCCATTTTTCTCACTTGTGAAATTTCGACAGTCGTAAGGAGAGCATTGTCATTATTTCTAGTCTGATGTGTTCTTTTTCCGAAACTTTTGTTGTACTTTTTGTGTGTGATTATCCTAATCCTTTCACCAACACAGTTTTCTTTTCATTTAGACTTCACATTGAACTCACCAAAGGACCTAAGTTATTAATCACCTTGTTTTAATGTCTTTTTCACTATTTTATTGATCTTGCCATTGTTCGGTTTTATCTTCTTCGCCTAACGAACAAATCATAATACTCGATTATTTTCGCTGTATTCTTTTTGTTATATATGTACTATACTTTATTTATAATTTATAGTGGAACCATTTCCTGCGATACCAAGTTTCTGGTTGATTTTACTTTAGATTGCTGATTGACTCAACGGTTTTCTTGGTATCTTTGGAATTTTTTGTGAATGGAAAATTCCACGGACGAGTTAAAGTATCCAATGGAACGAATGAAAGAGACTTTTACAGTGAGAGAGTACTTCTTGTTGAATTATATTTTGTTTATTTGAGCAGCTAGAAACTCTCTTCACAAGTCAGCCCTAAGCACTGCGTTAGTCTTAGTATCACCGCCTATTTTTAGAATTTTAGATACCTAGTATTGTGGTTGAGTAAGAAATGGAACTGAAATGTATTATTTTGATGTAAGTATATCTCATGCACAGTTTTTAAATTCAAACTAATCGGAAAACTATCACTGGATAGCGTCAGAACAACAGTACGTGATAGTTAAGTTATCCTCCAGAATTTTTTGCACTGTCTACACAAGGAGACTAATAATTGACAAGGTCCTTCAGAACATTCTTCATATTGTTAACCAATATATTTTCTCTGTTTCGTTTCAATTCCATACTTACTCTGCCTACTTACTGTCAACTGCTTTATTATATTCTTCAAGTTACTTGGTTCCAAATTGTATTACCAAAGATCAAATTATTTTGTAAATGTACATACATAGTTTTTAATGCCCATAATTCCTTTTTTTACTATTATTTACAAGCGTTAGTTTTATTTCCTCGACAGCATCATTTTTAGTTTATGTTTACTTTCTAATATAAAGTGTAGAAAGTACTCCTTACACATAAAGTGGTGAACCGCATTTGGAATATTCATTACAATTTTTATTGTAAATATGGACTATACCCATGACCATTGAAAGGTTTCATCTCTTATTTTATTCTGTTTGTAAGAAGAAATTGGTGTTCCCGTGAATGTTCTGAATATCGTCAGATTCGTTTATTATCATTAGTGTTAGGTAATTTGTTTTTTTTTTTTTTTGTGGTATTATTTTATTTATTAATTCGTTAGTGGCCTTGTCTACTGTATGATAATGATAAGGTAGGTATATAAAGTTCTAGTTTTATTTTTATAGTCATTTAAATTAAAGATCTTTTTTCATTATTAGTTTGAAATATATTTAAGAAAATATCCAATCTAGCTGTATTTGTGAGCAAAATAGTCTCAAGGTATCATTAAAAGATTTCACTAAATAAGATGATGTTAATCTAAGATTCATTTTTTGTCCATAAGTAGGAGTAAGTTTTGAGTACGGGAATGTTCGATAATTTTTGTCTTCATTTACCCACAGTTAGCAAAATTTAGATTTTTTATCTGTATAAAACTGTAGAAACATAATATACGATGTACTATAGTTTTATGAGTACTATGTGAGTTATACTATCATACGTAACATGTAGAATTCACATGTTTTGACATATTTACGTCAAAATTTCTTGAGAAATTCACAAATCGATTAAACATTGTTTGATCAACTATTCTGATCATGTTGAAAGACAATTATTCTTATTTAAATTTGATGCCTAAGACTTACTTTCTAGCTTGTTGGATGAACTGGGAAAAAATGTACAAGTAGCTCTAAAGTAAAAATGAGAAGAAGAAAAATGTGAGTAGGTACATTTTGTACCACGAGTTATTTAATTATTGTACATTCTTAATGAATGGCTTAAATAGTACCACAATTGTGTTTTTATGGAAAAGAAAGGAAAATAAAGAGTTAATTTAGGAATTCATTAAGTAAATTTTATTTGAGTTTTATTGGATAGTCAAATTATAAAATTATGAGAAGTATAAATTTCAAGTACATATATATTTTATTTATATATACAGTAAAATTATAATATAATCTATTTAATAAACTATTATGTATTCAAATATTTAACATAAATGCATACCTTATTTATCAATTCCATGCATACCTTATTTATCAATTCCATGTAGATGTTATTTATCAATCTATACAAAGATTTTTTTGATTTTTATGCTCGTGAATTCGTTATTTTCAGTGTGTAAACATTGCAATCAAACAATAAATGGACATTGTGACTCCTTGGTATCTCACTCTAAATCATGTACCTTTGCGTCGAGACCAGATATCATCATGTATAAATTTGTTTGTTACAACTGTGATTACCACGCACATACGTCTGACAGAATGAGGAACCACATCAGAATACACATAGGAGAAAAACCTTATAATTGTAAATATTGTAATTATAGTTGTGTCCAATCATCAGCTATGAAAATCCACCTTCGCATTCATTCTGGCGAAAAACCTTTTAAGTGTTCGCAATGTGATTATTCTTGTTCACAATCTAATAATTTACGATGTCACATGAAGTCTAAAAATCACTACTAATCTAACAAAATTGCCATCTGTACCCGAATGTGTCTAAAGACTAGTTAAAAGTTTAGACCAGAACACATGTTTGACAAGATATTGGAGAAAAAGAAGGGATTTAAAATAATATTCAAGGAAAATCCATATGTTTATGGTTTCACATATGTTTCACAAAGTATCTAAGAAACCTAAGATATAAAATAGAATAATAATTATTTGTCGAGAAATTCAAAATTATGTTTTTATTGATGCAATTCTGGTGATGATTGAAACGATTCAACTCTTAATTTATTTATAATACCCTTTTTGTATATCGTTAAGAAAAAATCAAATGTATATTTGTCCTGAATTTAACTATCAACAGAACTAATAGCTCCATTTACTTATTTTCAGATATAAATTGTATACACTGCTCACAAGCTTTTCCCAACGAAGCGGAAGTATTACTTACCCACTGTACGGAATGTGTGGGTGTAGATCGAGCTGATATTACCCACAAGTATACATGTTTTTCTTGCAATGTTCACTCGATGAGTAAGAGAGATATGAGACATCACATTAGAACTCATACTGGAGAGAAACCATTTCTTTGCACTTTCTGTGACTACAGAACAAATCGCCCGGACAGCCTAAGATTACATATCAGAAGACATGTAGGAATCAAACCATTCCTGTGCTCATACTGTAACTATAGTTCTGTGTCTAGTTCAGGTGTGAACAAACACGAGAAATTTCACCATAATGTATAATATCGATTTTTTTTAAAGTATACCTATATCTGATTTTTGTGAAAGTATATCTGGATAGTTTTCAGGTCAATAAAAATGTTATTCACCAATAATTACCGAATCGATTCTTGTTTTTCAGAAGTAATTTGCATACATTGTAGTACAGATTTAGAAAATGATACAGAAGTCATTTTGCTGCATTGCAAAAACTGTCCAGAAAGTTTACTATCTGCCAACAAGTTGGTTTGTTTTAAATGTGAATACCGTACTCCCTATTCCGGAACCATGCGACGACATATTAGAGCTCATGTTGGAGACAAACCGTATAAGTGCCTATTTTGCACATATCGAAGTAATCAAAGTTCAAATCTTATGTCACATATAAATTTAATACACACGAAAATGAAAAAGCGTAAGGAAAAGTGCACAACCAAATATCGTCTGACAGAAAGTACCAAGAATTGTTCTACTTATATTAAATTGGACTCTTCTTTTGTTAAATTTGTGTGATTTTAGCATTTAGAACTTCTTTTTGCTAGAATATTTCCATGGTTATATTATATTTCAATCGTTGTCAATAGACTGCTGGGTAAATCTAGAAGATGCCAGATTTTTCCACATGTCTCTGTCAACTCCTCTGTCCACCTCAGATGTGGGTTTAAATTAAATGTGAAAGACGAAGATTTTTATGTCTTAACTCTTTCCAATACCAATGTGGTACTTTTGTATTTGTTTTGGTTCTAAAGGTTCTGTAACACCATTATGCAGGATGGACAGTTTTATTTTTCAAGGAGAGGAAAGCTCATGCAGAAAAGTGTGAGACTGCCGATCGCCCGGTATCCATGGCTGCCTAACTTAACTAACAACTGCGGCACCTCATCTATACTAATGGTTCTGGATTGACAGCTAGACATATTATATTCCGACCTTACTTTTGTTTTATATCTACTGTATTTTACAAGAACAATATATCCTTGTGCAAAATAGATAAACTCTGCCTCAAAACACAGGTAAAGACAGAAATTAAAAAAAGTGTGTATTACCTCGAAAACGAAGCGAGATTGCACAAACGCTTAAAAACGAATTGAAATAAGTAACATATTGATCATACCTAACTAGTATGTAGGTGTCAACGATTTCTATTTCACCTTTCATTAGGTTGGAGAGGAGATTTTGTTTACACTTAGTTTTTAAACCAGTTTACTCACAAAGACACTCACACAAACATGTCTAGTTAAAAAATATCGTTGAAGACAAACTTATATATTAATCTTAGAGCTTAAAATGTAAAATTATGTCTTATTATTTGTTAAATTAAACCATGATATTTAGGTGTTTGTATAAAATTTAATTTTTTTTTTTCATCATTTTGTTTTCAGTATTATGAACTCAGCTATGGTTAACTCGAGAACTGTTGGAATTAGATAAAATAATCATTTTGACCAAGTTTTCATAAATCAATGGGAACGTGTTTTATAATTCGACCCTTAGTATAATAATAAAATTATTCCATTGAGGTACTTATTTTATTAATTGTTTTTCAGTAATAGTGGAATTGCCAACAGAGTATGAAGAAGTGGATGGAGAGGATTTTATCAAGTGTACGTTTTGTGATTTCCCACTAAATAATAATATGGAAGAAATAATAAACCATTGTAATTCTTGTGGAGTGCGAGCGAGACCTTCATTGGCCTACAAGTACATTTGTTTCATTTGTGAGTACAACACATACTACCGTGAAAGTATGAGAAAACACATACGAACGCATTTGGGCGTAAAACCATATAAATGTGGGATATGCAACTATAGCGCTGCTCAAAAGAACACATTGAAAAGACATGTAAATGTTCATTACAAAGACAATCCATTTTCTTGTTCGCTTTGTGACTTCGTTGCGTCCAGGTGTTATATTCTTACAAAACACATTAAAGAGAATCATAGTGAGACTGTGTGTAATGTAGAACAAATTGAAAGTTGATTTCATTTTCATTTTTAAGTATTAATAGATAAAAATATAAAGTATGTTCATAAAGTCAAGCAACGGCTCATTAACTTTTTGAATGATTAAAGCTGAAAGTCCAAAATACCTACACTTTTATTTTTATTTAAAATGAAAAAAGGAATCTATCGCTTACCAATGCAAATTGGCGGTCCGTTAATTCTATTCTAAGCCCATGGTAAGACACAGTTTCTCAAAAGGTGATGGCTTAAACTGTCTTAGAAATACTTATCAAGAGAGATTTTTTTCTGTAAACTTTTCGACTGAAACGACCCAGAATTGGTGTGTAAAATCAATGTTGCCTTGAGAAGCGAAGGGTCAAAATTTACTTGTGGGGCTACCTGAACTAACTGAAAAAGAAAGTCTACACTCTACACCAATAAACCGCAATTATCAGAGAAGCTCGCGAACAAAATACGAGCAGAGAGTGCAAAAATTACACCCAAAACAGTTTAAAAAATTAAAAAGGCATCCATATTGTTCTCAAAAGAACCCACGATACAATGAGTTCTAGAGTCGACTACTTGACCGTTATAATTTTCCACTCCGTAGGTAAAAAAAAAATCTCCCTAAAACATATTATTTATCGCTATTTATTTTAATATTCTCTGTTCTTTGGTCAAAAGATATTAAATATTAACATAGGAAAGGTATTTTTTGAACACCCTGTTCTATAAATTTTTGAGTATTCATCTCGATCTGTTTGTAACAAGAAAGAGAACTATAGTATGCATGACAATCGACACTGTGAAGATTCGTGAATTTAAATCTAAATATATTGTATTAGGTACTTTATGAAAATTTACTTCAGAACTTTCTAGAATTACAAATACTCGTATGATGAAATTTACATTCAATCAACTGCTAGATCGTTCTTTATGAGCAATTTTATTGAGTAGATACTATAAATATTCATGAAAAAATCATTTCTAACATGCTTAAATGTTTGGTTTTCTCAGTTAACTGTACACACTGTTCTACACTTCTGGAATGTGATACAGAATCCATACTAGAACATTCCCGACTATGTCCGTATAAAGCCCACAAAGAAAACTCGGGCATCCGTTTTATTTGTTTCAAATGCGACTACCACTCGGCGTACAATGAAACAATGAGAAGGCATATAAGGGCTCACATCGGAGATAGACCATTCGTATGTGAGTTTTGTACCTACCGATCCAACCAAAAAGCGAACGTGTTGTCTCACATAAAGTTTAAGCATGCTGAGGAACATATCGTGCCTCGGACTCGAACATTTACACCTGCTGTAAAATATTCATCCTGCAAGAAAATAAGTTTAAAAAACGGTTACAAATAAAAAAGGTACCGCAGTTACTCACGATAAGCTTATATCAATCGGTAACCGAAAGTTCGTTCTAAAATAGAACTTTATCTAAAAGAGAATTGTGCTTCTAACTGGGTGACTCGGCCTTTTCGCTTGACAATTCATCTTGGAGTACACAAAATATAAAAGAACTTTGAATATCAGCAAGGAGTTATTTGAAAATATACGACAAATTCATTTTTTTTTATTATTATATTCTCTTCTTTAATATTGAACTGGAATTGTGTTGTATGACATGAAACTTTGGTATCAAAACAAATTAAAAGTACTACTATGTCATAAGTACTTCGAGAGCTTACTGGAAGCATTTTACAATTAGTTTGTTTAATATCTCTCACCTAAGAAATCACTCATTTATATATCTTTTTTTAAATAATTATATTTGAATAAATTACGGAGTGTTTATCGTTATTGAACTTTTAAAAATTGATGTTTTTATTACAACATCTACAACATGGTGTAGTAGAATGTGTGAAGAATGAAACATTAGAATGAAAGATAATGACAATGTTTTACAAAAAACTGTTGAATTTTATATTCATGTATCATCATAGGGTGGCGTCATCGTGAACGATGGTAGCCAGACAGTGGAGGAATGACTCAGCACTTCTACCACTGTCTTTACAAGGAGGCTAATAATTGACAAGGGCCCCCAGAACCAAGCCAATGCTGGTCTACTCCCTGTTTATAGTCCCCCAGCCAGACTTTATGTATACATAAATAGATATAGAGAGTTTAAGATGTAATAAAAAAAAGCACATTTAATAATGAAATGATTTTCATTCCTTTTCATCGTTTATGGAATTTTATAAGCAAAATATGAATGTCGAAACATGAAATAAATGAGTTATTCCATTTTAAGTCTTACTAACCGAATGTTTTAATTCACAGAGCGTCTCCCATGCTTCCACTGCGCAAATCTCGTGGAAAGTGACTTGAACTCGTTGCTCATTCACTCCAAGGAATGTAAAGGCAGCTCCACTGTCAGAGGTAAAAAACAGTACGTATGTTTCAAATGCATCTATGTCACCAACAGTTTGGGACACATCAAACGACACGTAACGAGTCACGTTAAACAGAAACCTTATAAATGTCTCTATTGCAATGTGAACGCCGAAAAGAGAGAAACCATTTTCCGCCACATGCATATGGCTCATATACATGGTAGAGTCAAGGACCCTACACCTCCTCCTGCTTTTGATGAAGAGGATGGCGAGCTGGATGGAGAAGTGGAGATAGAAGTGAAGCCGGACATTACTTCCATAAAGGTTGAAAAAATGTAATCTATTTTTTTTTATATGCACGTATAATTTATATTTATGCACGCCAGAGAAATAATACTTTAATTGTACATTGGCTTACAACAGTGGCGAATTATTTACATTTATATGGTATGAATATCTTTTTAAATGTGTAGGCAGTAACGCTAATTGCGTTCAGTATAACACTAAAATCACACACATTATTTTATTTATATAAGTTAATGAATTTTTATTGATATGCAATAATAATAATAGTTACAATTATTAAGATTAGTTTTATATGAATGTGAAATAAAATGGGTGTAGGTATGCTTGGAATTCATAGTTCTTCATTGCATATGCGCACTTGGTTATTTATAATATATATAATATTAATATTTTTTATAAGAGAGTAGACCAGCAGTCTGGCTGGGGGACTATAAACAGGGAGTAGAAACCAGTTGTCTGACTGGGGACTATAAACAGGGAGTAGACCAGCATTGGCTTGGTTCTGGGGGCCCTTGTCAATTATTAGCCTCCTTGTAAAGACAGTGCTGAGTCATTCCTCCACTGTCTGGCTACCATCGTTCACGATGACGCCACCCTATGATGATGATAAGAGATATGTAGGTACCCGTTAGATAGTTATTTATTTATGAATGCACGATAAGTTAATATTGTTTACTTTTTTGTTTTAATGAAATTCAATAATATTAATTAATAAATGAACTTTATTTTCCTAATCAAGTATAATATGTGTAATTGTGTATTCATTAAATAGTTGTGAATAATACTTTCCTTGGTTGTTTTCTCACACGATTTGTATTAGATAAATTCTCGTTATTACTTTTGTAATATGAGTATTATTCAGTTGTTTTTATTCAGCCATTATTATTATTAAACATATTTGATCAAGTTTTATTTACAAATGACATAGAATATATACAAACATAGAAATTTAAATTAACAAAACAAAACTTGATCAAGGGCGGTGCTAATGCCAACGGCATTCTCTTCCGCCTTTGAGATTTACATTTGAGAAACTTTTTTATGTCAGTAAATTAGTGTACCAAAGAGTTTTATATGCAGCCTTAATGTGACAAAATTTAACAATAAAACTTTATAAAAAACTCCGTGGTGGCTAGGTCGGGAACGTTTTGTTCTGCATCATGAGATTATTTCTTAAAAAAGATAGTCTAAATAAAAAGTTTTTATGTTTCAGATAAATGCATTCATTGCAACAAATTTTCCTCGTTCGACTTGAGTGCTGTGGTAAACCATTGCAAAACCTGCGATTTTATGCCGCGTCCCGATGCCTTTCGATACAAGTTCGTTTGCTATCGTTGTCAGTATTTCTCTTACCAGTCAACAAATATGAAAAACCATTTGAAAATACATTTAGGTGAAAAACCTTACGAGTGCACAGTCTGTGGTATGCAATTCAGAACCAATGATAATTACAAAAAGCATGCCCGAGTGCACACCTTGTTTTAAGAACACTTTCGAACATCTTTGTACCTTGTCTGTCCCGGTAGCTCAGTGGTAAAGGCGGCACTCTGTGAATCCAGAGGTCGTGGGATTGAAACCCAGCCGGGACATGACAAGTTATCCTCCCATTTGGGATTTTTACCACATAATAATATATCTTGGGCTTACTGCTGGAATAATGGGACGTTAGTAATCCTAATCGGGCAGTATAAATAAGACGATATTAATATTGTATGTGTAATAAAACCTTCTACTATTCTACTGATATTCTATTGCGCAATTTTTTTGACATTGGCAATCAATTATAATCTACGTTATTTATGAAGTAGGTATAAGTAATAGTTTAAAATTTATTTTAATTTGAATATTTAAATAAGTATAATGTATACAGGGTGGAGCAAAAGTCTGGAAACCCCTGAATAACTTTCGAATGGCTTCTTCGGTAAACTTAAAATTTTGTACGGTAAACCGGGCTAATAAGACCTTCTTTTAGAGTGGGGTCGATTTTTGTTACCGGCCCCCATGTCGGGGCCAGGGGGGGCCAACTTCATTTTTTTAAATACGAACCCCCACCTTGCGATACATTTTTGAAAAGATCTTTAAATAAGAAATACATTGGTGCAAATTTTATTTTTTTAATATTATTTGTTTGCAAATGGCGTCCAACTTTGTGTACGCAGTAAAGTCTGGAAACCCCTGAATATCTTTCGAAAGGACTTTCTCAGTAAATTTAAAATTGTGTACGGTAATCCTTGGTAATTAGACCTTATATTAGAATTGGACCGATTTTTTTTTACTGGCCCCCCTGTCGGGGCCAGGGAGGTCAACTTCATTTTTTAAATACGAAACCCCACCTTGCGATACATTTTTGGAAAGGTCTAATTACCCTGACTTACCGTGCACAATTTTAAATTAACTGAGAAAGCCCTTTCGAAAGATATTCAGGGGTTTCCAGACTTTACTGCATACACATATTGGACGCCATTTGCAAACAGTTAATATTAAAAAAAAAAATTTGCACCAATGTATTTCTTATTTAAAGACCTTTTCAAAAATGTATCGCAAGGTGGGGGTTCGTATTTAAAAAAATGAAGTTGGCCCCCCTGGCCCCGACATGGGGGCCGGTAACAAAAATCGACCCCACTCTAAAAGAAGGTCTTATTAGCCCGGTTTACCGTACAAAATTTTAAGTTTACCGAAGAAGCCATTCGAAAGTTATTCAGGGGTTTCCAGACTTTTGCCCCACCCTGTATATTAATCCAGTGAGGGTATGTATTATAATAGTTAGCCATAAATCCGCTCGTTTATTATATGTAAATAATATTAATGATAAAAATAAATAGTGCTCTTTGGACTGTCATTACATCACAGGAAGTGCCATTAAATCATTCATTTCCACATCCTTGCCTCTGGGCTTTTGTTTTACGTTTTATTTTAAATTACATATAAAGAATCATCAGTCTAACTCTACACGAGCCACTATTAATCGTTTGGTATATACAGGGTCTGCCATTGAACATGAACCATTTACCTAAATTTTCACAGCTGAAGTTTCAAAGTGAATTTTTAATGATGGAATGCTAGAATACGGAATGCCATTTATTTTCATTCTCACCAATTCACGATTTGAAGATCACATCAATCACCATTAGGATCAATAACTTGAGAGAACGTCTGAGCTCTGAATTCATGCACTCTGCATTAAGATCAACATCTCCATGATGTGATCTTTAAAACGTAAATAATGGGTATTACAATAAACAGGATTCTGTTTTCTAGCATACCATTAAAGCAAAATTCATTATCAAGCTTCAGTTTCGAAGGAATAGGCATTTTAAAATGGTTCATAATCAATGGCGGACTATGTATTATCATGGAGGAGGTATGAGAACTCATAACCTATACTTCATATTTAATGAACCTGACTCATAGAAACGTCCATATTGTGTAGTTGTTATAACACAGAGAAAATCATATAAAATACAAATTAACTTGTCTTCTTTGCATACTTTTGAAGGTAATAACACTAATAACGGTAGCCATATTTCGTATAGTTTCTTATGTGACAGGTTTAAAATATTACGAGTTCTCTATGGTTTATTCCTCCAAGTGTATTATTGACATTATTGTATATTGCATCAAATAGATTGATACTTAATTTCAATGTTCGATGTTAAGAAACTTTTCACTTTTGTCACTTTCAGTATCATTAGTTATTTACTCCAATTTTAAATACAAAAAATTGTTTTATTCTTCTTTACTCCGAAGTATTGAACAATTTTATTTCTCTCCAAAAAATTCTCAGAACGTCTTGTAATAATATGAGATTTAACGTTCATTTCAGATGAAATGACTTGCGTTTATTGTAGGTCTGTTTTACCGAGGGACGTTGCCTCTATATTGACTCATTGTAAGACTTGCCCCAGTATGTCTCGCCCAGATGCGTTCCGGTACAAATTCGTGTGTTACTCTTGTAGCTATTTCACTTACCAGGCGACCAACATGAAGAATCACATTCAGACTCATCTACGCGAGAAACCATTTGAATGCACTATCTGTGATTTCTCCTCAACGCAAAGAATTAATTTGAAAAAGCATATGAAAAATATGCACGCGATTTCCTTGGCTTAAAAAGTAATTCATTATTGTACCTCACTAGTTTTTGTAAAACTATAAAATATTGAAATTCGTACTTGTGGGTTTAACGTCAGTTTTAACTACTATCGTCTTATCGCTTCACAATTTGATTTGAGTAGTGTACGGCAGCAGCAAAACATTGTATGCCAGATTTACTATTGTTGTATCTTCTTCATGCTAAATGTAGCTGAACTTGTCTTCTCTAGAACTTGTGTATTGAATGTACCATCTCTGCTGGTTTTCCATCTCTGAACCATCTCTGACTGCGGGGCGAATTATAAAACCGGATAAGTGGACAGCACTATCCCTCAACTTGGGCTTTATTGATTAATCCTGTTTCACAATATGGCCCCTAGAGTCGAACAGCTTTAAGAGTTCAACAGCTCCTCCTCAGAGCTGCTTGAAGAGGACAGACAATAAATGAACCTCGAATATTGAACATGTTTTTCGCAGGTTAAACAAAGTTCAACTCACTATCTTCAACCTTTTAAATCACAAGAAACCAATAATATCGTTCCTGCAAGTATAAATTAACATTCAATTGGACCACTAGAGGTCAATCGTTCCAAAAAGCTAGTGGTCCCAAAACTGTGTTACGTCCTCCACCTTCGAGCTCGAAGCAGAACTTGGAAACAATTGTGTATTCCTCTCAGCACTGCCCGCCAGCTATCCGGCCTCTAAGAGTTGGAACCTACCACATACTCCTATTGCAGTATTGTAAAGTGCAATATACTGTCGATATTTATCAACCATTATTTTAAATATTTTTACTAAATTCATAGTTTGGTTTTCAATATTTATACCTGCAATAGAAGTCATATCTACATTGTATTATGTTCAAAAAATATACTTTCTGTAAACGTGATTCAATGCACACATTCTTATTTATTATTATTGACGTGATTTTAATAAATTGCACCAGCACCAAGCTGCAGCATAAGTGAGACCGAAGCAACAGCTGCACCAATGTCATTGTTGTTTCTTATGAAATACGAAAATTTATTAAAGTCCCCTTCCCCTAAAAATTCACTTACTGACATAATTGTTTGCATTGTTTAGTTGTACTTGCACATTTTACATTATTATCAACAAACGCACTTACATATCAACGACCACATATACAGGTGGTACACATTATAAGTTATTTATTTTTTTTTTTATTTTTTTTTTTTTTTAACTAATTTTGTTTTTTAAAAAAAAATATTTTTTTAAAGATTATTTCAAATATCTGCATCTATGTACTCGTAAATTCCACCGAGCTAGACCTGTCGGATTATTTATGATTACTCTGTAAATGTTGCTAATATTGTTGAAATGTACTTATTTCAGGTCTCAAAGTCTGCATTCACTGTCAAATATTTTCTTCCTCTGACGCTATTGAAATCCTTGACCATTGCAAAACATGTTCAAAGATGATACGTCCTGACAGCTTTCACTATAAATTCCTTTGCTTTGGTTGTAATTATTTTACTTATAAATCCACTAATATGAAAAACCATCTACTAATTCACCTCGACGAGAAACCATTCAAATGTCCCCATTGTGATTATAAAAGTGTTCAGAAGATAAGTTTACAGTGTCATATAAGCCGGTTTCATGTTTAATCATGTCATTATTGTATAGTCAGAGTAGATGGTAATTAATAGTGAAATCGAATTCACAAATTCAAACACCTTTTTTTCTTTAAATAGTAATACATAAAATATAGATTCTTAGTTCCACAGAAGTACGAGTATTACTAAATATTTTTTATCATCAGGGATCCGAATAAGTTTCCAAATATGTTATTGTTGTCCTGAAAAAGAAATTGTTAATAATAATACTGAAAACTAGTCCAAAAACCTAAGAGAGACAGTAATATTATATTTATTTCTTCAACCTAAAATAGGTAGTTACTTCAGTTCTACAATAAATAAATTGTAAAAATCAAATAACTGATGGCTTATTTTTTTGTGGAATACATCATATTTTATATTTATTATAGACTTATACAGAGTTTGAAATTTTCAATTTCAGAAATCGTCTGTGTCCATTGTAGAATTTTGTTGCCGTCAAATTTGGATATAATCATTCAGCATTGTAAAAAATGTGACAGCGTTGTACGGCCAGATCCATATATGTACAAATTCGTTTGTTATGCTTGCAATTACAATTCATACCTCGCCGGAAATTTTAAAAAGCACGTTCGAATTCATTTGGGAGAAAAACCATATAAATGTGAATTATGTATGTATAGAAGTGTTCAGAAAAATAGTTTGGATAGTCACATGTCTCGGTTTCATTATAAAATGTTTAATTAGCCTCCTAAACAAACGTCAATTATCATTCACACATTACTATACACCTATACAGTCTATACACATACAGGGTGTAATACATTTTTTTGTCAAAACTGAAACCACATGTTCCACAGAACGAATTAGGGGGGAATGTGTTTTTTTTCCATTTCTATCAAAAATGGAAATGGAAAAAAGCTCATTGTGTTATTGAACATTGGGGGCGTGACCTGAAGTCAAGAAGGTGAATTTCCATTTTTATTAGAGAATTGAGCCCTCCTTTTTATTAGAGAAAGTTAGTCTTTGAAGATTGCTTTCAGTATTGACATGCTGTTACTTCCACTATTTCAGTGAGTAAGAGCTTTAATTTTACTGTAGAGTTGACAGTAATATTTCTGAATTTTTACAGAAAACATCATAGCATGATGATTTTGTATGTATGTATGAATATTGGATTCTTCTTTTTTTTTCTCTTGCTGGTGTGATTTACTCTTACTTAAATAATCAATTACTTTAGAGAAATGTAAGACAGCTCTCTCGTTGTAATGATTACCTACTTAAAAAGATTATTTCCTACTCGATGTATAGGTAGACTACAGAGACACAGTAAATACAGGGTTCGCCATTGACCATGGACCATTTTGAAAAGTCTATATCATCAAAAGTCTATTTGGGACTTTTCCTTCAGGAAATCCCCTTCAAATGTTCGAAGATTAAGAATTTGATAGATGTGTTTTTCTAATATAACGTTTGACATATTTCTCTTTATCATCAAAGCTGAAGATTGATAATTCATTTTTCTTTAATGCCATACTAGAAAGGAGACATTTCATTGTAGTGCTCACCATTCACGTTTTGAAGATGACATCACGGAGATGCTGGCCTAAATATTATTTTTTTAAAGAGTTCATGAGTTCAGAGCTCAGACATTCTCTCAAAGTCCGCATCGCGTTTAACAACATTTATTCGAGGATAGCATTGTTTTCCAGGTTAAATAGCATCTTTCAGTTCTTGTAGGGTTTTTGTTATTACCCAAATCAAGGCTATCCCCAAAGACATTTTCGTAAACACAATGCACGTTGCTTGAGAGAATGTCTGAATTCATGCATTCTGCAACATCTTCATGGTGATGAATGCGTTCTTCGAAACGTGAATTGGTGAGTATTACAATAAATGGCATTTTTTTTCTAGCATTCCACCAAAGACTATCTATCTTCTATTATATTAAAGTGGTGTTTTTCAACTTTTTAGTTATATACACCATTCCACCAAAGAAAAAATCATTTTGAACTTTAGTTATGAAACTATAGGCAGTTGAAAATAGTTCATGATCAATGACGGACACTGTATAATATATTATAGACACAATACAGGGTCTATATTATAGACCCTGTATTGTGGAAGATGTATCATGATAATGTACCATTGTATCAAGTCAGATTCTTTGTCATTGAGTAATGTCAATTTTTAACCGTTTGTTTTAATTTGAATTTTTCTTTTCAAGTAGGAAATGTTTAGCTGACCATTAATTTTCGTTCAACTATTGTTTTTCTTTCAGACGGAACAGACGGAAATCCATCTTTAAAAAGAAATGATATTGTTCCCCCTTCGTATAATTATTTCCTCAATCAAAGTATGAAGGATTTGGAAATTTCATCTTGATATTTCTTAAACAGAATCAAAATGGTGATTGTTTTTTTATGACTAAAAAAATCAGTATCTGCTTTTTCCAGCCTAATATCATCGTATAAAAAATGACAAAAAACACCAAACCTAATTGAAATTCTAAGTTTGTCTATGTAATGATTACAGCGCGCGATTTGCTCGCGATTAGCTCAGTGGTTAAGCACTCGCTTGCCATGCGAAAGGTCCTACGTTCGATCCCACGAGCCGACAAAAAAATTGTATTTTAAATTTGGATACAGTTGTTTGTAAGGGATACCTTCCAGTGCGTTCGTGTTGACCCAGCACCTAAAAGGGAAGTTTTGTTTCACTTCTCGCCCATCAGAGGGGAGGCACGCTACGGGATGGGCAGGCTACAACACAGGCCACAAGGGTGTACAGTAGCTCCTGTTTTGGCTACGAAATAAAAAAAGGCTGTGAAACACTCATTATTTATAAAATAAAAATGTTCTATGTACTCGTATTTCTTTCTTATTTTATTTTATTGTAATAGTTCTTGTAGAAGAATTATTTATAATAAATTATTAATTATTTACCAAGTAAGCTCGTTTTTATTTATTTAATGAAAAAAAAACAAGTTTTATGAATGCTTTAATTTTTAGGGGCCCTCATCATTTCAATTAATTTACTTGATATTTTATCTATACATATAGTTTAATCATTAGTGCTTAAATTTGTTTATCTGACCAGTTATTACTTCTTTTTTTAAATATTCGTTGTTATTGTAGATTTGAAAATGTAGCTTTTGAAGTAAATAGTTAGATTTATTTAACATTACCTTTATTTAACTTTTATTATTCATGCAAAATCACATTACGAAGAAGGAGCACAAATGACCTTCAGTAATGTGAAAATGCCTAGTTAAAAAGAAAAATTATATGAAAACTTGTTAAATGACTTGAGAATTTTTTAGTAAAAATTAGCCATAAAAGTCCCATAATATTTAATACATAGAGTATACTAAATTCGTACATAGAATTCGTTGGACATAAGAACTAGGAACCTATGCCTTAGGCATTAGATCAGTTGTAATTACAATGGTATCATTTTTAACGCAATCATATTTATTTTTATATTTTTTGTTGTTTTGTAACTAAAAATTACGAATGTGCGTTTTCTAACGCGCTTTTAATATTTTATTATTAAACAGTTTGCTGTTGTTTTGTATATCTTTAGTTTTGTCAAATTTTAGCTTCCTTTGATTTGTTTGAAATAACTTGTATTTTATTTACCAATAAGGATTAATTTAACTACATATGTTTGTAGCTGTTGATTTGTGTTTGCGTAGGTACGAGTAAAGTAAGTATTGCATTTTTATTATCGACTTAACATCTAGATATTTTCCCGTCAAATTTAAAGAAAATAGCTTTTGCTTTCTTATAACTCGCACACATTTTTTTTATATAGAATAAAACTCATCTTTATTTTACACTAAAGTTTTTCCCGATCTATTTTGAGATTTATTCTGGCCTCGTGAGAAGATTCTAGCAAACCTGTTCATACATATTTCACGGACGGTCTCTGGGAGAAGTTTTTTATATTTCAAAAAATGAAACATGAAATATAATACTGAGAAAAAAAATTCACATCACTCCGTGGGGACATCAAAATATTCAAAACAGTCCACAAGTTTTTTGAAAAATCACAAATTATACATCAGCTAAAATAGAACATGAGAAGAAAGGTATAGATATCAAAGTTAAATAAATAACTTAGCTATATTGGCTTTGCCTACTAATGCCAAAAAAATGAGTGGTCTATCAAACTTTTGCGCATGATGAGACCTCCTGTCTATCACTGACACTATAGATAATTCAAGTCTTGTAAGATATTTAATGTATTAATAATAATAGGAGATAAATTCACAAGTCTTTCGCTTAAATCCATCCAATCTTATACATTTGAACAGTGTATGATTAACATTCCTTTTTTTTCTCGCATGCTATTAGGTTACTTTGTGAACGGACATCTCCAAGTGATCCCCTCGTCAGACATCAAGTGCTGCCACTGCAACAAGTACACCTCCTCAGACCTGAGAGATCTCCTGGAGCACTGTCGTCTGTGTCCTGCCATGCCCCGCACCGACATATTGAAGCACAAGTACGTGTGTTACGCCTGTACCTATGCCACCTACTACAACGGAAACATGAAGAAACATCTGCGGATTCATCTTGGAGATCGACCGTTTACGTGTACACTGTGTAACTATAGCGCTACCAGAAACACGCATTTGAAACTCCATATGAAAACACATTTTAAGAACGATTTGAAATATTTGGTATGGCAACAGTGACAGATTCGGTCGACTGCGGTGAATTGGTTTACAAAGTTATTTAACCATGCTTAAAAAATGGTTTTTAACTGTCTTTAAACTAAATCAATTGCTATTAAATGACTTTTTAGCATCATATAACTTAAAACAAGGCATTGTATCAGCTTCTAAACTTGAAATTTTTATGAGGATCCAAGTTTTCATTTTCCTAAAAAAATATGCCAATGACAGTTTGGTTCATTATTCCTCCTAGGTCAAACTGACAAAAATCCCATTGTTCCTTTTTGTTTTCAATTGTATGTGTTAAAACTACTATGAATGCTGATAATTTCTTATGAATTTTGTAAAGTTAAGTACTTAAATAAAATGTGGCCATTAAAAAGTTAACATTGATCTTCCTGGCATTTGTTCATATTTTAAGACATGTATAGCAATTTTATTTTTAATTGTTCTTCCTGCTTTATATTGACTTTTGTCTTTTTATTTTTATGAAAATTTTGTATCATTTTGATTCTTTTTGAAATTTTGTGCCATGACTTTTTTTACGAAATGTTCTTTGAATTGAATAAACGAAGAAATATTTTTCCAAGCAACTCTTAATGTGTTTTTAATACCGACATCACATGTTTTAACTACACGTTCACCTTATAATGAGTAACTACTACAGTCCATCGAATTTTCCGACTGTCCTTTGATGACAACAGTCTAAATAATCTATTGCAATTATCTATACAGGGTGTCCATGAAAACATAGTGAACCATTGTACCACGTATATTAGAGCAATATAAAGGTCATTTTGTTCCATAAACATGGGTGCGGAAATGAACCCTAACGGAGATAGGACCACCCAAAGTTGGTACCTACTCATACCTAAAAATTGAATTCTTATTCGATTGACTTCGTTTTTCTGTGGTGTAAACTATTTTTATGGTGCTTTTTTGCTGCATATTCGGTATTTTTTCCTTGATCAGGGGTCGATTTATGGGGAGACATTGAAATTGAAATGACAGAAACTTCCCATCTCTTTTTCCCAATAGTTAAATTCTAGCATTAAAATATTAATCTTCTTGTTTATATTTCAGATCTAAATCTGTGTATACATTGCAAAAACTTTGCATCAATGGATACAGACACTCTACTCGATCATTGTAAAAATTGCTCATACATGGTAAGGCCAGATGCGTTTCGATATAAATTCGTCTGTTTCGCCTGTCAATATTTTTCCTACAGTAGATCCAACATGAAAAGGCACGTACTTAATCATCAGAAGTAGAAGATCCCATTGAAGCATTTATATAACCTTTTAATGAGAATCCCTGTCAGCTGTCTCAGTCATGTTTTTCGTCTCACTGGAAAGTCCCTCTACAAATAAAGTTGAAGTCATGTGAAACGTTGATTTTTTTTATAAAGTCTTCGTAACACAAGTTCTAATCGTGCAAAAGAAAAATACAACAAATTGTATATTTAAATATACCTGCATAAAAAATATACAGAGTAAACGAATGGTCCCGAAACGCATTTTTATCTTTTTAACAGCTCAATATAGACTCAAATTTTTTTATTGAAGTTCTAACGCAAGATTGTCCCCTTTTTTGGCGTAGTGGAAATTTCTACAGGGTGTCCCAAAAGTAGTGAAACAGGCATCAACTTTCGATTTATAAATAGAACCCCCTATGTATTATTTAATATTCGAAATCTACGGAAAATTCTACACATAATAGACCCCTCACTCGATACTTTCAACAAACGAATCTTTGATTAACCCCGGAATCAGAGAATTTTCTTCGGAATAAAAGTGTCAGAGTGTGATCCATCCTGGGACTTTTCGTTCACTCTGTTTAAAACAATAATAATATTTGTAAATTTAGTGATCCGAAAATCAAAGCAAAATATTAAAAAAAAAAAAAAAAAAAACACTTTGTTTTGTATTGTTTTACTACCACTAAGTGATTTACCTGTTCCTATTTTTTCTAAAATTATTATTATAAATCTTATTTCTATTTTCAGTGATCTGTCGACATTGCTGCCAGAATATTTTAAAAAACACCAAGATTATTTTAGAACATAGCAAATCTTGTAGATATGCACACAGAATCGATTCTAATTTTAAATTCATATGCTACCTTTGTGAATATCATACAATCAGTAGTTGTCATATGTCAAACCACATAAGGAGACATATAGGAGATAGACCTTATAAATGTTTAAGTTGTAACTATTCAGCAACGCAAATTGGCCATTTAAACTCTCACACAATGATTAACCATAGGTAATTCCATTTTTTTTAGAATATAGACCATTTTTATACATTTTTTTTATAAAAAAAAATAATACTCTTTAGTGAAAGGTTATTAATTACTACTAGTGAGGTTAATGCTTAAAGCATATTCTACCACTTAACCGTCAGAGTGATTTTGTTACGTGCTCATAAATGTTCAATTCAACCTAGATTACTAGACTTGCGTCTTAGCCAATCGACTAACTATGCACGGTTATTTATCTGGAATTTCCCCCAATTTTTTAATCTCTGTCCGGAATAAAATATTTTAATAGACTTGTCTGAATATCACAAAGCCATGCTTTACCCCGCAAAAGTAATCATAATTTTACCGCAAAAGGTTTCACAAATTATAGGGTAACATTATTTATATAATATATTCCTATGGACGTGTCCCTCAAAATTGGCTAAATTTCTTTTTTGTACAAATATATTGAAAAGCGTTTTTGGAAGAAATCTGTTACTTATCTAGTTTTATGTTTCCCGGGAATTGAAACTTATCTCGATCTCCTGTAAATATTTATAGTAAAATTTCTCTAAAAAATCTACAAAGCTACCCAATTCTACTAATCTGAATGACTTTGCAAATTTTTGAGAAAGAAATATCACTTTAATGTTGACAGTTTTTTTAATTACCAGTATATTTTTTGAATATTATTTCATTTTTAGTAATATACTTGGGAGGATTACAAGACAAAATTCATAACTCATATTTAAAAAAAAATCTAAATTGTTTTGATCCCCGTATTAATGAAAAATATACGTGCAAGAATTTTCATCTTAAAAATGATGATAATAATGTGTTTCTTTGTGTTATTATAATCACAATTTTAGTGGGTAGCGCAGAATTATAGGACCTTTCCGTATTTTTAATATCCTAGTATCTTCTTTTTGCCCATAATTCCGCCATTGGTCGCTGCTAACATTAAAGCAGCTACTCATTTTTCCTCACGAGGAAAAATTAAGAGTGGACCCCGAAGACCCAAGTACAGAGCAGAAAAAATCCAAGATAATTATGTAAAATTATGACACCCCCAGAATGAAAATTCTTTTACCTATTTCAATAATGTACACGTATCAAATTATTTTCTTTGCAGTAGTATGTCAATTCTGCAATCAGTGTCTTTCGAAAGATAGCAATAACATTTTAGAACATACTAGATATTGTGCTGGTCCCACAAGAGTCGACGCTAGTTTTAATTTTGTCTGTGTCCTGTGTAAGTATCACACTCACAACAGCTCTCACATGCGAGCTCACATTAGAACACATATAGGAGAGAAACCATTTAAGTGTCAATTTTGTAACTACAGTGCTACACAAATGCCTCATTTAAATACACATATGAATATCAAACATTCATGAAATTTTACTTTACATGAAGCAAAAAGTAATAAGAGATAAAATATCAAAAAAGTCTGCTTTCCATATAATCAATTAATCTCTTAACATTTCCAAATCTTGATTTTTATTTACTAATCAACAATTTCTTTGTTAATTAGTAAAAAAAAAAAAAATTAGGATTTTCGCATGAGAATTTTTTAAAAAATAAACTGTCTCCGAAAGAGTAATCTTTGAAACTGCTCAAAAAATGTGCCATTGTAGATTGTCAAAATGTGACCTCCTGGTAAAGATTCTTGAAGCAATTTTTTTATACCTACTGCAACAATGTTCAACTCAATAAAATACTTTAATTATAGAAGAATGAAATCTTTAAAAAAGAAAAGGAAAAAATACATTGGATTGGTTAATTTTATGCCACAGTTTGGTTAATTTTATGTGTATTTTTATTTATTTCATTAATGGAATATATTCATCTTATTTTGAATATTGCTGCTCACATTTAAAGCAGCTACTCACTTTTCCTCACGAGGTATGGAGCTAGGCGAACCGCGAACATTCAAGTACAGAACAAAAAAAAATCCTGCCCCAAAACTTGTCGTTTAATGCCTCGACAATAAGTAATTCACATCGACATGATGCCTCCTTTAAACTTGTGTGTTACCTTTGTGAGTACCACAGTATCCACAGTTCTCATATGTATGAGACATCACTTGGGTGAGAAACCATTTCTATGTACACATTGGGGTGCACAATTTACTCAAAAGTCTCAAACAAAAAGACATATTTTAAGTTCCTTGTAACTTACGATGTGGGTTGCATCCTTATTCTTACACAAAATACGTAAGGAGTCTAACTTTTAAAAAAACTACAACAACAAAAAGAATACGTTCTATACCTTATAGATAATAGAAAGTAATAAAAAGATCATGTTTACTTCCATCGAATAATCAAGTTTATTGCCATCGATTTTAGATACAAAGGAAAATAAATACAAATATCATTGAACAGAAAGCACAATAGTAAATCCTAAACAGCCTAATTTTCTCGCGCATATCTAGCGATTAATTTATAATTAATCGCTCTAATAATATGAATAATATTCTCCCCACATTGTGGGACTTGGTCATTGATCCTCTCCTGGTGTAAAATCCTTGCTGGGGTGCTTCCTAGCCTCGAGAGGGGAGATACCGTAGAGAATAATACTCAAGTGGAAAGTAACCACCTGGCGAGGTTCTACCACCTAACCTTTAGTTATAAATTATTTTTCTGGTTTGATATTCAATCAAATTTTCATGAAACATATGGTAGGAGAAATGTACTATATGTAGCTCCTGTGCCTCCTATCTTGGTTAGTTAGAGATTGGCTCACATACTCTCCGTCTTCATCTCCAGCCATCTTCATATCATCAAAAAATCAAACAATCTGACCTCAATCTTATTAATTTTTCAGTTGTTTGTCAATGCTGTAAATATTGCAAGACCATGTTGGAGAACAACACTGAAGTTCTACTTCAGCACTGCAAGCTCTGTCTGCATGTTGTCCGTCCCGACGTGACTTACCGCTATGTGTGCTTCACATGCGACTACCACAGTTTCTGCTCGTCCCATATGAAAGACCACATAAGGGTTCATTTGGGCGAAAAACCATTTATGTGTCTCTACTGCGCTTACCGATGCACTCAGAAATCTGACCTCAAGAAACATTTAAAGAAAAAACACGAGGTGGTCATACAGCAAATACAAAGAGTGGTGCAAAAATATTTGTGATGGAGAAACATTGAGGCGGACTTTAAAATGCATTCTTTTACTGTGATACTGTTTTCGTTAAACTTAGTTCTCAGAATCTTTAAGCAATAATATATTGATGTATGGGACTTAGAACTAAATGTTAGTTTATATTATTGTTTATTTTCAACGTTTAGCACTAAATTTTCTTATTTTTCTTTGCCGCTTCCTGTTGTCCCAACGGGTAGAGCATTTTCGACAGCTCGTGTATTTGTTTAGAATTGTTTAGAGTTTGACATACTTTCACATTCATTTTTTGGGAACTTCACGATTCGGCCCAAACTACCTGAGTAGACCTTTTCCATAACCCGATTCGTCCCAAAACAGACCATCAAGTTTTGATCCCATACAAAAAATCCCACTTTTATTCCAACAAAAAATCCCACTTTATTCTACCAAAAAATCCCTATAAAAGAGTATAGAAACACTGCCCTGACAGAACTGAGAACAATGGCCATGTTCATGTATTAGAAGGCCATGCCTCAAGAATATAGTAGGGTTAGGGATAATACATAGAAGGCAATGCCTCAGGTTTATAGTAGGGTTAGGTAAGATACATAGAAGGCCATGCCTCAAGAATATAGTAGGGTTAGGTAAGATACATAGAAGGCCATGCCTCAAGAATATAGTAGGGTTAGGTAAGATACATAGAAGGTCATGCCTCAAGAATAGAGTAGGGTTAGGTAAGATACATAGAAGGCCATGCCTCAAGAATATAGTAGGGTTAGGGATAATACATAGAAGGCCATGCCTCAAGAATATAGTAGGGTTAGGGAGCCATGCCTAATACATAGAAGGCCAAGACCTGATATATGTACATAAAGGTAATTTTGTAATTTAATGTTGAATAATAAAAAATCCCTCAATTTGTACGGTACTTAGAATGTTGTACTGGGCCGAATCGTTCGGTGTCTTTTTTTACCTGAAATCGAAAACCTTTTTCATAAACCTTTTTGGGCCGAATCGTAATGCGCCCCATTTTTTTAACAGATATTTATAGTCTTCGATGCCCTTTACTCATCCTGAAGATCAAGAAAATTGGTTAAAGGTTTTTCTGGACTAAACCCGGTTTATATTTCCCTGGTCAGATTCCTTGTTTATTGCCCGTTTTATGTAACACTTATTTATCTGATATTATTTATAATTGTAAATTTATCTTGAGCCTTACTTCGAAAAGTATTCCCGGGTAACATGTCTTTTATGTTGTTACTACTACATTATCTTCATTTCCGTAGCAGAATAAAATCACCTAGGATTGTGTATTCGTGTTTTTCATTGGCACAATAAACTTGGTTCTTGATTTTTAAAAACTAACCGTCGCTATATTACGGTGAGATCTCTGAATTGCCTCCCTGTGGTTTTGTAGATACTTGTCATTCATGTTATGTTATTAGGCTGTTTATGTCCATCACGAGAAAGTACCCTATGATGATGAAAGTTCGCACAATAATTACAAATTATAGGTGTAGGAACTTTTTCTATATAAATTTAATTTATTCATTTTAGTAATAACAATAATGGTTGTTGGACATGCCTATATAACATTATATTTACGTGATTACATACTCAAATAGATGAGTATACATTCCTTCTTTTCGATGCACTAATGTGCTATTGTGCTGTAGTAATTTATGAAACTATACAAATTGTGTGTGTATGAAGTAAATTTAATATACCGTATTAAAATATTTTTAATTGGAAATTTTCTCATATAATTCAATTTCAAATATTTCTTAAAATCTCCTCTTCAGAGAAAACCGCTTTTTTTCCTAATAAAAAAATGTGATTTTTACAGAACCTGAACCCATCCCATGTACGCATTGTAATTCTTTGTTGACGACGACAGCCGATTGTCTGCTCGAACATAGCCGAGGTTGCACGAACATCACATGGCATGATCCAGGAAAGCATCTTGTCTGTTGCGTCTGCAAGTACAGTACTAACGACAACTACAAGTTGAAGCGACACTTGATGAAGCACACGGGAGAGAAACCATTTTCCTGTGATTACTGCTTTCAAAGATTCACGCAGAAAATTCATCTGAAAACTCACCTGAGTCTGAAACATGACGGTGTGACAATGGAACCTAATCTCTCCCTGGAACTTCTTAGTCGGTTCAATTGAACTGAGGAACGTTTAAAGTCGAGAGTTTGGTTTAGTTTAAGGCATTGATTGGGAACGGAGAGGGAGAAGTGAAAAAATGTGGTCATATCTAGTCATTTATTTTAGGAACGTGTTTTAGTCTAAGAAATATATTTATCTTTCTACAATATAATTGCTACAAGGTAGGATCATTAGATTATATAAGTTTTTAAGTACAAAATATTCTACTATCCGCGTACTAAAGCATGATCGGCTCTGAGATATTATATTTGAATTTATTTTCTATTTTCATCTCCTTGAAGTCAACTATTACTACCTGGACATTTTTTGTTGATGTAATTGAGACTTTTCTAGTCTATTTCTATTAAAATACCATCTTCAACTCAATCGGATTTCCGGTTCTCAAATATTAACTAGTCAAGTAAAAAAGCTTTTCAACTTTTGAAAAATGGACAATTTGTATGTAACTATACTAAGTTTTAGGATCAATGGGTCATTACCGGGTTATGAACATGAGTAATATGCTATGCATACAGGGCGCTCCCCTATTAGGTGTCAATCTGAAAGGGGTCATTCAGTGTGTCAGGGATCACAAAAATCAATTGAACAAAAGGAGAAAATCGCCATTTTGTAATTATTATGGGCCCCTTACCCAGTCGTAAAAAACTCACTTTTTATTAAAAATTATTTGCGATTTGCAATAAAACAACACACACAAATCATTTTATAATGTAAGTTAGTTTTAATATACATTCATCCTTCTTTATTATCTTGACACTGAAGTTCTAATTTTCATTTTGGAATAACTTTTTTCTTCCACAAGAATTTACTCATTGAAATTATTTTTTTCAAATTGAAACTTACAGATCCAGTTTGTATTCACTGCAAATACTCTCTTTCCTCTAATATCAACGATCTTATTAATCATTGTAAATCCTGTGTGGCCATGCCTCGGCCTGATCTGTTCCGCTACAAGTTTGTATGTTATGCCTGTGACGGCTACCACTCGTATATGTCCAGCAATATCAAGAAGCATCTCTACATTCATCTGGATGACAAACCATATCGATGCGAGTTTTGTGACTATAAGACTCGAGATACTCAGTCGCTAAAAACCCATTCAGAGAAAAATCATGGACTGGGTAAACTTCGTGATCTCTTAGATGTTTAAATTTGTTTTGTAAAAAAAACATCAGTTAATTCAAAAGAAGTATGATTTCTTCGTGGTGAAGCACAAAACCTGTTAAATAAGTTGTATGTAGCGTAGCATTACTAAGAGCCTCCTTTACTTTTTTTTTACAAATTATACTATATTAATTTTTTACTTTCCTTATCCTATAATAAGGAAAGTATTGTATTCGTCGAAAATTTGACCTACCCAGTTTTTCACATTTCTGGACGAATCATAGCCTCAGGATACCAAAAAAGTTATTTTCAGCCATTGGTCCGTGCGTCTGTCTGTGTGTCTGTGTGTAAACAGGATATCTCGAGAACAGTAAGAGCTACAGACTTGACATTTGGTATACAAATTAATTTTTTACACCGGACGAACCACGAAACTTTTGGTTGAAATCGGCCGCAAGATGCGGCCGCAGGGCCGCAAATATTAGCCGCAACCGCCGCTTCTTTGATATGGTTAAAGATACAAAAAAAGTTAGAGAACAACATTTTCTCGGATTAAAAAAATAATAGGGGTTTACTCTGATCATTTTTTTGATATCTTGAACTTTTTGGAACCCGGCCCCAATTTACCGGTATTTTGGGGGGACCCGCTTGGACTAACTTTTTTATTATTCACCCTAGATGGGGGTTGCGACATATCAAATCCAATGATTTTGAGGTGCTGATTACGAATTAGGCACTGATTTTTAACTATCTGTTACCCTTTAGTCACCAGTGGCGGAATTCGACTTCTTTTTGGGGGATAAGGAAAGTCGTGTGATGTTTACACCAGATTTTTTCTTTATACTGTGTGATTATGCCACCACTCATGTAAGCATCTGCTCATTTTTCATGACGAGTTATGAGTAGACCCCAGACGATATTTTGACAGTATCATGTTTGTCTATTTGTCAGTGTAGTGGTTCTAGTCCAAATTTATAACAATAGATAACGGTGATATAATCTGGAGGTCAGATGTTTGAGTACCAGTGTAAGCTTAGAATATTTATATTATACTTTTAAAACCCATCGAGCGGGTATTGAATTAAAGGTCTTGTTGTCCAAAATAATTATATTATATTTAAAAACCCATCGAGCGGGGTATTGAATTTAAGGTCTTGTTGTCCAGAATAATTATATTATATTTTAAAACCCATCGAGTGGGGTATTGAATTAAAGGTCTTGTTGTTGTCCAGATGCTTGATTTGACTCTTTTAGTTCGATGAAAAAATCAAAGTACGGTTTTTTGTTCAAAAAACCAATAGTTATTATCGTTCTATTGTTTCAGAGGATTATCCAGATCTTCTAGATCTAGATGATGATCCAGAAGATGATATTTCCCCGCTGCTAGAAGATGAGAACCTATGTGGAGACTTATTCAGCGACGAAGAATATAGTGTGGATCCGTTTGAATATTATTCAGTTTGGAAACAGTGGAACATGGGAGACCCTCAACCTTGTTTTAAAAAGTACAAGTTTGACTCTGATAATGTGGGTTACAATCCTCCTGTTGACCAAAATCCTGTTACACCTTTAGATTTCTTTTTCCTTTTCTTTGACCAGGAAATATTAGAGAGTATAGTTCTACATACAAACTTGTATGCTAATCAAAGAAAACTACAATTTACTCCACTGACTAAAGGGTCCATCTGGTCGCGCTGGAAAGATCTTACTGTAGAGGAATTGAAAGCATTTCTTGGTGTTATGATTAATATGTCCTTAAATCACAAAGAAAACCTATCTGATTATTTCTCAAACATGTGGGTAGATAAACAACCTTTTTTTAAAGATATATTTTCAAAAATGAGATTTTTCATGATTTACTGGAACTTGCAAATCGCGTTTCAAAATCAAAGCGTCAGTGAGACTACCAGCAAAAGTCATAAAATAAAATTGTTTTTAAAGAAATTAGCACTAAACTTTAAAAAATACTACACACCACAGAAGTATTTATCTATCGATGAATGTACAATTGGGTTGAAAGGAAAAGTTTCATTCAGAGTTTACAATAAAGATAAACCCTCCAAGTCGGGCATAAAAGTTTATGCGCTGCGTGATTTAGAGAATGGTTATGTATTTTCCATGGAACCTTATTTTGGTGCTCAAACAACAAAATCTCTAATATGTCCTGAGCTACCAACAACTGCTCGAGTTGTCGTTCAGCTAGCTAACAATTTAACTAAACTCCCAAATTCAGGTATTGGCTATCACATTTTTATTGATAGATTCTATTCTAGCTGTGCACTAGCTGAAAAGCTAAGTTATTTGAAAATGCATGTTACGGGAACAGTTATGACGAACCAGCGAAGCCTTCCTTGTGATGTTAAATCTGTGAAAGAAATCAGGCAGGGTGAATCATTGTGTTTTTCCAAAGAGAATTTGGGTGTATCCGTGTGGAAAGATGAAAGCACCGTTGCAATGTTGTCTAATTATTATGATTTTAATTCTCATTCTATGACGAGAAGATCAAATGAAAATGGCTTGTGGGTGGAAGAAACAATATCGAAACCAGAAGTAATTTGTGAGTATAACCGGCATATAGATAGGATTAATTTCGACCACTGTATGACTAGTTACAGTTTCAATAAAAAATGCAGAAAATGGTGGAGGAAAATTTTCTTCTTTGCACTTGATGCTAGTATGTTAAATGCACTTATCTTGTATAGGATTCGTTCACAAACAAAAATTCGGCCATCAGAGTTTAGACGTGAACTATGTGAAAATCTTGTAGGCAATGTTCGCAATATGAGAGGTAGTAGAATAACTGTTACAAGTGAAATTCGTCTGAATAATATGTTCCATGAAATGAAAATTCGCAAATCTAATTCAAACTGTAAAGTGTGTAGCTTTCCCAAGGCAAGAAAAACTACTTGCTACTTCTGTGACACATGCAATGATAAACCAGCTCTACATCCAGGCCTATGTTATAACCGGTACCACACACTTGAGCACTATAGGATTGCTGAATAGGTTTCAAAAGATTTGGCTCATATCATGTTACTAGCCCCAGATAGAATTGTTTACCCCAGATAGAATTGTATAAGTCTTATTGTATTAACTTTTACTAATTTTTTTTTTTTAGTTGTTTCCACCTTTTTTAAAAATATGTATTTCGCACCTGCACTTAATAAATAATGGACTTTATGAACACAGTGACAATGGTGTATATTCATTTGTAAATTTTAAGTATTAAGAAAATTGCTTAATACAGTTGATTGTTAATGAACAAAGGGTTCTATGGGCTCTCAATTTTCATTCTCACTCTTTGAAAAATTAGTCGTTCTGCGGGTCTCATCAAAAATGTTTCGATCATCAAAATAATCTGTTGAAATATTTGACATACCTTTGGAAACTTTTACGACAAAGATATTTTGTGCTCTATTTACAGACAAGAAAAAATCATCAGCGAACATGTTCGAATTCTGTGACGTTCAAGTTTGGAAAAGTGACAGGAGAAACAACACTTTGAATAAAGAAAAAATAGTTGAAAATTACCAATCGACAAAGTTTGAGAAGAACTATTCACATGAGGGTAATGTGATCTGTGATGAATTAATAACTCCTGATGATTGTGATGATATCTCGGTTGTTGATATCTCACCCCTGGATGATCCAATACTTGCGAGAGCAGAAAGCGAAGAGTTGTTTTTGCATAACAAAATAAAAATTACCAACCCAATTGGTAATGCTACCTGGGAAAGTGGTACCTTCATGTGAATGGGTATCACGAGATCCTTTTGAAAAGGCTGGAGGTAAGCATAGAAAAAAACGTGGTCGACCTAGGAAGAACCCATTATTTAATAGTGATGGTAGCATGAGAGAATCTTCTTTAGTAATCAACGTTGATCCTAGTGTCAAAAAACCTATTGGTAGACCTAGGAAGTACCCAGCACTAGTAATGGAAGAAAATAAAGTCAAAAGACCCATTGGGAGACCGAGAAAGTCTTTATTAGAAAATGATTTTGACTATCAGGTTGGAATGGATATTGTATGATCATATTTTCTTGTGACATCTTGATTTTTTTTTTTGTATATCAGCGATTTCCCGACCGGTGTACCATGAGCTCCCGCTTATTGTGCTATGAGATTTCAGAAAATGAGAAAAAAATAGGAACACCAAAAAATCGTAGATACATGATTTTTTCAAAAACTATTTTTAAACCTGTTCTTACAGTTAAATTTTTGATTTGTGTGATTTATCAAAATGACAGAAGAGGAAAGCTCAAGTGAAAAATCCGCCACTTGAGAGAAATTTGAAAAAGTAAAACGTACTCTTTTGGGTTCATACATTTATTTAATACTTTTTTCTATATTCTACAGAGTTGGTATGTATTTTGATTAAATATTTTCCTAAAATGTTAACACGTTGTCTCGTTCACTACTTTCTCTCATTCAAAGAAGAATCACAGAGGTATTCAGAGAGGTAATGTTGTGAGCATTCGTGAGGCTCTTCCACAGAGTCCCTGGAAAAAGTGTTTTTTTGTAAACAAATTGGATAATATTTGCTTTCGTTCTCTTTGTATGTAATTTCAATTTATTTGTAAAATAGAATTTTCTTTAGTTATGAAACTAGGTTTGATAATTTTATATGTACCTACAAACTTTACAAAAAATCTATGTATTTGATTAAAAATATTTTATATTGTTCGAATAGACACTGTATTTTTAGGTAAATATATTGGTTTAGGTAGATACTTTTTTTTAATGGCCGTAATTTTATTTCAGAAGGATTTTGTCAACACTGTCAGAAGCAGGTTCCTGAACCATTAGAACATTCTCAAGAGTGTGTGCGTGTTTCACGACCGAACAAGTCCTATCGCTTTGTATGCTGTTTCTGTGATTTTCACTCTGAATATTTAATAGACTTAAAACTCCACTATGAGACACACTATGAAAAAAAAGCGTTCAAGTGTGACAGATGCAACTTTCAGACCAACACAAAGAAATGCATGACCCGACATATTCAACGACTTCATTTGAATATAACAAAAGTCTCTTGCAAGTTATGTGATCTACCCTTTTTTAATAATAGCGAGTTGAAAATGCACATAATGAGAAATCACACAGGGGAAAAACCATTTAAATGTAAACATTGTGCTTACATTTGTAGAACCCTTTACGATTTGAACTCTCATCAATCCAGGAAGCACTCAGAGGAAACGTTAAAGAAGAATTTTAAATGTGGATTGTGTTCGGAAGAGTTCCTATCTTCAAGTGAACTGAATTATCACACTTGTACAGCTCATGGAGAGAGGACTTTTTCATGTCCCGAATGTGATCAGTCATTTTTCTATGGTAAAATTCTAAGGCGCATATACGAGAAACACACAGAAAAGAGACACCATTTCCTTGTCCATTTTGTGAGTACAAAGCCAAGAGAAAATTTGAACTAAAAAGTCATATCAGCAGGAAGCACAAGACTTCTCTCAGTACCTTATGAATGTGGTTTTAGATTTACATCTGATTTAATTAGTTTACATCACTCTAAAATCATCTGAGCCAATTCCATGAAGCTTTCCTTATTTTTTTTTTGTTAATTATAAAACTACAGCATATCAAATTATTTTTCTGTCATTAAATGTCGTACATAGTATGTCCCTTTGAATATTATTGCAAGTTGAAACGTTGATTTTAATATTACTCATAGAAAAATTTCATCTACTCATTTTATTTTTCAGAACTATTATGCTGCATGTACTGTCTCAGTCTGATTGTGAAAGATGACAGTGAAATCATTCATCATTCCGAAAGTTGTACATTTGTTTCTAGACCTGACGATTCTTACAAGTTCGTTTGCATTTTATGTGACTACCACACCGATCTTAGTGACAATCTGGCATGTCACATTTCTTCACATTTTGAAGAAAAACTTTTCTCGTGTGACTCTTGTGATTATCAAACCAACACCAAGGCTTCCATCAGGCGACACATGTTGAAAGCACATTTAGGTCAGCGAACAAGTCACTGTTACTTTTGTGATTCTAATTTTTTACAAGAAAGAGATTTGAAAATTACATGTTTTTAGAAAACATAGCAATGAGAGACCCTACTCGTGCGAATTTTGTTCTTATAATTGTAAAACGAAATACGATTTAAAAAGTCACTCTCAAAGGAAACATTCTGTCGGGAATAAACCTTATAAATGTAATACATGTGGTGCTTCATACTTAACCAAGGCAGAACTGAAAAATCACAACTTGAAAATACATATTGGTCAGACTAACTTTCAATGCACAGATTGTGAAAAAAGGTTTTTCTCTCAAAACGAATGTACAAAACACTATAAAGAACATCATACTACCGAGAGACCATTCAAATGCACTCTCTGCAATTATGAAGCAAAAAGAAATTATGAACTGAAACAACATTTCTTAAGGGTCCACGAGGGTGACTTGGACAACGGAACAGAATACCATTGCCCGACATGTACCTACACATGTTCGTCGAGATCTATTCTAAAGTCTCATGTCATTAAGAAACATGCCTCAGCCGAAGATAAACCATTCAGTTGTAGCATTTGCGACAGCAAGTATGGAAAAAGATATGATTTGAAAATGCACATGTCTAGATCTCATTTCGGATTGAAACCTTTTAAATGTTGTTTCTGTCAGTATAAATGCACAACCAAATTTGGACTAAATAGCCACACGGTTAGAATTCACAATAATAAAACATATTTGTGTGGTTCATGTAGTTTCCAATGTACGTCAGATTCAGAGCTTTCGCTACATTATCAGTCGCATCATTCGATTAAAGAAGAATTGATACTTGATAAGTGATGATGTCTTAATAATTCTGTTTGTAATGGTATCTAGTTACGATACCTTGTTCTGAAGTTATTTTCTAATAATACCAAGCATACAGACACTGGTCTATTCTATGATTATAGGCGCTTAATATACTTCATGGTTTTGTAACGTATTACTTGTGTGCCGACGTAATTGAGACAATTTTATTTCTGCTGCGCAAAAATCCAGGTGCTAGAAAACCTAGCTTTTCAAATCGACATGTTCAATTGTTCATAAACAGTAGCAAAACATGAATTATGTCACAATTGAAAAATTCTTGAATCTTGGTTAATACTTAATGAATATAATATGTTCCCAAATTTAATATGTTCAGCCATTTATGAGTACCACTAAAATTAAAAATACAAATTGATAAGAATAAATTCTTGGATTTATCATTACAATGCAAAAACCCATGTTGTATTTATTTCATACTGGAACTTGCCCTGGCGTATAGAAACAAAGTGTGCAAAAGTCCGAAAACACAAATTTCTGTTAGAAAATTATGCCTCAAAATGTGAAATGAACTCAGGATCTCTAGACTACGGGCAATAGTCACAACCGTTACACTCATACTTTGCTCTATTTCTATATTCCAGAAGTCTCATACTGCAGCACTGATCACATTATTGATACGAAACCTGACCTTTATCCTAAGGTACTGCTGACACCATTACCAAGATCTTATATCGAACTTTCATCGGACAGCCCTTTTATGAAAAGTAAACGTTTACGGAAAGAAGGGTTAGGACACTTATTGAATAATTATAACGAATCCACCTTCAATGGATTTTCCTCTGAATGTGAAAAGCCCTTTGAAGAAATCAATTTGTGAAATTTAGTTTATAAGATTATTAATTACAAATATATTACGCTTATTTTTTATCTCTCTTTTTTTAAAATTTTTTATTGCATTATTGCAATCAGTTTTATGGCTGTTATTCCAAACATTTGGTGGTTTAATAATACAAATTATATCCGTAAAACGATTAGGGTTCTGTAAACAATAATATTTTAACTCTACTGAAAACTTTTATAAAATAACCAAATGAAAAAAATCTCGTATAGAAGCTTCAATTCAGTATCAATTTTATCAACTAAACAATTGTTTGGAGAGAAGGTTTTTACTAATAAGTGAAGTTTTTTTTCTGTTTTCTTGATCGGATTTATTTTGAAGAAATATGATTTTAAAAAATTATCTTTTTAAATGGTAAGGTGATAAATATTTACAATAGAAAATATGAGAAATATTCATGATTATTTTTCTTCTCATTACCAATGTACTAATGTATATGTTTTCTAGTTAATGGTAATATGTACTATTAATGCTTTTAACAAATTGTACCACCTCATTATCAATGTGATATTAGTCGATTGTTTTCTCCATTTAATTATTTTCAAATATTTTATGAAAATTCAGTGGATTTTTGATATTTGTACTCAGAAAAACTCGTACTGTTGGCTAGACTTTCACATTAAATACCTTAAAATACACGACTATCTGCAGTGCCCCTGAAAATTATCGCAGCATAGCTCGTTTTCCCTTTTAACTATGTATTTACTTGAGACTGAAAATTGAGATAACTTATCTTATACCTGAAAAATATTTTTTCTTTTTCATAAAAAAAAAAAAAACAGTATTAAGATTTACATGGAATATTTGAACCAGGTAGAGAGATGACTCTCACAGTACTTCAGCAAACATTTTTTTTGGGGGCGGGGGGAATTTTTAGAGTTGTATTTAAAAGTGCTCGACTCTAAAATGGACACGTAAAAAATTTCATCACCCTCCTTGATTTCTGGCAGTCATTGACTTTCAAATAAGCTTATTTTTCTATGGGACATTTTGTTTTGTTTAGGTCAAGGTCAAGAAGTTGCATGGATTTTTAAACGATTTGAAAGAAATCATGGTTCTCAGTGTTCTCACACATAATCTACTAACTTACCATGATTTCTTTAAAAACTTGCAACACTTTAAATGACCATTTCACCTGTGGGAAAAACAGGGATGTGGCCATGACTTTTTAAAAAAGTAGAATGACCCATTTCAACTTAAGCTTGTATAATAAAACCTTAAAATATTTGCATCTGGTTCCGGGACACCCTGTGTAACAAAATTTATTTTATGGCCCTAGTGCTTAGTTTAACGCCTATCGGATAGTTAACTAGAGATTCTATAAGCCTCATGAAGATATTCACTGATTTGTCCATTGCATATTTCCAATCGAGTAAATCGATTTTTAGATTAAAGTGCTTGTTTCACACTGGTAAAATGTTGCTTTAAATATGTATTAAGAGCTCTCTGATTGGTTGATTCAAAAATGGGACATAAAAGAGATGGCTAATTGTGTGAATTTTTCTATAATATCCAAGGTGAATTTTTATGTTTTATAATTTATTTTTAATATCCAAGGTGATTTTTTATGTTTTATTATTTTATCAACGAATTTTTTGAAGACTTATTTCAATTGTTAATCATATATACATGTAAGTTTGTTTTTAATATACAAATTTGGCAATTTTCTTCGTAAATACGTTTTCTTGTACTTTCATTCTACTTATAAGGATAGTAAATATTATATTATACAATCATAAGAAAGTTTCTCCGTCAAAATTTCTGTGGATGCTAGAGACACTTTTTATCAACCTCATTTACATTTTTAAGGAAACCTTACTAATGAAAACATTATATAAATGTTTCTTTTTTTTAATAATTTTACTGTACTTACTTTCGTGGGATAGATCTAAGTAATTAGCTTATTCCCAGCACTTTTCTATGATTTTGCCGTCGCCACAAAAACATTTTTATCCATGGTTGTCGTCTTGCACATCTAGACAACAAAAATAACCTTTGATTGATTCCAATTAGTGATTCCATTGATGGATTAATTTCACATAACTTAACATGGGCTGTGTGTGACTTGTTTCAGATTTCATATCCACCCAGCTGTGTATTCACTGCGGTGAGTTTTCCTCTACAAATCCCGAGGATATATTAGAGCACTGTAAGAATTGCTCTTACATGTCTCGTCCCAACGAATTCAAATTTAAATTTGTGTGTTATGCTTGCCGTCTGTACCATACCTACTCTAGCGCAGATATGAGGAAACACATTCGAAAACACACAGGATCCAAACCTTTCTCATGTATGCAATGCTCATTCTGTACTGCCAGGAAAGATATTTTGAAGAAGCACGTTTCTACTTTTCACGGTCTCTTTTAAGTATATCAAACTTCTTCAACCTGTAGAACTCTTGATGGTTTAGGTTTGAAAATTCACCTGTAACCCGTTCCACAAACACTCTCCACTCTCATAATCTCCCTTTCAACTGTCACACAATGCACTGTGATTTGTTAATTTGAACGCAATTACCAATCAGAGTGCGTGTGTGACGGTTGAAACGGAGTTTCGGGGATTTTGAGAGTGGGAAGTGTTTCTAAAATGGGCTACTGATCTTGTTTTTTTTTCATACACTTGACAATTCCATGTTTCTTGTGACCTTACTAACAAATAGTCTTTTTTTTTAATAAAAAAAAATAGATCTAATTGAAGTCCTGGCGATCCAGAACACCTTTCAATGGACTTAAGGTTTAACGTCGCTTTCAACTACATTTGATTAATATTGTTATTTGACAATTAAAAAAAATGATGAAAAGATTTAGCCATTTCCTTATGGGCAGAAACAGGATTATATTTTAAATCCGGGGATAAATGTACTGGGACATGGTCATAACAATTATACCCATGACTATTCGTTTTTAAAGATGAATTTTTCACAGCCTTTTTTTTATTCCAGCCATGAAATAGCAGCTACTGTAGACGTTTGTGGTCTGTGTTTAGCTTGCCCGTCCCGTATGCCTCCCCTTTGATGGGTACCGAAAGGTAGCCTTTACAAACAACTATAACCAAATTTTTAATAGAATTTTTGGTCGGTTCTGGAATTTGTACAATCCTGGACCTTCTGTAAGCAAGTAACATACCACTGAACTAATTGCGCAAGCTTTAATTATTTCTGTTTCGTGGGTAGCGACTCTACATTGGCTCAAATGTAATAACGATTACAATTGATGAAAGGCGCTCAGTCACAAATATTACACCTTTCATCTTCATGATACTGTCATTCATTGTAACCTTTTCAGACCTATGTTGTATTTACTGTCACATCTTTTCATCGAATGACATGGGTAAAATTTTCATCCATTGCAAATCCTGCACGAGTATGCCTCGCCCCCATGCTTTCCTCCACAAGTTTGTGTGTTTGGCTTGTGATTACTATACTTATGCCAGCGGCAACATACAGAGACATGTTCGCAACCACCTGGGAGATAAACCATACCAATGTACGATGTGTGACTACAGTGCATGCAGATCTGACTCTTTAAAGAAGCATATGAACAGATCACATGTTGTGGAAACCTCCATCTGACAGAACTTTAACAAATTCAACCAAAAGAAATAATATACAATGGTGAATTACACGCACACTTTAGTTTTTTGAGCCTAGACAAGTTGGAATAGTTTCATTCTAATCCCGGCGAGAGATAATCAATACAACTAAAAAGAAACAAACCATCCCATTTTTTTGCTATAAAAACCACTTTTTTAGTGGGGCAGTAACTCTAAATTAATAAACAAGAGACGTAATAATAATAAAAAAAATCAATGAAAAAAATGTCTTTTGTTGTAAAAGAAACGTCGTTTAAATTTTATACGCAGGACAATTCTGTGCATGTTGAATTTTGCTTACGCCTTTAGAAGTGGATGAAAGGTGGCAATAAACTTTCATGTATTATGTCTCTTTCAGATGAGTTTTGTATCTATTGCAAAGGGAAGCTCCCCGAAGATGTCCGTCTAATTATTTCCCATTGTAAAACTTGCTCCTTCATGCCACGACCCGATTCTTTTCGCTACAAGTTGGTTTGTTATGCCTGCGACTATCACACGTATCACACCAGTAACTTGAGAGTGCATTTCAATACTCATTGGAAACACAAGATGTGAATTAATGTAGCAACTGGGGCTTTGAAGCCGAAAGACGTAAGTTTCCCAGTTACTGGGGGTTTAACGAAGAAAGGCCTCTGGTTCAGTAACGCTACTACGAAAGGTGTATTAAAGAGATTGAAGAGTATTAAATTTACACGGAAAGATAAAAGGAAAGAATAGACTACTACTACGAAATGAGATTGGAGGGTCTTACTTTCAGTACTTGTACCAAGTACTTACGCCTTTAGAAGTGGATCAAAGGTGGTAGATCGAGGAAGGAGAGAGACGTTACCCGGACCACTTGTTGTGACAATCTGAACGAGGCATTGTCGTTCCCGAATCTAACATACCCAATTTCTGGCTTTCTTTGTAAGATCATATGATATGCCTATCATCTGTTATCGAATTTTCATCTCTAACAGGTAGGGGCGTAGAGATCGAGTGATAGCGCGGGGAAAGTATTGTATTGGAGGCAATTCAAACTGGACTCACATGGCGTGAACAAGATGTTTTCTTGTCAGTTTTGTTCATTCAAATGTACAACTGAAGATATTCTCATGCATCATGCAAAAATGCATCAAGTTTGAACGCTCCAGTCAAATTTCACAACAACAACAAAAATCTTTTCAAAATACCATACAAAAATGTAGGTTTATTTATATCCATAAAACATGTAGCAAATATCCATAAAACATTTTTTTGCTATAAAAACCACTTTTTTAGTGTGGCAGTTACTCTAATTAGATAAACAAGAGACGTACTAATAATAAAAAAAAAACACAAAAAATGAAAAAAAGTCTTTTGTTTTACTAAGAATATCGTTGAAATTTTATATTCAGGACATTTCTGTGCATGTTGAATTTTGCTTAAAGTGCATCTATAGGCAAATAAACTTTCTTATATTATGTCTCTTTCAGATGAGTTTTGTATCTATTGCAAAGGGAAGCTCCCCGAAGATGTCCGTCTAATTATTTCCCATTGTAAAACTTGCTCCTTCATGCCACGACCCGATTCTTTTCGCTACAAGTTGGTTTGTTATGCCTGCGACTATCACACGTATCACACCAGTAACTTGAGAGTGCATTTCAATACTCATTGGAAACACAAGATGTGAATTAATGTAGCAACTGGGGCTTTGAAGCCGAAAGACGTAAGTTTCCCAGTTACTGGGGGTTTAACGAAGAAAGGCCTCTGGTTCAGTAACGCTACTACGAAAGGTGTATTAAAGAGATTGAAGAGTATTAAATTTACACGGAAAGATAAAAGGAAAGAATAGACTACTACTACGAAATGAGATTGGAGGGTCTTACTTTCAGTACTTGTACCAAGTACTTACGCCTTTAGAAGTGGATCAAAGGTGGTAGATCGAGGAAGGAGAGAGACGTTACCCGGACCACTTGTTGTGACAATCTGAACGAGGCATTGTCGTTCCCGAATCTAACATACCCAATTTCTGGCTTTCTTTGTAAGATCATATGATATGCCTATCATCTGTTATCGAATTTTCATCTCTAACAGGTAGGGGCGTAGAGATCGAGTGATAGGCGCGGGGAAAGTATTGTATTGGAGGCAATTCAAACTGGACTCACATGGCGTGAACAAGATGTTTTCTTGTCAGTTTTGTTCATTCAAATGTACAACTGAAGATATTCTCATGCATCATGCAAAAATGCATCAAGTTTGAACGCTCCAGTCAAATTTCACAACAACAACAAAAATCTTTTCAAAATACCATACAAAAATGTAGGTTTATTTATATCCATAAAACATGTAGCAAATATCCATAAAACATTTTTTTGCTATAAAAACCACTTTTTTAGTGTGGCAGTTACTCTAATTAGATAAACAAGAGACGTACTAATAATAAAAAAAAAACACAAAAAATGAAAAAAAGTCTTTTGTTTTACTAAGAATATCGTTGAAATTTTATATTCAGGACATTTCTGTGCATGTTGAATTTTGCTTAAAGTGCATCTATAGGCAAATAAACTTTCTTATATTATGTCTCTTTCAGATGAGTTTTGTATCTATTGCAAAGGGAAGCTCCCCGAAGATGTCCGTCTAATTATTTCCCATTGTAAAACTTGCTCCTTCATGCCACGGCCCGATTCTTTTCGCTACAAGTTGGTTTGTTATGCCTGCGACTATCACACGTATCACGCCAGTCACTTGAGAGTGCATTTCAATACTCATTGGAAAAACAAGACGTTTTCTTGTCAGTTTTGTTCATTCAAATGTACAACTGAAGATATTCTCATGCATCATGCAAAGAAGCATCAAGTTTGAACGCTCCAGTCAAATTTCACAACAACAACAAAAATCTTTTCAAAATATCATACAAAAATGTAGTTTTATTTATTCAAAGATTGTATTGAAAAAAAAGAATACCATTTTAAAATAGATCATTGAAAATAATTCTTCAGTGACAAAGACTGCCCGGTAGTGAAGGGAATAAATGCACGTAGTGTCTTAAATGAACGAGAATTTTATTAAATTTTTTAAATGTTTTGAATCAATGTAATATTAACAAGGTTTTAACTCAATAGAGTATTTTGTCTAAAACCTTGAAATTTCGAAGTCTTATGTGCAATCAAACTGATTTACAAAAAAATATAATATTGAATATCGAAAAGATGTATTATCCTGTTTTTTTTTTTTTTTTATCCGTGATAGTATTACTTGGTATTCTCGTCAAAATTGCTTACTAACACACTTAATATGTTTTTTCCCCAGACGGTCTCCTTTGCAAGTTGTGCAAAGTGTCACTTCCGAACAGTGCTGAAGTCATATTGGACCACTGTAGAACATGTGGACTCGCTGAGCGTCCGAATATTTCCTTCAGACACACTTGTTTCGCTTGTGAATATCACACCTACAATCGCAAAGACATGAGAAACCATATTCGAACTCACACCGGTGAAAAACCGTATAAATGTACTTTCTGTCCATTTACAGCGGCTCATTCATCAACTATGAGCTACCACTTGAGAATACATCAAGATTTGAAAGTGAAATGTCCACATTGTGACTACAAGTGTGTGAAGCAGAAGGATCTCAACACACACATTGAGAGGAGACATATGCTTGGTGATGTTTCAGGACACATTCAGCACATGCTTCAGATTGGTCATAATATGTCTTAGGAAACCTTATAGACTTCTCAAAAACAGTAAAAGTACATTCCCTGAATTTGGTAACTTAATATTATTTTTTTATTTGAACATTAATTTAGTTGCATAATATTTTCTACTTTTTTATTAGTTTTATTTTTCTATACATTCTACACATAAATATCAATTGAAAACATTTCCTATATCTAAAAGTACACATTGAAAGTAAAACAAACTACTTAGTGCATCTAAAAATATCAAATGTACTACTTGATTTTTAGATATTCAGGTATAAAAATATACTAAATACATATATGTAATTCAGTATATTTTTTATTTTTTCATTCAAATATTGTAGTAAGTAACTAACTTTACACTATTTTTTAGAAACCTCTCAATTAGGAGTTAAGATGTTTAGGTAATAAGTTTCAAAGTGAGATTTTATATTTAAAATAAGTTTCTACTATCTTGAGAAAAATATGTTATATTTATTTTATTTCGTAGTAAAAAAAAAAAAAAACAATGTAGGTAAATCACAAGTTTTGATAGGCCAAATGATAAAACGAGACATACATACAGATAATATCTAAATTTGTTAGAAGAAAGTTATTTCTTAGTCGCTGCTAATGAAAAAGTGAAAAATGTCTAATGAAAAAATAAAAATTTAACCCTCGAAATAGAGTCGAAGAGTGGTCGAAGTAATTGCCCACTAGTAAGAAGTTAAACAGCGATTCAAAGGAAAAATGAAAATTACAATTTTTATCCTCTGTTGGATTTGGTGTGAATGTTGTTTTTTTCTGTCATTGCAAAATCAAAGTTTTACTGCGGAATTTTTTTATAATTTATTATGTTCTCTTTAGTGTCTATTATATAATAATTAAAAAATAAAAATCATCCCTGGAAAAATGGACATGTTGCCAAATTATTGAACACTGTGCTAAAAAATTTGGTAGCCAAATGCCTTAAATTTCTTCATTACCGTTTAAATTAAGTTACAATATTTCTAAGTTTTTCAGACTTTCTAATATAACATAAATTGTCGTAAAAGTTACATAGGAAAATTTGATTTAAATATGTACAGTCATTATACACAGGAGTTGTTAAGGTCTTATCTTTATATTTAAATCAATTTTTCCTTCGATCTCATTATTTTGGAATTGAACATGCGCCTAAAGCTATCGACTACAGTACTACACCATGTTTTGGCTTTCAAATCTGTTCACTAATGTTGGTTCTTTCGAAAAACAGTTTGGTTTTTATATTGAATGGTACTCACATTTAAAAATAAGAATACTTTCCCCAGTTAATTCATGGATTCATTTTTTCTTTTGCATCTCAAGAAAATAATTTTATTTGTCAATGAAGAAATCACTTATAATTATGGGTTATTTAATATCAATACTTGTATATTACTCAGTAGTTAGGTACCTATGTATGTTGCTTGAGGTCACCATAATTTGATAGAATTTCATCGAACAAGTTCGTACAAGATACATGAAATTACTGTGAAAGTGCTTCGTCTCATTCTCACAGGGCAATTAGAGTATTGTATTGTAAGGTTAAAAATATTGATCATTATGTACTTCTACATTGGTACAAAATCAATATGTTTTGATGTTCTGGCATTTCAATTTTGTATATAACTTCCTTGTCGTATTTATAAGACGTAGGTACTGTTAACACTTTATTTTTTATACTTAAGTATTTATTTTTCTACAATACATTTTTTTAATCTTTTGTAAAATATTTTTTACTTACCTCTTTTCTTATTTTTTAATGATAAACATTTATTTTCCTTTTTTTTCTTATATAGGGTGATTAAAAGAAGTAGGTAAATCCGTTAACCATATAATATATACCAGGGCTGCCCAACCAGTCGATCGCGATCGACCGGTCGATCCCGAAGTGATTTTGGGTCGATCACGTCCAGAGAGATGAGATGACGTTCTAAATGCATGCAAAATGAGAGATTTCACTTTTTTTGTAGTAATATATAAAGTACAAATTTTATAATATTGTGAACGAGGTTAACTGGACAAAATCTCACACAAGTGAAAATCCGAGATCTCCTTCCTTAGCTCATGAGAATTAAAAGGAGAAAATAGAAAAGAGAAGAAATTGAAATTTAGAAGGGGAGGTATTAAGAAACCTTGGTGGGGGGGGGGGGGGGTCGATCGCGGTGATTATCTGAGACTTTATAGTAGATCTTCTTCTGTAAAGGTTGGGCACCCCTGATATATACTATGGATCTATAACAAAAAGTGCGAAAAAGCTTTCTAACGAAGTGACACGCCCTTCAAGTTGAAAAAAAAAATGTATCGAATACGCCTTACCTCTTGTAGAGCTACAGGAACATGATAAAAAATTCACTGTCAATACAAGATGTCAGCTTTCTTTTGACGTCAAAAACATACTCATGACACTTTCAGGGGCGGCCACAGGAGGAAAAACTGAAAGAAAATATAACTTATTGGTGGTTGATTAAATTTGAATTTGGTTTCATCCAATCAGAACCAATGTTATTAGACACACAAAAGGTCACAATATTTTTTCTCTCAAACTAACACAAACATATAATTGAGTTAATTATAGAATTATTCTCTATTTCAGATTACATGACTTGCAGGGGCTGTGAAAATGATGTACCATTAATTGGCACAGAAAATGAGGGTCTGAAAAGTTTAAGGAAACATTGTAAGAATTGTCCCAACTTATCAATTCAAAATCCCTCGCATCACCCTTTCGCTTGTTTGAAATGTAGCTACACTTGCTCTCGTGGTTTCAACATGACTCAACACTTGAGAAGGCACATTGGCAAATCCTATGTCTGTCAACAGTGTCGGAAACGTTTTACTACGAATTTCGGGTTGCAAAAACATTTGAAGAGTCATGCAGGTAATCAGTTTGCATGTACTCTATGTGGACAACTTGAAGACTCGAAATCATCACTCTACAATCATTATTCTAGCTCTCATGGTGTTGATAAGTCCAGTAAAGAATGCTTGTATTGCGGAGAAGTCTTCAAACGAATCGATTCCTACCAAAGGCATCTGCTGCAGAAACATAAGCATGTTCAAACGAAGAATACAAAAACAATCAAAATTTCAATGATTAATGATGAAATCTATTTGGGTCGTAATAGCAATAGTACCGACGAAAATAGCAACGAAAATACCGACGAAAATGATACATTTTATCATTATTGATCCACTGAAAAATGTAGTTTTACGTTTCAACTGTTTGAAAAAAATGTATCTACCTACTTAGTATGAAATCTTTCTTAGTTTTTTCCACTAAAGAGTGTTGTTATTATTATATAGAAATTATATCAGGTTGAAATTTATTTATCTCATCATGTTTGCCATGTGGTACAAGTTAAAAGATTGATTTCTCCTTACGTGAGGCTTTGTGATGGCCCTCTGATAAGCATCGGTTTATTTCCACTGAAGCTATAGCTGTGCTAACTTTCTTTGTAGTTCGATTTTATTAAATCGCAATAACCTTATTTAAATGAAGAACCCAAAATGTTAAGGTGCGAAAGGAAATATGTGTTGAATTCCACTTTCAATCCGTCAAAAGAGAAAAAGTCAGGGCATTAATTAGTTCTCAAATGCGTTTGTATCAAATATTATTTTTTTTTTTTTAAATAATTAATAATTAGAATTTTACATAAAACTGGCCTACCAGAGCCCGAAAAACGTAGTTTGCAATTAGTTCAATGTTCGGCCAAATTCTGCCTATATGTATTTCCGCGTTCCGAATTATTACATCATCCATACTCATCTTCTTATTTCTAACTGTATCTTGTATCTTTTGCAGTCAACACCAATCATAAAAGTATATTTGCATTTTGTGTTCTTGAAACAAAACTTTTTATATGTGTTTCATAAATATCTGATTATTAACTATACTTCTGTGCGTTTCAGATTTAACTTGTCAATATTGTAAGTCATTTTCATCGGGAAATGTTGGTGAAATTATTAAACATTGCAAGAGCTGTACTTTCATGGTTCGTCCTGATCCTTTTCGTTACAAATTCATTTGCATTGCCTGTGACTATCATACTTATAGCTCCAGCCCATTGAAACCACACCTAGCCATTCATTTGGGTGAAAGGCCGTTTAAATGTGATTTATGTACTTTTAAAAGTACAACGAATAAGAATTTGCTAAATCACGTTAAAGCAAAGCACCCATTCACACTCGTAGAATAAAGATGAATTAGTACTTTAGAAAATTAAATAAAATACTTTAGTACCAACAAGTTATTACGTTATGTAAATGTATGTATGTTAAGTCAAAATGCAATTCATGCTCAAAAAAGTCAACATATAGTGCATAAAAAGAATTATATTGTTTATAACTTTTCATATTTGCTAAGTTGTATGATTTTAAAATCAGCGAATGTAATATTAAAATTTGTTGTACTACAAAGTATGTTTTTACTTTCCTTTTCGTGTATAATAAGGAAATATTTTTTACTTTAATTATCCTATAATAAGGATAGTATTTTTTTTAATATCATTCATCAACACATTGTCTACCAAGGCTAACCAATTACATATTATTTACAAATTAAAGTTATCATTTCCAACCGATTTTTTTACTTCAACAATTTGTAGACAAAGCTTTTGAGGCGAATGTAGATTATATTCCCTAGCATATCCGTAGGTATTTGAATTTAAAACTTGGCTAAATTTTGTAATTAATACTAAATTCATCATTAGCTTTTCAAATTACAGGCTCTATGCGTTTAACGATTCCAAAAAAATCTAGTGAACCATCATCTGACCCAGAGTTGTATCAAGTATGTACTCATTGTAGAATGCAATTAACCAGAAATGTGGAGATCCTATTCGAACACACCAGAGTCTGCAAGACTGCTGAACGTCCAAATGAATTTCGTTTCAAGCATGTGTGTTACAGGTGTATTTATTTCACTCATAACTCTTGGAATATGAGAATGCACATTCGAGAACACTTAGGAGAGAGACCACATAAATGTGATTTTTGTCCTTATAGCAGTGCAAGAAAAAGCAATTTAAAATTACATTTAAAGAAACATGTTAAAGATCCCGATTTACTTCCTTTAAATATTTCGCCTGTGAAAATTTGTGAATACTGCAACACAACATGCTCGAGCAACCGAGCTCTGTTAGAACATTGGGAGAAATGTGTACTTGTTCCATTGAGCTCAAAGAAACATGTCTCTACTGCAAGAGGTTTGTTCCTTCAGATATTGATGTTTTTGTAGGACATTGTCAAACTTGTTCCAACATGGCTGGGTTAAATGCCGCTATTCCTCAAACCTGCAAACATTGTAAAAACTTCACTAGTACCGATGTTCACGACATAATGGAACACTCACAGACTTGTTTTGAGATGGTTCGTCCTGAGCCCGAGAAGTACAAATATATTTGTGTTGCTTGTGACTACTTCACTACAATTGCACACAATATGAAAAATCATGCTCTAATTCATCTTGGGGACAAACAATACAAATGTTGTCTGTGTGCATATGGTGCGTATCAGATAAAAAACTTACAATCTCATGTGAAGTCTCGGCATTCCAAAAAATTTCAGTAATATGGGATGTAAAGAAAATCGGGTAAAAGGTCGGTCACTGAACTGAAGAGTTTAGTCACAGTAATTAACTGAAAAGATTAAGCAATTGTATTTAAAAATTCAATCCTATAAATAGATAGATATTCGATCAATATTTAAAATTTAATGGATATAGACTTAGATATGCATACAATTGTATACATTCGTAACTTATTCTGTACCTGAAGGTTCTAAAAATATACCTTTTCTTACTAAAAAAGTAGGTACCTCAAAACACTAAATTTATTCTAATATTATTTAATATATAATCAGCGTAAAAAATATTACACTAGTGGACCAATATATTGTTAATAGAAAGTAAAATCTAATTTTCAAACTATGTAGTTAAATCCACAGGACACCCCTTACCAATTCCTGTATTACCAAACAACAAGCGACCATCATTAGCAAAATGTTTGACTTGTCAAACAATCCAGAGTTATATCAAGTATGCACTCATGTCGGCAGCAACTGGCGCGAGATGTTGAGATTCTATTTGAACACACTAAAGTTTGCAATCTGCCAAACGTCCAAATGAATTTCGTTTTAGACATGTATGTTATAGATGTGCTTATTTCACACACAATGCTTGGACTATGAGAATGCACATTCGGGAGCACTTGGGAGATAGACCACATAAATGTGATTTTTGTTCTTATAGCAGCGCTAGAAGAAGTAACTTAAAATTACACTTGAAGAAACATGTTAAAGATCCTGACCTACTTCCCGAAGCATTCACGAACGTACAGACATGCGAATACTGTAATGTTACATGTCAAAACAACCGTGCAATGTTAGAGCACTGGGAGATATGCACCAATGTTCCTTTGAGCTCATCTAAAACTTGCATATACTGTAACAAGTTTGTGCCATCTGATATTGATGTGTTTATAGCGCATTGTCAGACATGTCCCGGTATGGCTCATTTGAATGATTTAATTCCTCAAACTTGCAAGCATTGTAATTAATTTACCAGCACAGATGTTCAAGAAATATTACAACACACTCAATCTTGTACAGCCATGGCACGACCTGAACCATTAAAGTATAAATTTGTTTGTGTTTCATGTGACTACTTTACAATTGAATTGCAGAGAATTAGAAATCATTCTATGATTCATCTTGGAGACAAACAGTTCAGATGTTGTCTTTGTGCATATGGAGGTCACCAGAAGGATAAGTTACAACAACATGTAAAAGTTAAACATTCTACAAAACATTAGGACATTATTAAGTAAACAACCTGTCTAGGAAATATAAAAGATATCTTGTGTTACTATTTTATTCAACAGGTGTGTTCCGTTAATTATCTGGGCAATCTATTCATGGATATTGTATTTTTTTTAAATGTTATTCAATAATTTACTTTTACATTTTTAATAAGAATAATACATTATTGGTAACTTTGGTAAAGACAAAAGTTCGTATAAAAAACAAATTGACAGAATAAAAGGGTTGTGGAAGATAATTTCGTGGTGACAATACAAATGTTTTTATGTATTCTGCATAAAGCTTTTTACGGTAAGTGGTCAGGGTTTGGCCCTTATAAATTTAAAAACTTGACTACCAAATTGTACAAATATGTAGGCACATACAATTGTACAAATATGTAGGTACATACAATTGTTATATGACTATGAATCAAAAAAGTGAAATCTAACATTTAAATTATGTAGTTCAATCCCCAGAACGCCCTCAGCTTCCTGTATTACCGAACAACAAGCGACCTGCATTAGCAAAATGTGTTGACTTGTCAGAAAATCCAGAGTTATATCAAGTATGCACTCATTGTCGACAGCAACTGGCACGAGATGTTGAGATTCTATTTGAACACACCAGAGTCTGCACGTTGGCTAAACGTCCAAATGAGTTCCGATTTAAACATGTATGTTATAGATGTGCTTATTTCACCCATAATGGTTGGACTATGAGAATGCACATTCGGGAGCACTTGGGAGATAGACCACATAAATGTGATTTTTGTTCATATAGCAGCGCTAGAAGAAGTAATTTAAAATTGCACCTGAAGAAACATGTGAAAGATCCTGATCTTCTTCCCGGTATATTCACGAACGTGCAGACATGTGAGTACTGTAATGTTTCATGTCAAAACAACAGTGCTTTGTTAGAGCACTGGGAAAAATGCACGTTTGTTCCTGTGAGTTCATCAAAAACTTGTTTATACTGTAACAAATTTGTTCCCTCTGATATTGATGTGTTCATAGGGCATTGTCAGACATGTCCCGGTATGGCTCATTTGAATGATTTAATTCCGCAAACTTGCAAGCACTGTAATAACTTTACCAGTGCAGATGTTCAAGATATTGTTCAACACAGCCTTTCTTGTACAGCCATGGCACGACCTGAACCAATAAAGTATAAATTTGTTTGTGTTGCGTGTGACTACTATACACTTGTACTACAGAATATAAGAAATCATTCATTGATTCATCTTGGGGATAAACAGTTCAAGTGTTGTCTATGTGCATATGGAGCTCATAGGAAGGAAAAACTACAGCAGCATGTGAAGGTAAAACATTCGACGAAAGTAAAATAACCAGATGATATCATTGACCAAACTATGTAATCATTTTTCAATTCAATTGATGATATCATTTTGTGAGCTTTGTGTCTTATTAATGTCCCCTCACAACGTGAACTAACTAGTCTAGACCGAAATAATGGAAAAAGACTAGATGGTGCCACTGTTTTACCTTACCCTGAAAGGGATTTGGCTCCCTTTCAATTAGTCTAAGACTTTACATGCTACTTTTGCAAATTCTTTATTATCAAACTGCAAGAAATGCTGGTGCCCGTAAAGAAATGACTGTCCAAAAAAAACATACTAAGTATGCTTTTGTTGGTATGGTGATTCTCTAGTATGGCCAGCTAACAAAATAGAAGGTTTAATGGTGCAGTGGTGAATGGGAATAATTAAGTCTATCTTCTAAATTTTCCACTAATATTATCAACAAAAAAATTGCACAGCTTGACCACATCAGAGAGCTTCAACTTTTCTTTCGACCATAGTTTTTCTTCCATCTTTTATATAACATCTAATTTTATTAATAAGATTTTTTTCTTCCACTACTTATGTTCACATAATTTGATCTGGTCATTTAATCTCATGAAATAAGTCTGATAATTTTCTTCATCTTCTTGTTTCATAGAGTGAAACACAAATCTTTCATATTTCACATTGATTTCAGAAATCATCTTGGATTGTAGTGCTTGCATTACTTGGTCTGTAGTAATTCCATCTTCATTGACATTGATTATTTTCAAGATTATTTTTCCTGCTTCACTTCCAATAATAATTAGAAGATTCCAATTCCAATTCTAATCCACTGACAACTAAGTATTTATTCCACATCTGTGATAAAAACTGAATAGTTTCTCGAATATTTGCACTGTTAAACTCAATAGGACTTGGACAGGGAACACTGATTGACAGGCTTTTTCCTTTCTTCAAATTTCTCTCAATTTCTATATCAACCTTAATATCTTGATCGATAAGTCGGCGGACTTGTAATCTGGAGTTCGGTTGTTTAAGTCCGAAGTTAAGCAAATATTTAGTAAAGGTACTTCAAGTAATTGTTATTAACAGAAACATAATAAATTTTGCCATATCAAGTTAATTGTAATACGAGGTCTGTCCGGAAAGTTCGTATAAAAATGAGATAAAATTTTTATTTTACAATTAATGGGGTAATTCAATTTTGTCTCCTTCAAAATACTCTCGCTGGGACACAATGCACTTCTGCCATAGCCATTTCCACTGTTTGAAGGCTCCTTAAAAGTCCTCAGTTTGAAGGCTTCTCAGCTGACTCGTCGTTGCTGTTTTAATGGCCTCAACGTCCCCCAAATGCCGCCCCTGAAGCACCAATTTTATTTTTGGGAATAAAAAGAAGTCACAAGGTGCCAAATCCGGTGAATAAGGGGGGTGTTCAGTCGCTATGATCGAATTGTTAGCCAGAAACTCATGCACAGCGAGGGGGTGTGAGCGGGGGCATTGTCGTGGTGGATGATCCACCGCCCCTCTCGCGCCAAATAGTTGTTTTGCTCAAAGAAAGCTCTTCAGCCACCTGCCTGACGGTTAAACGACGGTCCTGCAGGACACAAGATCGAATTTTTTCCACATTGTTAGAAGTGCTGGAAGTGGAAGGACGTCCTGACCGAGGGTCATCTTCGAGACTTTCTCGGCCCTCACGAAATCTTTTTAACCACTCGTGGACTGTTGATTCCTTGAAATCATCATCTCCATAAACTTGGTTGAGATCATTAAAAATTTCGTGGCCATTCTTGCCGAGTTTCGCGAGAAATTTGATGATGACGCGCTGTTCTTGAATGACTGAAAGCTCCGACGCCGACGAGTGGTAGAGAGAGGGGTCACTTCACAGGTACCGGGACGAAACAGTTCTTTTCGTACGGCGGTTGGGCGCACACTGAGCATTGTTTGGATGTTATAGAAGGGGACGCAGCCCACCTGGCCTCCCCACTTAGCCTTCCAGCCTTCCCAGAACACTTTTATACGAACTTTCTGGACAGACCTCGTATCTTTAGTTTTGAAATCTGTTTTAACATTGGCAGTCTGTTTTAAGGAAGGAAATAAATAGTTATAGACTGATGGGAAGAAAAGAATCAGGTAACCTAAGATAAAAAGAGTTACACATTAGTGAAAGGATCAGTTTAACAATTCAGAAGCACAATTCTGCACGTGAGTTGGTCAGCATTGCCATCAGACTTTCATTCCTTGTGTAATGAATTTATAAATAGAAACTATATTTTTGGATGTTATTTGTACTATTAAGGATTATAACAAATATTATCAATTAATTGTGTGTCAAAATCAATTTTAGTTGTATACTTTGAAGTTTTCATTTTGATTTATTTTAAATGTAATAAAGTGGACTGTTATTGTTGATCTGTTGAATGAATAGAATAGTGTAGTATTTTATTTTCAACTAGTGGCTGAAGTTTTTAAACTTCCGATTTGAAATGGCTCGGATGTAGTATTTCAACCTTAAAAACTAACGCTGTTAATAGGTCATTTTAGTTTTGACAATAAATCAAATTTGATATATCTGTATATTCATTCAAAGTGGTCCGATTGAATCTTTTTTCTTCTTTTTTTTTCCGTCATCAAGTTAATCATCAAGGTCAATGGCCTATGATCTGAGTCTCAAAAATAAGAAGATTCCAAAGACTTTGCAGCCTTAAGAGATCGTCAGAGCCGCGATCCTCTCGCTGTTGCGGAATAACCGTTGGGCCATTGTAGACAGAACAAACATGGTCAGCAAGAACTGTTGTGGTAAAATTAATAAATATAGAAGGAAAAAAATTGCATTAGATGGACATCATAACAAGAGACTTGTGCCTTAACCAATTCAACCACAAATGCATTTGTTTTCATTGACCACCAATGAACAATTCAATCCACAGAGCCCCCTAAAGTGTCTGCATTAACTGTCACCAAGCGTCCTTCATTGGCAAAATATGTTGATCTATCAGACAATCCAGAGTTATATCAAGTATGCATTCACTGTCGGGAGCAACTGGCTCGCGATGTGCAGATTCTATTGGAACACACTAAAATCTGTAAATCCGCAAAACGTCCAAATGAATTTCGTTTTAGACATGTATGTTATAGATGTGCTTATTTCACGCATAATCCTTGGACTATGAGAATGCACATTCGGGAGCACTTGGGAGATAGACCACATAAATGTGATTTTTGTTCTTATAGCAGCTCAAGAAGAGGCAATTTGAAATTACATTTGAAGAAACATGTTAAAGATCCTGACCTACTTCCCGAAGCATTCACGAACGTACAGACATGCGAATACTGTAATGTTACATGTCAAAACAACCGTGCTCTGTTGAAGCACTGGGAAAAATGCACGTTTGTTCCTGTGAGTTCATCAAAAACTTGTTTATACTGTAACAAATTTGTTCCCTCTGATATTGATGTGTTCATAGGGCATTGTCAGACATGTCCCGGTATGGCTCATTTGAATGATTTAATTCCGCAAACTTGCAAGCACTGTAATAACTTTACCAGTGCAGATGTTCAAGATATTGTTCAACACAGCCTTTCTTGTACAGCCATGGCACGACCTGAACCAATAAAGTATAAATTTGTTTGTTTTTGCGTGTGACTACTATACACTTGTACTACAGAATATAAGAAATCATTCATTGATTCATCTTGGGGATAAACAGTTCAAGTGTTGTCTATGTGCATATGGAGCTCATAGGAAGGAAAAAACTACAGCAGCATGTGAAGGTAAAACATTCGACGAAAGTAAAATAACCAGATGATATCATTGACCAAACTATGTAATCATTTTTCAATTCAATTGATGATATATTTTGTGAGCTTTGTGTCTTATTAATGTCCCCTCACAACGTGAACTAACTAGTCTAGACCGAAATAATGGAAAAAGACTAGATGGTGCCACTGTTTTACCTTACCCTGAAAGGGATTTGGCTCCCTTTCAATTAGTCTAAGACTTTACATGCTACTTTTGCAAATTCTTTATTATCAAACTGCAAGAAATGCTGGTGCCCGTAAAGAAATGACTGTCCAAAAAAAAACATACTAAGTATGCTTTTGTTGGTATGGTGATTCTCTAGTATGGCCAGCTAACAAAATAGAAGGTTTAATGGTGCAGTGGTGAATGGGAATAATTAAGTCTATCTTCTAAATTTTCCACTAATATTATCAACAAAAAAATTGCACAGCTTGACCACATCAGAGAGCTTCAACTTTTCTTTCGACCATAGTTTTTCTTCAATTTTTATATAACATCCTAATTTATTCAAGTATGATTTTTCCTTCCACAACTGCTCATGTTCACATATTATTGGAACACTCTAATCTTCATCGCAAAACGCCCTGTAATTTTCGTTTTCATTGTTTATAGAGTGTTACACAAATCTTCGATATGTGCACATTCGAACTTAGAAACCAATATTGGATTGTTGTTCTTATTGGTCTAGAAAGGTAATTATTACATTGAAGAAACATTTTCAAGATTATTTTCCCGTTCACTTCCAATACAAATTGAAGATACCTAATTCTCATGTCACAACTGCCTTGAACACTGAGTATTTATCCACATCTGTGATAAAAAACTTGAATAAGTTTTCTCGATATTGCACTGTTTCATAGGGATTGTAGGACAGGGAACCATATTGAATGACTTTTTCCCCTTTCTTAAACTTTCCATCAATTTCTATTTCAACCGTTATCTTGACGCCAAGTCGCCCTGAACTTGTAAATCTTGTGTGTTTCGTGTTACATACACGTTAACAGAATATAGAAAATCTTCAATTTGTTATTAAGAAAACAATTAATGTTTCTTTGCAATACTCAAGGTAATGTAAATACGAGGTGTGGTCATTCGACGAAAGTTCGTATAAAATGACAGATATAATAATTTTTAATTTTCAAATTAAAGTGATAATTTGTAATTTTTCTCCTTCAAATCCTCACAAGGAACAATACTCTGCCATAAGCCATTTCCACTGTTTTCCTCCTGAAAAGTCCTTCATTTCTGAGGCTTTCAGCTGACTTTTGTACGTTCTTTATTAATGCAAACGTCAAAATGCGCCCCGTAAGCAAATGGAATCAAAAAAAAATACTAAGTGCCAAATGTTGTATGTGGAGGGTGATTCTCTATAATGGCCAGCTAACAAATCAAGGGGGGTTTATGGGCGGGGTCAATGGTATAGGTGCTGATCTCAACTTTCGCCAAAATTTTCAACAAAAAATTTCACCACCTTGCCCTGACCCGTGTTTTCGACAGTCTCCATGCAGAACACAATTTATTAAAATTTTTTCCCACTATTATGTTCACTAATTGATCTGGTAGTAATGCTCTGAAGTGTCGATATTTCTCATCTTCTTTCTAGGTACGAAATCTTTTCATCATCGGACTGTTTAGAATTCCTTGAATTGTCATCTCCATTAAACTTGGTTGAGATCCATTCAACAATATTTCGTGTATTTTTGCGTTTCCAATTAATTAAAATGATCCATTTTCTGAATCCACTGAAACAAGCTTGTACCCACAGTGATAGAAGAATGTCAATATTCACTGTTAACCTGGAACGAAACAGATACGTTTTCGTACGCTTTTGGGCAACACTTCATTTTATTCAATGTATTAGAAAGGCGGACTGTAACTGGCGTCCCGTGTAGCCATTCAAGCTATTTAGTAAAACTTATATTTATAACGAACTTATTGGACAGATTGTAATCTTTAGTTTTGAAATCTGTTTTAACATTGGCAGTCTGTTTTAAGGAAGGAAATAAATAGTTATAGACTGATGGGAAGAAATAGAATCAGGTAACCTAAGATAAAAAGAGTTACACATTAGTGAAAGGATCAGTTTAACAATTCAGAAGACAATTCTGCACGTGAGTTGGTCAGCATTGCCATCAGACTTTCATTCCTTGTGTAATGAATTTATAAATAGAAACTATATTTTTGGATGTTATTTGTACTATTAAGGATTATAACAAATATTATCAATTAATTGTGTGTCAAAATCAATTTTAGTTGTATACTTTGAAGTTTTCATTTTGATTTATTTTAAATGTAATAAAGTGGACTGTTATTGTTGATCTGTTGAATGAATAGAATAGTGTAGTATTTTATTTTCAACTAGTGGCTGAAGTTTTTAAACTTCCGATTTGAAATGGCTCGGATGTAGTATTTCAACCTTAAAAATAACGCTATTAATAGGTCATTTAGTTTTGACAATAAATCAAATTTGATATATCTGTATATTCATTCAAAGTGGTCCGATCGAATCTTTTTTCTTCTTTTTTTTTCCGTCATCAAGTTAATCATCAAGGTCAATGGCCTATGATCTGAGTCTCAAAAATAAGAAGATTCCAAAGACTTTGCAGCCTTAAGACATCGTCAGAGCCGCGATCCTCTCGCTGTTGCGGAATAACCGTTGGGTCCATTGTAGACAGAACAAACATGGTCAGCAAGAACTGTTGTGGTAAAATTAATAAATATAGAAGGAAAAAAATTGCATTAGATGGACATCATAACAAGAGACTTGTGCCTTAACCAATTCAACCACAAATGCATTTGTTTTCATTGACCACCAATGAACAATTCAATCCACAGAGCCCCTAAAGTGTCTGCATTAACTGTCACCAAGCGTCCTTCATTGGCAAAATATGTTGATCTATCAGACAATCCAGAGTTATATCAAGTATGCATATCACTGTCGGGAGCAACTGGCTCGCGATGTGCAGATTCTATTGGAACACACTAAAATCTGTAAATCCGCAAAACGTCCAAATGAATTTCGTTTTAGACATGTATGTTATAGATGTGCTTATTTCACGCATAATCCTTGGACTATGAGAATGCACATTCGGGAGCACTTGGGAGATAGACCACATAAATGTGATTTTTGTTCTTATAGCAGCTCAAGAAGAGGCAATTTGAAATTACATTTGAAGAAACATGTTAAAGATCCTGACCTACTTCCCGAAGCATTCACGAACGTACAGACATGCGAATACTGTAATGTTACATGTCAAAAAACCGTGCTTGTTGAAGCACTGGGAGATATGCACCAATGTTCCTGTGAGCTCATCTAAAACTTGCATATACTGTAACAAGTTTGTGCCATCTGATATTGATGTTGTTCATAGGGCATTGTCAGACATGTCCTGATATGGCTCATTTGAATGATTTAATTCCTCAAACTTGCAAGCACTGTAATAAATTTACCAGCACAGATTTCAAGAAATATTTACAACACACTCAATCTTGTACCGCCATGGCACGACCTGAACCATTAAAGTATAAATTTGTTTGTGTTTCATGTGACTATTTACAATTGAATTGTATAGAATGAGAAATCATACAATGATTCATCTCGGAGATAAACCGTTTAGCTGTTGTCTATGTGCTTATAAAGGTCATCAGAAGCAAAAATTATTGAATCATATAAAAGTTAAGCATTCACCAAAGTTAAATAAATAAATAATGTCAACTTACCAAGAACAATTAACAGGGTGTACTTTAATACACACATTTTATCATAGTTTTCCAGAATCAAATAGGCAATCAACTCTACATTGATCAATGGATTATAACCTTTAGAGAGTAGTCCACTAAAGTTGGTAGGTACTTGAAAATCGAAAAACAATAATTAAAAATCGAATTTGCATGGTGTTTCCAATTATAGTATTTATGCTTCTTGTACAAAAAATACTGACAAGTATTTCACACTTTTTACCAGATCAGGAGTTGTGGGGAACCTTTTGAATTTATTTCATTTTCATTTTGTTAAAGTTTTTCAATCAATTTTCACTTGATAAAACCCAATATCTGATACTCCCCGATGATGTTTTCACTTTTCAGAAATTCTAGGACGCAGAATATATTTAGAAAGGTCATCCACTACAAAGTTTCAATGGAGCCTTTGTGATTTTTAGAGAGTAATAGTTTTACAGAAAAATTCTGACCATGGAATTTCTATATAAAAAAATACTCCTCGTATAAATGATTCAAAAATTGCCTGGATAGTGAAATAGTAAAATGTGTCATTCCCCACATTACACTAAAATCTGCATCGTTAATGTCTATAATAATAATCGTATGTCAATTGGAAACCATTCAATTTCAAGAACTTTTGAAATTCGTGTCCGATTTTTTGTAAATTGTAAATAATTATAGAGGAAACCATTTTTTTTTTTTTGTACAGTTCAGTTTAATATAATAATCACTTTAACCTCCTATTGTACTGGGTTCGGCAAAATTACCAACACTGTAAAAAAACCATAATTTAAGCATAGTTGTAAATTTTTTTACGATATAACGATGGGGTAGTTGTTTTAATTTCCAGCTGAAACAAATGTTTGATTCTTTCCATAACATTGCCAAAAGAAGCCAAGAAAATCGCTAATTTTGGAAATCTCAAACCCATTCAATCAGATATACATATGAGAAAAAATTTCGTCCACAAGTGACACTCAAGTTCATTGAAATCTTTTTCATTTCCTCTTGATTTTGACTTGAGATCTAACATTTTACTGTGACATTTTGAAATAATTTTGAAGTTTTATCTCAAACCTGAATGATAAGTATACGCAATTTCTTAAGTCAACATCATTGAATTAAGTCAACTTACCCATCCATGAGTACTAATTAGTAACTATTAGAAACAATATGTACATGATTGTAAATGCACTGTAATATTTTAATGAACTAACATACAACTTACTAGGGGTATAGCCAAAAAGTTAATCTGTGTCAAATATTGGTGTCAATTTGAATACATGGAAATTTATTCCGTGTGATGTAACAAATAAAATAATGATAATCCTTGTCCTGACGTATCCGCCTTGCGCGTCTTTGCCTGTCGTAAGAGGCGACTAAGGGCTGCCAACAGGAGCAGAGAGAAAAAAAAAAAACATCCTCTCTCATGCCTGTAGGCACAGTTCACACTGTGAAAAATGCCGTTTGGAACCATTCTAAAACCCTAAAAGTGTTTTCCCATCAGATTAATGATGGGACCACGAAATGGGATGGTCACGGGAGGAGAATACGTGGACTATCGAAAACCACCACTAATATCCTCCCCAAAATATGAACACAACACCAGGAGACTTGATCTCTTGATCATAGATTCGCTCCAGGTGTAACAAACACCCATTCAGGAGTGCCTCACACCCTCGAAAGAAGACACCCTAGCCAAATTAATAATAATGTTTCATTTATTTTAAAAACATGCAATCTTTTGGTGTTCCTATATAAGTACTGTTGTACTTTTCAGGAAATAGATCCAAGTATATTTTTACTCACGTATGTCCAAGTATATTTTTACATTCTTACAAGAGTCAAAAATGAGACCAAGGTGTCATTCTTTCAAAAACATGGTCTAATTTATAGTGGAGCCATTAACAGTACCTACGCTTTCGTGTAAAAGGGAGTAGATAGTATTTTTCATCTAACTTTAACCACTTTAACAGCCGTATTTATCAACAGAAAACGCCGTTTGAGCATGGTCTGAAGCATGATTTCCTTTAATATTATTGGCCAACCTTGCTTGAGACAGTGCTCAGACAAAATTCGCTGTTCATAAATACGGGTGTAAAGAGACTTTTAAAATGATTACAAATAAACTTTGTTGCGATTTTAGCCAGCTAAATTTACCTGTCATCTGAATACATTTACATTTTCTAAACTTTAATTTATATTCATCCTTTTTCCTCCTCTCTCTCTCTCAATAATTTAGACTTGGCGTGGAGAGAATCAAAACTGTACTCCTGTCCGCACTGCCTGAGGACTTACTCCATGGAGAAGAACATGCGGCGCCATATGAAGCTCGAGTGCGGGAAGCAGGCCACCCAGCAGTGCCCCTACTGCCCGCACAAGACCAAACGAAAAGATCAACTCAAGAAGCACATGCAAGTGAAACATCTTGTTTTCCTGTGATATCCGCCTCGAGGGCTTGTTAGAAAGAAAATTGGAACTACCGAACAAGGAGTTTTTACTTTCGAGAAATTTCTATCATTAGAAATCGGAAGTATTGTGCTCGTTTATACAGGGTGAGCATAAAGTCTCACCCCACCCCCCGTATCTCGAGAATGGCTGAAAATACAACAAAATGCAAAAACCCATATTCCTTAATTTTTAGGAGGATTAATTTTCAGCCAAAAAAAAATTGCCTACAGGGCCCCAGTCAGGCTGGGCATGGATCAACTTTAAAATCTTAAATAGAATAGTATGTCTTGTGGCATATTGTTTTAAAGGTCTCATAGAGAGAATTTCATTAAAACAAATTTCAGTGAGCTACGACTTACCGTTCTCGAGATACAGGGTCGGACGTCCTGCGTAATATCCATATAGTTTGACTTATAACTCGTTAACCGTAGATTATAGAAAAATGAAATTTGTTGATAATAACTACTTATGGTAAGAACTTTCGAACAAGTTAAAACTTGATTTGTTTTTCCGTTAGAAAATTTTTTCGGACTGTTCATCCGGCTGGCTGACGAAACCGACCAGAAACTAATATCAACAGAGTATGTCGAGTTATATCTTTTTCGACAGGGCTCGTCATAAGGAGTTATTATCAACAAATTTCATTTTTCTATAATTTACGGTTAACTAGTTATAGGTCAAAATATATGGATATTACGCAGGACGTTCGACCCTGTATCTCGAGAAAGGTAAGTCATAGCTCACTGAAATTTATTGTAATGAACTTCTCTCTATGAGACCTTTAAAACAATATGCCACAACACATACCATTCTATTTAAGATTTTAAAGTTGGTCCATGCCGAGCCTGACTGGGGCCGTGTAGGCAAAAATTTTTTGGCTGAAAATCAATCCCCCTAAAAATTAAGGAATACGTGTTTTTGCGTTTTCTTGTATTTTCAGCCGTTCTCGAGGTACGGGGGGTGGGGTGAGACTTTATGCTCACCCTGTATACTTATATGCGTGTATCTCATTATTTGAGTCAAATGTCTTATTCCTCGAAGTTCATGTTAAAAGTCTTTTGAGTATAAAGTAAGATCGGATGAGATTTAAATGTTCTTTTTTTTTTTAACCATTTCATCCGATTTGACCATTTCCTTTGAAGCATTAGTTTGATGATATTTGTGTTGATCACTTACTCAAATTCGCTTTACCAAATCCTAACTGATCTTGGAACTTGAACCACTGAATTTCAGGTTACCAATCCGTCGCTTAATCGATTGAGCTTCAGAGGTCGGTTTTTTTAAAGCACTATCGAACATTGCTTTTAACATGGTGATATGAAGGGTTGTCGAACACTTTGCTCTGCCCTTCTCAAATGATCAGACTACAGTGGTGCGCTAGTGGATACACGTCTTCGTTTTGTAAACCAGTTTTCATTCTAATGAGACCTATACATTTATTTATTTATTAGAATGATAGGGAACAAATAAAAACCGTAAATTAATTCTACCCTTCTTTGAATGTATATGCATTCCTTTTAAATGGCATCTGGCATCAAGCAGTGTCTTACCGAAACGTAGTCTATTAAGAACAACAGATTTATTGGTAGTAAGCCATGGGCATAGCCAGGATTTTGGCTGGGGGGGGGGGGCAGCTGATGAGGAAAATCAATAATACCTAGTAAACAATCAATAATACCTAGTGTTGCATACTCCCTGGAATTTTCTAGGGGGGGCAGCTGCACCCCCCTGGCTACGCCCATGTAGTAAGCCATTACTTTCGCTTTGTTACATTTAGACATGGATTGAATTAAATAATATACTGTACCAGTACAGTCCTTGATTCCATTTTAGTTTAGTCCTTATTTTCCGTCCAATTTAACCCCTTGTGTTCTTCGTCTATGTCTTTCTTTATATATTTTTGTTTGTATTTTTTAATATTGTTATGTTGTAAATAGTATTTTAGATACAAAAGTAACTACTTCAAAGTTCTTTGTTTGGAAAATCTCTTTGTCATCTGATGATATCAATGTTTGTCAATTGTGAAAAAAAATCTGTTTTTATTGTAGGTATTAAATTTCTTACTTGAAAAATATGAACTCATATGTTAAAATAAGAAAATCACTTGTTCTATTAGGTGAAAAATCATCGATCATAACACAAACATAAGCTGATTTGAAATATTATACTGACACCTTTTTTTAAAATTATTTTTAACTGATAAATTTAACACATTCAATATTCCACTTATACTCGTATAGTAGGCACTAAATTCCTTACTTCAAAAGAATATACTTGTATGTTTTCAATATGCAATTTATTATGCTTATAATGGGGCAAAACAAGTACTGGTCCTACTAAGTGATAGATTTTAAATTTTATTATTTAATAAGAAAAACTTTTCTGGTTCACTATGAGCTATAATTTATAGTATTCAGAAAAAGTATCCTACAAACAGGGCTCTGAAGGATGTACATTTGTATCTATATTTCAATTGTTGAAACTTGATAGCTTATTTTTATTTTTATTGTTAAATTTGGAGAGATCATTATTTATTGAAATCATTTAAAAAAAAGTTAATAAACTAATATTTTATACATTTTTAAAAAATAATCTAGTAAATGAAAATGTCTTTTATTTTTATCTTTTAAAATACATATTATGTATGTACATCAAGCGCTGTAGTGGTGGGGATTGATTTCTCACGTCCGACAATTATTTCTTTTTCTATATTATTTTATATTACACCCAGATTTTTTGGATTAGTTTCAGACCACATCCTGTGTTATCACTGCTCGGACATTGTCCCTTGCTTGCCAGAATTGATAATGGCTCACTCTAACGCTTGCAAACCAATCAATGGAGGTACTGGTAAACTGGTGTGCTGCTTTTGTTGTTATCAAACCAACAGACCGGTAGATATGCGGAAGCACATCAGGAAGCACACGGGAGAAAAACCATATCAATGCCAAATCTGTTCGTATAAATGTAGCAACATTTCGAATTTACATTGTCATATGAGGATAAAGCATAATGGAATACTTGAATCCAGATAATATTATATTTTATAACGCTGGATTGAAATGTATACCATAAGTCTCGTTTTGGGTTTTGAATTTAATTTAATTAAATCAACTTGTAATTTGAGTATAAATAAATGTCTTTACACCCGATTGAACTCATCATTAGCATGGTTAGATTAAACCTGGAAAATGGAAGGATGAAACTTTCAATAATTTCATTGTTTTTTATAACATTGGTGATGTCCAAGAAGTTTGAATAACGATTTACTCTAACATTTGGATTTATCGTATGTATTGCACACTCGTTTCGATTTAATGGTATTGCCATCAGACTGTTTAATTAATTTATTAATCTAATTATCCATATAATCTTGTTTTTATCACTGCTTTCACCAGGAGTGGACTGAACAAGCTGTAAAATTCCTTAATATTAACTGAGTTGTATTGCTTTTGTTTCCTATTTCTGTTATTTGTTATGTTTCTATTTTGTTATAATTTTAAAATAAATATGTATGTATCAACATTTACAAATAAACTTACAGCTGACTGACACGGCCTTATTTTATTATTGGGTTCTTAAATCATGATACTATAACTTTACTTACCATATTTGATAATATTTTCAGGCACGATAAATTGTTCATTCTGTTCAGATTCAATCGTCAACCGAACAGAGTTCATTTTAAATCACGCTCTTAATTGCAAACGTGTTTCCCGACCAAACGCTACTTATAGGTTTGTCTGTTGTCTCTGTGATTACCACACATTAATGTCTACGGATATGCGAAAACATATCAGAAAGCACACCGGCGAGAAGCCTTATCAATGTCAAGTTTGTAGTTATAAGAGCACTAACATCTCGAATTTGAATTCTCACAATAAAATCAAACATTCAGGGATGAACATGTTTTGATAGTACTTAAAGTTAAGTTCATATGAGGTTTGTATCAAGATTCTTGAGTTGATAGAAAAAGTCTGAAAAATGCATTAATCCTAATTGAATTAAAAGTCAATTATAATTATTGTACTGTGGTGTAGGATTAGAAAAGATAATGGTAAAAAAATGTAGGAAATGTTTTGGGTAGCCTCTGTAACTTGGATTTGTTTTCCTTTCATTTTGAATCGATTCTGTGTCATATATTTACCATTTTTCAACTCAATTTCAGACATTAAAACGAAAAAGCAAATGTATCAATGTATACATTGTAAGTTGTATCTATCTGAATCTGTGTCAGCTATTGTAAAACACTCCGAAATATGTAAAGCAATGGTTAGAAAAGATTCTTTCAAACACAGATATGGGTGCTATCGATGTTTATATTTCACTTATGAGGCTCAAAATTTGAAAAAACACGTTTTGAAACATATAGGTGAAAAACCATTTTCTTGCAATATTTGTAATTACAGAAGCATTCAAAAGGTTTCTCTTAAGTTACATTTGCTTAATCATCATAAAATTATTCTGAAATAACCAAGTATAAATAGAAAATATATCTTAAGAGATATTTAAATTAAATTTTACCATGTTTACTAAACTATGAGTATTGGATATATTTGATAAAACTTTAACTTTACATGCCCTCGGCATTTTATAATATGTTTACTGTGTTTCAGTCAAAAGTATTGTAATTCTCTATAATATTTTTCTTTTAATTGTGTACGTATAGTTAGTTCAGTCAGATAAGTCGTCTAATTGAGTATAATTGTGAAGGTTATTTATTCCAAATAAAGGTTCTATTGCATAAAGGTTTTTCAAATTTTCCTCCCTCAATCTGATTCAAGATCTGTTATGTTTGAATTAATCGAGAAAAAAATATTGCATCAAAGGGGATGAGAGCTTTGACGTCATCATCCACAAATAATTTTGTTTAATTTACTATCTGTTATTTTTTTTTAATTATTAAAATTACTACAAATATTCAACTTGCAATATCCAAATAAGTGTTTTTTTCTTTGTTAGTGACACTGAATTTTAAAATAGTACATTACGTTAATCAATTTATGATTATCAAACCATAAACTTAAAATGCATTCTGTCAAGTAGATGTTTGTTGGAAGGATATATTGCATCTATGATTGTAATTTGTGTAGCTATTTACAAAAGGTGTCGGGTTAACAGTGTCTGTGTCGGGGTAAAATATATTGAGGAAGTTTTAGGTTTGATATGCACATTCTAGGGTTCCAGTTCTAGTTTTACGTTTTTTTTTAAATTAATTAGTGCAATGGGCTATTCAACTAATAGTTAGTTTAATAATACAAAAAATATATACAATCTTTTAATATAAAGTGATGAAATGCTAAAATGTCCCCATGATATATATTCACATTCCATGCTACTTAAATTTCAGAAATAGAATCTAACCAACAGTTTTGTATTCACTGTAAGAACTACATATCTTCAGATATCAAACATTTAGTTGAACATTGCAAGTCTTGTCCCTTCATGGTTCGACCTGACGTTTTCCATTTCAAGTTTGTCTGTCATGCGTGTGAGTACAATACATATATTTCGGGAAACATCAAAACACATCTGAGATTACATCTAGACGACAAACCATATAAATGTTCTTTGTGTAACTATCAATGTCGCCAAAATGCTCATTTGAAAAGCCACATGAAATCGAATCACTAGTGATCATTCCGAAATTTCACTATTAAGAAATACCTACTGAAATGTCTTTTTTTGGCTTTTTTCATTAATTTACTTAACTTCTGTACAAGTATTCAATTCCTACCGTGTAATTAGTTTTAACTCTGATAAATGCTTTGAAATTTTCTTAATTTCAAAATAGTTCATTTCAGTTAATCACTAAAACATCACTTTTAAGTTAATCACTAAAAGATGACTAACTTCTCTATGGATAATAGTAATGATGGTACTATAATGGTGGATATCATAACCCCCTCAATAGATGGATTTTGAAAAGTTAATTTATCTCTGCAGCAAGTGAACAAAAAATTGAAATATTTTTAAAAAAAAAGTGTGTATATATTATACTTTTCCTCTTGTAGGAGATGCGTTTTGATCCGCTCTCCCTTTTGAAATCTATTTATGTCATAATGGCATTTCCGAGTTCCTTATTACATAGGTATATTAAATCAAGTTTAGTATAGATTTAAAATATAAATCTTCATATTAATAATTATATCCATAGGTATAGAGTATTTATTTGTCATTAATTTTATTGAATCTATGTACATATTAATATATCAAATGCATAAATAATGAAGCCAAATTATTGAAATTTGTTATTTTAAAATTTTCATTTTGGACAGTTAAGTTAGTCCGAAAATCGTAAGATGTACCTATAATCTAATATATTTTGTTACAGAAAATACCACTAAAATAGTAAAATGTTCATTTTGTAAAAAAGAAGTTGGAAATTCAGCAAAGTCAATGTTTGAGCACATCTGTTCTGGAGTTTCTGATCCAGCTCGTCTAAAATTCATTTGTCTCGTCTGTCAGCTGGAGGAGGGACAAGCTTGGAAAATGAAGCGCCATTATTTGAAACACTCACAAGAAAAATTCTTCTCCTGTCAACATTGCAGTTACAAGAGTGCTTATATAACCGATGTAAAAAAGCACACCAGAAAGCATACTGGAGAGAGACCGTATAAATGTGAAGTTTGTAAATATGCTGCAGCCGACAGCAAGTCCCTTCGTGCTCACTACAATGTTCATGCAAAGGAAAACGGTAGAATATCATACAATTGCACAGTGTGTCCTAAACGGTTTTACACCAAGACTAAATTTGAGAAACACTGCGATATCCACAAGCCCAGTAGATACACTTGTGAGATATGTGAAGACGTATTCAAAACATCTCACGATTTTGAAATCCATTTAAGTGAGCACCATATTTTTATGTATGATGATTTGAGTAAAGGAGACAAAATTGGAAAAGAGAATCCTGAGTATATACTGAGTGACGATGAAAAAATTTTGTTCTCAGACGAAGTTGAGGAGATTAAAGTAACGCCTGATCAGGATTCTTTGGATCTCGCTATTCTGTAGTTTTGGCCGCTGATCAATTTTCAAAAGATGAAATTTTGTAAATTATGTAGTTTACAGTAAATTGTACACAACAGCTGTCATACGGAGGTAAAACGTGAAAATTTGTGCATTGATTTTTTGTTTTTTTTATTTATTTTTTTATTTATTAATTTCATAGATACCTTTTTTTCATTTAAACTATGTATTTATAATTTTTAAAGTTATTTCGATGTTGATCCATAAAAAGTTATTTTTCACTCTAATAAAAAAGAACTTCTAACTCAGTTTGCTAACCTAAGCTAGGATCCTAACCAGTAGTTTGTAAAATCTACTGACGTATAGATAAGGTTCCATGTATAAATGTTATGTTGATGTTCTTTGTTTAGAATTTAATAAAATGCCGTTTTTTATTTATCTTGAAAGATTATATTTAATATATCAAGACAAAGGTCATTTATTGGTTGTGTGAGTATATATTAGTACTCGTATAGTTTCACTAGCGGGTTACACCCGCCGCTTCGCCAGCCATCAAACACACACAACGCACACACACACACCCACATCCACAAACACACGACACAAACACCACACACCACACACACATACACCACACACACACACACACACCACACACACACCACACACACACCACACACACCACACACACACACACCACACACACACCACACACACACACACACACACACACCACCCACACACACACACCACACACACAAAATCCACCACACAAACACCTACACACACACCACACACAACTACACACCCACCCCCACCAGCACACCTCACACACCACACCACACACACACACACAAAATGTCATTTAGGTTTGAAAAAAAACCTGAATATTTTTTGTCGCCCATCTATTTTCTGGTCTTCCCCGGCGTAGCTCAAGAATGGCTCATCAGAATTTCGCGATCAATATGTCAAATGAAAGCCTAAACCCTTGCCTAAAACTTTCTCGCTCTGAGTTGATAGGTCGTCCCTTCAAATTTCGAGAAAAAATGTCATTTAGGTGAAAAAACGTGAATATTTTACATGTTACCCATCCATTTTTTTACTTTACCCGGCGTAGCTCAAGAACGGCTCATCAGAAATTCGCGATCGATATGTCAATTGAAAGCTCAAACTCTTGCCTAAAACTTTCTCGCTTTGAGTTGATAGGTCGTCGCGACAAATTTCGAGAAAAAATGTCATTTATGTCAAAAAACGTGAATTTTTTTTGCGTCACCCATCCATTTTTATCCTTACTCATTGTAGCTTAACCTCAGGGAGATATAATCTAGCTAGAAGAATTTCCTGATCCAAAGGGACCTATGTGCAAAATTTCAGGTTTCTCGGTCAAACGGTGTGGATTTGTATAAAGAACATACATACACACATACATACATACACACATACACACATACAGACAGCTTTCTTTTATAGATATAGATGTAGTATCTGTTAGTACTTCTTTACGTTTAACTATGTATTAAAGAAGAAGTATGTATGAAAGAAAAACTATGTATGAATGTGTAATTTTGTGTATGACTGGTTTTATATTTGAGTGAATCATCTTTCATTATATCTGTCCCGGTAGCTGAGTGGTAAAGGCGGTACTCTGTGAATCCAGGGTTCGTGGGTTCGAAACCCAGCCGGAACATGACAAGTTATCCTCCCATTTGGGAATATTAGGCTTACTGCTGGAATAATTGGACTTAAATAAAATAGTCCTGATTGGGCAGTTTAAATAAGGCGATATTATTATTATATTTTTGAAGGCATGCAACTTATGTTAATACACAAGTGTCGATGCCCATTAATCATCATGACTGAATCAACTTCAAACCAAAGGGTATCTTATTTGTACATTTATTCTACGTGACAGTCAATTCTTTCTACAAGTTCATTAAAAAATGTATTGGCAAGATAATGTGTTATAATTATATCATTACTCCTTAGACCGAAAGCTCATTTCTAGATTCTTTGCCCTTTAATAATCGAACAAAATTGATTGATGCAGGAAGAGAATGCCAAAGGCATTATCAGCACCCTTGATCAGACTTTGTTTACTTTTTAATAATTATACCCTTTCACTATATCTGTATATAAAAATTGTAAATAAAGTTCGATCAAAATTGTTGAATAATGAATAATAATTGATTTACTCAGGGTGTGGTTGAATAACATGCTGTGAATCAGTTGTATGAGCAGGACATACATATACAGGTTGTTCATAAAATCCACCAACAGCAGATTAAATTTTGAACGGGAAGCTAAAAAAAATTCATGCGAACCTCGCTATTGTACCACAATACTAAAATTAACTCAAATTACTCATTTTGAGACCGCCTTTTTCTAAGTTTATGCCAATTTTAACTGACCGCCTTTGTAAATTCGTAAGCTTACCGGGTTTTTTATGAAATATTTCTGAAATGAAGGTAAAACCAACGACAAAAAAATTGAGGAGTCTAATTAACTTTCAAACTGACCCCCTGGGGCCGCCTCTGATTTCATCCCTGGAGTTTCAAATATAATTTCATCCCTGGAGTTTCAAATATATTTAAAAACTTTAACATAGGACTACATTCAAAATCATCGGAGTAGGATTTTTTCTGCTCTGTACTTAGATGTTTGGGGTCCACTCATACCTCGTATGGAAAAATGAGTAGTTGCTTTAGTGTAAGCAGCGACCAGTTGCGGAATTATTGGCAAAAATCTGGGAAATTGAAGATACGGAAACATCCTATAGTTCTGCGCTAGCCATTAAAAGAAGGAATTCTTTGTGTTATTATATCACCATTAAAATGGTGATATAGAAACACAAAGAAACACATCTCAGCATTTGAAATAAAACTGATAAAATAAAGTACCTATTATGAATAAAAATTAATATTTTTCATGGATTTTTTTATTAATTTCTCCTTTTGTGGATTTTAATAGTTAGTTTTAGGGATATTAAAAGAGAAGGTTTAAGAAGTAAGTCTCAAATAAGCATTGATTTTTTTGTCAGGAGTTTACTATTTTCTCACCTATGAATTTATTTTTCCAGTTGCAGATAGTACGGTTTGCATATACTGTTCACAAGAAGTACAAAACTTAGCCGTTTCTCTAAAGAACCACCGATGTCTAGAAATCACACATGTAGATCATTTTCCCAATGTTTGTTGTGTTTGCGGGCAAGTAGAACCTCAGCCTTGGAGACTGAAGCGCCATTACTTGAGACACACTAAGGAAAAATTCTATGGATGTAATGTGTGCCACTATAAGAGTGCGTTCGTAAATGACGTGAAGAAACATATGAGGAAACATACCGGGGAGAAACCTTATAAATGCGACATGTGCTCTTACCAAGCTGCCGAAAATAAAGGATTACGAAGTCACTTGAAGACTCACACTAAGGAGTACTCAAAATATATATTCTGTCCATATTGTTCAAAAAGTTTATAAAAATTAAACTTTTTGAAGAACACGTGCGTAATGCTCATAGCAATACAAAACTTGGGTTTGATCCCAATAAGCCCTCAACGACATGTTATCTTTGTAAAATGGAGTTCGAAAATTTTGAATTTGAAGATCATTTATCTGAAATACACAACATAGTCACTGTCACGGAGTTAACAGAAGAAACGGTTGAAACCTCATCTAATCCTGAGGAATAAATTGTTTTCTCTTACATTGTATTTGCATAAAAGGTATATTGCATATCTGCATAAGGTATTACACAATACTTTTCTAATTATTATTTAGTTGTACCTATGTGGCTGTGTGATATAAGAGTTTTTACCAATAATAAAATATTCTCTTGGTTAAAAAAGAAGGAATATTGTTCTATTTTTAGGTTTACAATTTACTGAAATAAACGAGAATCGATAGCAGCACTATGTTGCCTGTACTATTTCTTGGATTCTTCGATATTTTTTTATCAATAGATTCTCATTTTATGAAAATATTAGAATCTGAAAAAGTTTTATAACTACGAAATTTAACTTACAAAACCTGCTCTTATGTAAAAACAACCTTCAAACCACATGACAGCTGAATTAAGCAACAAACGCTCTAACCACTGGACCATCAATGCATTATAACGTTTTGGTGTGATGTAGCGAGTAGTATACTTGGAAATCTGTTATTAATCCACCTAAATATTATGTGTTTTTTTCTTCAAAAATCTAGTTCTCTTTACAATTTTGTATAGGTATTATGTAACTATATTTAAAAATAGATTTGTCTGAGACGTTTTAAATTAGTTGATGAATTAATTATTTTATTAAAATATTTTATTGAAATACCTTGACATTTCTTATATTATTCCATCATTCAAGATATCTTACGAAAATGCAACAGAGGAAAATGTTTTGTTACACAGAAGAAAAAAAATCATCACACAAGTTTTTTAAATTTTTGTTATCACAAGTGCCATTTTGTTTACTTCCAGTGTCGTGTGACTTTTGTGGACTGTTCTTAGACACAGAAGAACAACAACTGATCAATCATTGCAAAATATGTGAGAGTGTAGCCAGGCCTAGTGAAGCTTATCGGTACACTTGCTACGCCTGTCACTATCACACTCGTAAACAGAAAGATATGAAAGAACATGTGCGAACTCACACGGGAGTGAAACCATATAAATGTACATACTGTTCCTACAGTGCATCGCGCGAGAAAACATTGCGCGATCATTTGACGAGACACACGGGGTTCAAACCATTTCAATGTTCTTATTGTGACTTCAAATGTTCCAGGCGATATGGATTGAAATATCACGTTGTATTAAAACACAACAACGTTACTATTGAGCCTAGTAATTTTTTCATAGATAATAAAAATGAATCATCCGAAAAAACAAAGTATTCCACGTATACAGTTCAAAGTACTGACGTGGATAAGGTAGACAGTGAGACAACCAATGGAGATCCTTTGAAAACTGATGATTGAACTACCAGACTTGTACTTGTGATTCACACCAAGAAGAAGTGTACTGGGAATTTTTCCAAGTTACATCTGAATAATTTATTGAAGTGCAATATTTTTGTTTCTCTATTTAATTGAGTTTAATTTTGTTTCTTCATTTAATTGGCGTAACTTAATTTAGTTCAGCTTTTTCTAGCCTCATAAGCCTTGATAAAAGTATTTCATTTAAGCATTATTATTTTACTATCTAGTCACAATCTAGTCCTTTTATGTTACATTTTTTAAAAAGAGTTCTTTTTAAAAAATGCTATTGAGTGATATTTGAGTTGTCATACCGACTTTTTCCAATTTGATTATGAAAACTTGAAATACAAAAATGTTTGAAAGGAACTATTCTCCATTGTTCATACTGAAATTTACTTTCCAAAGAAATCTTCCTTGTGTAGCTACTTATTTTTCCTTGACCATCTGTAAATTATCTGCTACATGAAATCCCAAAGTAGCTCATCATGTATTGTCCAGCCTTTCGTCTTCTTAGTGTGTCTTTGGGAATTATTATTACAGTGTTCATCTGACAATATTTCAAATGATTCAACAACAAAGTCTTTATACATCCTAATTAATTTCTTTAAAAATATATTATTTTTCCGTATTCATTACCATACAGAGGTTAAAAAAACGAACACAATACTTCCGATTTCTAATATTAGAAATTTCTCGGAAGTAAAATGCATGTCAATACTGAAACCACATGTTCTAACAAGAGAGCAATTTAGGAGGGTTCATTCTCTTAACAAAAATGAAATTCGCCTTCCTTTCTTCAGGACATACCTGGAATTACATCAAATGAGCAAAATGTCAGTGTCAGTAGGTAGTTAGGAAAATTTGTCAATATCAAAAGTTCCGCACAGCAAAACCATTAAAAAAAACACACATTTTTTGTTGAAATTAGCTGGCGTGTCCTGACTCCTGAAGAAAGGAAGGTGACTATCCATTTTCATTAGCTATTAGACCCCCCTATATTGGTCTGTATAACACATATTTGGTTTCAGTATTGACATGTATTTTTTGTTACACGCTGTATAATTTAAAATTAATTGAAACCGGGAAAAAATCATTGTTTTGATTATGTCACTATAATCTCATCCGTCACTCCTTTAGATATAACATGAACAAATGAGCACTCTATTGAACCTTTAGATTTATTTATATTCCATGGTATAATATAAAAATACATTTTATCATCACTTCCATTACTATTTTCCCGTAGTTGTTTTTTTATGAATTAGCTACTGATGTACAAGATTAATTTAGCCGAAAGTTTCAAGGATTGCAGCATTTTCTTTTTATTTTCATAGAAACAGTGGCAATTTTATAGAAGATTTGTTTTAGGTCCCGTGCTTATACATGTATGTATGCACATTTTACGTAATGTGTTTTTTTTTTAATGCAGTCATTTACCCTGGCTAATCTATAGGTTACCATGTTAATTTTGTACATTCAACTGATGTTTCAGTTGGATGTACAAAGATGTACTCATTAAGGACTTATTTTTCTTGAGAATCAATAAGAGAAAACTACGCGAGTTGTCGCTAAACTATTTCATTTTATTGTAACTTACAGTTAAAAAGTCATTGAGTACCCTGTTTAAGGAAACCCAAGAATTGTTGAACAATGAATCCACAGCTTCTAGCTTACAACCATCTACATCTGCAACTATAATTTGCAACTTGTGTGAGTTCAAAGCACTTTCCAAATGCAAAATGGAAGAACACTTCAAATCTCACGAATCTCAAAAACATGAAATCAAACAAGAGACATCTAATGAAGACACCAACGCTCATACAGAAAACAGTGCGATACAGAAACGTTTTCCTGCTGCACAATCTAGTTCTTCAAGTGATTTACCTCTGATTGGATGTTGCTCTTGTTCATTTCAAACATCGTTGATATCTGCACTAGAAGAACATAGAAACGGACATCTCAAGTTGAATAGTTTGCTATCAGATTTGAAATCTCCAGAAGGGTCTAGTGATCCGGATGTTGCCGGTAAGAAGAAGTCGACAAACTTTACTTATCCTATTGTAATGCGACCTTTAGTTTGTGCCGTTTGTGATTACAAAGCCAAGGATCAAACTGACTATGAGCAACATAATGCCACCATTCATTATTATAGAAACTTACAAACAGAGAGTGAATTTCCGTGTTTGTTTTGTAGCTATGAGGGAAGAACAAAAACAGAATTGAAAACACACTATTACAAGATTCATTCGAAGGATAAACTGTTCAAATGTCACCTTTGTCAATTTCGAACGGGGTTTCAAGATCAACTGAGCAGTCATATTAGGTCTATACACACGGGAGAGAAACCATTTGAATGTAAAATTTGTGAGTTTAGATCAGCCAGTAAACAAGGACTTTATTATCATTGGAAACAGTCGGGACATAAAATAAAGCATGCTTTCCGCAACTACCTACAGAGTGACCCCCGTAATAGTCTTATGTAAAAATCTAGTGTTATATATTATTCAATTATTGTCTTCTTTAGATAAGATAAGGTTCTATGATTTTTGGAATCATTGTGATTGTATTTAATGGCACAAAATCATTCAAAACGTGCAATTCCTTTTTGAACTTCCCTTATCTTTTAATATGTAATATTTAGTTTCTGGAAAAAAGTAAGTTTCCATAAGTTTTGAACTACTGATGCGATCTAGTCTTAAGTTAGAATTCGTCTTTGTTTATTTTGTACAATATCTCATAGCTAATTAAGCAAAGCCAAATTTGTGTCTGTAAAAAATAATATACATTTTAACCTGTTTGTATTGTTTAATTGAATTTTATCAGTTAAGTATTATCATTCAGTTTTCGATATTTTATCTTTTAATATCTCAGAATTTCATTATTACCTTCTTAATGAAGATAAATTTGGAGATTGTATTATGTTTGTGTAGTAATTACATGATGTATAAGCATACATATACATATATGTAAATTATCTATAGTTATTTATTTTCTTTGTTGCTTCTTTTGTTTCTTGTGATATATCCTCTCATATTCCTCTAAATTAAGTATTCAATTTTTTTTAAATATAGTATTCAACTCTTAAAAAGATATGTGGACAAAACAGATTTATTCAAAATTCCGAAAGCTTGAAATATTTTCCTTTTCCAACAGGTGGGTTTAGTAAGCAACCCAGCGTGTTTATAGTTCGTGCCACTACCAATCTTTGCACCCAATCTACTTTCAAAATTTAAAATAGTTAAAAATGTACAATTAAAGTTGAAATTAAAAGAAAGTTTAAAAAATATAATTATTCGTTTGTATAGGAAAAAGTAAAAATGAACTTTTCCTTCCTTTGATGAATTCATAGAAATCAATCCTCCATAGAAGGTGTTCGTTTTGTTTAATTGAAAATGCATTCTTGTTGATCTGGGTGTAGAAATTAAAGGAATGTAAAAAAGGTCCTTTTTAATCTATTGAACTTCAAATCGAAGTCAATAGTAATACTTCTGTAATCATGCTCGATAAGATTGAGAATACATATTGTATATCTTTATTATTAAACATACATCTTTGAAAAATATTTAAAAGGAAAGAAGATGTTCAATGATTGACACCCGTATTTATGAACAGAAAACGCCGCCTCAGCAATGTCTCAAGCAAGGTATTGGCCAATCATACTGCTTTTTCTGTTCATAAATACGACTGTGAGTGTGCATTTACATGAAGTATTTTTCCTCGAGTAATAAGTCCAAGTTACTCTTATATATCTTTGGCACGTTAACCAACTTAGAACTAAACTGTTATGTGTAACTTTTTAAACGATATCTCTGTAACTTTTTCTGGTTCTGATCAATAAATAGTATTATTTGATTTTACTTATTATGTACTTTTTTTCAAGTCTAATTCATGATAATTAATAATCTTGGGCAAAATAATTCAACAAATTTTGATTCACGAGTTCTAGTCAGTTCTGACATTTCCCGATTTAAAACAATGTGCTAAATTCAAAACTTTAGTCCACAAATTACAGAAGGTCCATTAATTTCACCGCTTTAATATTAGATTTCATTGATATCTGGTATTTAGTACTAAAAAATATACTCTTGCTCATTCTAGATGTTAAGTGTAAGAAATGCAAATACTGTTACACTGTATTGCACACTACAAGAGAAATGTTCCAGCATTGTAAACAGTGTGAATGTATTAGGAGACCAGATCTGTCGTATAACTATGTCTGTTACGTGTGTGATTATCACACGCACAATAGTAGCCATATGAAAAGACATCTTAATATACACACGGGAGAGAAACCATTTAAATGCTACTATTGTGAATACAGGACGAACCAGTCTACTCAACTAAAAGTACACACGAGGAAACATACTGGAGAGAAACCGTATAGTTGCACTAAATGTAACTACTGTAGTACTACAAGCTCAGACATCAAGAGACATATGCTGGCGAGGCATCCATAGACGTGTCTCACTGTATCTCTCTAATCAGTGGCTTTAGTATTTTTAAGTAATTTATGGAAGTCCTGATGTACAGTCATATGAAAATGGGTAAAAGTGATAGTATGTTTTCCTGTGTTTTGTGTTGCGGCGTTTTTACGAAGTCGATAACTGCCACTTTTGTAAAATTTAAACATGTAATTGCTCTGTAAAATTTGGATCTCATTATATTAATTTTATGGTAACTTTATATAATGTCGAATAGAATATGTTCATATGATGTGCATTTTGTTAAAGGGCATGTATGCTTTATCAAAACATTTCAATTGATATTATTATACAGGACGTTGTGAAAAAATCCTTGAAGGAATCGTCAATATGAATTTGCATTTATTACTTTCCTTATCCTATAATAAGGAAAGTATTGTATTCGTCGAAAATTTGACCTACCCAGTTTTTCACATTTCTGGACGAATTAAAGCCTCAGGATACCAAAAAAGTTGTTTTCAGCCATTGGTCCGTGCGTCTGTCTGTGTGTCTGTGTGTCTGTGTGTAAACAGGATATCTCGAGAACGGTAAGAGCTAGAGACTTGAAATTTGGTATGCAAATTAATTTTATACACCAGACGAACCACGAAACTTTTGGTTGAAATCGGCCGCAAGATGCGGCCGCAGGGTCGCAAATATTGGCCGCAACCGCCGCTTCTTTGAATTGGTGAAAGATACAAAAAAAGTTAGAGAACAACATTTTCTTGAATCAAAAAAATTATAGGGGTTTATTCTGATCATTTTTTTGATATCTTGAATTTTTTGGAACCCAGCCTCAATTTACCGGTATTTTGGGGGGACCCGCTTGGACTAACTTTTTTATTATTCACCCTAGAGGGGGTTGCGACATATCAAATCCAATGATTTTGAGGTGCTGATTATGAATTAGGCACTGATTTTTAACTATCTGTTACCGTTGAGTCACCAGTGGCGGAATTCGACTTCTTTTTGGGGGATAAGGAAAGTCGTGTGATGTTTACACCAGATTTTTTTTTTCGTCACGATACCTTGTTTTAATATTTATCTATGAATCTAGTCTTTTTTATTGTGAAGCTATTTACAACATGTTTCACTTTCGAGAATATCAAATATTCGGAAGTATTTTGTCCAACATTCAAAGTAATCATGTATGTATAATGTATATCATAGTAATCAATATAAGTTTATGAAATTTAGAGATTATCTTTCAATAATTGTTAACCAGTCTTTTTTTAATTTCAGTTAACGGTTTTTTTGTGGTTCTGAAGGTATTACAAAAACAAGTATAAACAGAAATCAGTATAAACAGAAAAGTGAGAAGTTGTATTAGATGCACATGAATATCAGAACATACCTCGACGAGCTAAGTTATTACATAAATTGTATTACAGGAGAAGGTTTCTGTGTAAAACATCCGTTACACTCGTATTAAATTTATGATACCTGCTGGCTCAAGTATTTTATTTTATTTAATTTGACATAAGTAAAGCCGATTTATAAAACAAGATTCGAATTGATCTAAGTGTACACTATCCCTTAACTCGGGTTATAGTGCTTGATTACATGAACTATAAAAATATGTAATTTGCATCAATTTTTTTCTAAAATCCACCTTTTCAAAATTTGATTAGAATTACAGTTATTATTATTATTTGGAAGTTCCTATTTTATGATACTAAGGGCGGAATTAATAGACAACATCAAGAACTTAAGTCGTTGGTAAGTGTCGGTTTTTTCTATCTTACACAGTACGCAATCCGTGACTTAACGCCACAGAGGTATTACAAAAACGTCTATTAATTTCGCCCTAAAATTCCGAGTGCTTGGATTTATTTGAACATCATGTATATTGCTCTCAATAAATTTTTGATTTTTAATAATAAAAAAAAATTCTATGCTAGTCTACATATTAAAGTTCGTTTTGATTACCGCAATTTTACTGAGTCATTTTCTGTGGACTTCTAATTTATTTCTACATTGAGGTATACATTTATTAGTCAATTAAAAATAATTATTATACAACTGAACAAGTTATTTCAATTTAGTTGGTGAAATGCATATTAGCAATGGTCAATCTCAAATACAATTTATTTTGTATAGCTCGGTAGTTAAGCACTCGCTTGCCATGCGGAAGGGTTCGGGTTCGAACTCCCGTGCTGACAAAAATTTGTATTCAAAATTTGGTTATTGTGGTTTGTAAGGTACCATCCGGTGCGCTCATATTGACCCAGCACCTAAATGAGAAGTATTGTGTCACTTCTCGCCCATCAGAGGGAAGGCATACTACGGGATGGACAGGCTACAATACAGACCACAAGCGTCTACAGTAGCTCCTGTTTCATGGTCACGAAATAAAAAAGGCTGTGAAACACTCACCTTTTATACGATTAAAAAAATGTTGGAAAAATAGTCCGAATTGTAATGATTTCTAGTTAACTCTATCAGAATGTAGGTGTAGAGAAATAGCACCCCGCAGAACACCCTAAACAACGTACATTCGCACAAGTGATTGACTCTCAACTACTGTCTCGGCCTGGCCTGTCTTTTGAAAAAACATAGTTCTACATCCATCTAAATCACACTTCAATTTGAAGAAAAGGGTGTTGATAATGTTGATATTCATGATCTTTCTGTTTTAAAGTTACTTTTTACGAAGCATATTAATCTAACATGGAGAGTTTCATTCACACTCATTATAATATTCATAAAAACTATGTAGGTACCTAATAAAAAAAATCATCTTTTATTCCGGACGATATATTTTTTTCAATAGGACACGTTCTTTTGCGTAAAAATCTAGGTATCCCAAAAGTACGCTGTGTGTGATAGCTTATGCCAAATAATATGTCTTCTTTCATTGTTCACAAATGAACTCTTTCAGAACATCTTCCACAAAAAAATAAGAAAATCTATGGACTCAGATTAACTATCTTGGCATTAGATAGCACAGGAAAGAGTCGTCTTTTGAAATCAGATTAATAACAATATTGCATTTATTATTTATATTTTTTGGTTATAGATACATTGAACATTTTCTTCATATCTGTTTTTCTTTTTAAGATTCTTCTTTCAAATATCTGTCATGTTCTGTTTCATGGTTTAGCTCTATATCCTTTATTATGATTTAAGTGCTGTAATTTTCTTTGGTTATTGTGTTGACAAAACAAGTGATGAAGAAGCAAAGTTTATTATTTGAAAATTTTTCACCAACAATCTTGCCTTAACAACAATTATAGAGTTTTTATATCCATCAAAGGAATTTGTTACTTTATTCCATGCCCACCGATAAATATTAATATTCCTTTCTTTTTCTTCTCTGATTTGATTTTCCAGTCTGTCAGTTCTGCAAGGAGTACCTTACGTGCAATCCGGAGAATATTTTGAATCACTGTAGGAGCTGTGCAAACGTAACACGGTCAGAAAGAAATGATACTTATGTTTGTTACTCATGTGATTATCGAGCGTACCACCGTGGTCACATGAGATACCATATCCTCGCAAAACATATTGGTTATAAAGAATTTTCCTGTCCGCACTGTCCAAATAGAATGACCTCCTCCGTATCGCTTAGAACTCACATCAGATCACATACCTTTAAGAAGCCATATAAATGCAACTACTGCGCCCATACATCTGCTAGAAGATACAGTTTGAAATTGCACATTATTAACAAACATAATGATAAAGTTGATGTAAACGAGCAGTGTGAAGTTACTGTCAAAGAATTTTAGGTAATTTTACAGTTTAGTTCTTCGGTGGGAGGTAGCTCGTGAAGAGTCACTCATTAGCCTGCTTGTATGAACATAAAAGAGACCTATGTATTGAGATATTTTATTGTACTTACTCGTATACTGTAAAAGTTAGTACTGATAGATGTCATTTTGTCGAGTACCACAAAACACTTCTAAACTAATCTGAATATGCAACCAAATGTCCTAAAATAAGAAAAAATTGTACCCCTAAAAGAAATGATACCTCATACTCATAATCTTAGAAATGGAAACTTAAACCTATATGTTCCTCCAAGTAAAAAGAAAAAGCATCAAAGAGTGTATTCAGAATAGGTGCAAAACTATTCAATCAGTTACCAGAAGAAATAAAAGGCATTACGTCCACATCACTATTCAGATCACACTTAAAAGATCATCTTGCCAAAAAGAGTCTGTACTCGGTGTCCGAATTTATAGGATAATGTATTTTTACTTTATTTTAGTTTTTTTTTTTACCTCAGCTATTTGAATTTTTTTTACATACTTCTAGTAGAGTTTATTAAGTATTAGTTTAATATAGTTTATGAGCTTTTTTTCTAAAATTAATATCTTTTATGTAACTTACCTTTTTCCTATTTTTGACTTTGGTTTATGTGCAGTTATTGTATTTGTCAACCAATAAAAATAAAAAAAAAATAAAAAAAAAAAAAATAATAAATAAAAAAAATGTCGAGACCGAATATTAGTATATTCTCTCTGAAAGCCACCAAAGTGATCTCAATTTTATAATATGTATAGTTGTAGTATATGTTCCTACCTTGATCTGGAAATTTAACTCTCTACAGTCTACAGAAAGTTTTACTTTGAAATTTCTAACTAGTAGTAGATATAACTTTTTATCTTCGTCAAGAAAACATAGGTAGAAATTTGTGTCTACTCTAGAATTTTGATAGGGTTATGTTGAGACCGAATATGTATCTCCTCTGTCAAAGACACCAAAGTGATCTCATTAATGAATTATTTATAATAAACTAGCGGGCTGCACCCGCTTCGCCAAGCAATGACACACACCACACCCACACACCACATACACACACCTCACACACCCATCCACACACACACACATCCACATCCACACACACACCCATACACACACCCACCCAAACACACCCCACACACACACACACACACACCACACACATCACACACACCACACACATACACACACCCATCCACACACCCATCCACACACACACACTCACCCACACACACACCCCAAAACCAAACACAACACAACACAAACACAACACAACACAACACAACCACCACACACAAACCACACACACACACACACACACACAACACACACACACACATCACCACACACAGACACGCAACCATCATCGCTGTAAATTTCAAAATCCCGAGCCAAATCTATCATAGCGGATATTGATAATGTAGCAAACTGGCCCATATTTCGAGAACGGTTTGTCAGAATATGGCAACAAAGGGCTCAAATAAAATCATGTGATGTTCTCAGACAGTTTTTACAATAAAAATATAGGTCCTCGCGATAACTTTAAAGTTCCGTGCTGAAATCTGAAAAAAAAAACGTGAAAAGTCTGAAAAAATGGTCGAAATTTCGAACACTCTGGCTTCTATCTCGAGAACGGTACGTCAGAATGTGGCCCAATATGAATTAAATGAAAGCTAGTTTTGTCTAATGTGTTATTAAATAATAAAAAACACTGCCAATTATGGACTCTATACTTCCTCGTGATTGTTTCACATTGTTAACACGTGCCAATTTGAGATTTTATACTAAATTACTTGTATCTCCAAAACGACTGCACCGATTTTCTTCAAATTTGTTTTATATGGTAGAAAATCGTTTTTTCTACATTCTAGATTCCACAAAAATTTCTGTATCGGCAAGTCGTGGTCCTTATTTTTTGACTTTTTTGTCCAAAATTTCGGATTTTCTTAAATATCAGAGTCTAATTATAATTAATTAAAAAATATATATAAATAGCCTATGTAAAACAATTATATGCATACACACACAAAATTTCATTAAAATCGGGTGTACCGTTCACGAGATATAAGCGTTTAAGTAAAAAGTTAGTGGTCAGGCGCATGGGCTTTTTCACCAAGAACCGCTAGTACGAATTCGATGAATTTAAAATGGGACCATCTACAGAATGTCTCCTAGATGTGTGCAAAATTTCATCAAAATCGGTTGAGTAGTTTCCGAGATTTGCGCGTTACAAGGAATCGTTTTAACAGACCGACAGACCGACAGAACGACAGACCGACAGACCGACAGACAGACACAAAACCAAATTTGCTCAGGAGGTTATGAAACGTCCAGAAATCTGAAAAAAATTGAAATCGGAGCAAAAAAATATTTTTTTTTACAAAAACGAACACAATACTTCCGATTTCTAATATTAGAAATTTCTCGGAAGTAAAATATAGGTCCTCGCGACAAATTTTAAGTTCCGCGCTGGAATCTGCTAAAAAACGTGAAAAGTCTGAAAAAAGGTCGAAATATCGAACATTCTGGCTTATATCTCCAGAACGGTACGTCAGAATGTGGCCTAAAATGAATTAAAAGAAAGCTAATTTTGTCTAATGTGTTATTAAATAATAAAAAATATAGGTCCTCGCGATAGATTTCAAGTTCCAGGGCAAAGACTGTCTTAAAATCGGACCCTTCCTCAAGGAAATACTTGAGGAAGGTCATAACTCAAGGACGGTTTAGAATTTCGGACTTTTGATAATTTTCCTGGTATTTTCCGGCAATTTTACTTGGGGTCATCTCTCATCAATTTTTCGCTATCTCTTACCGTTTCGCCTAAACAATTCCTGCACACAAAGCCACAAAGCCACAAAGCCCGTCTGTTTCATGTTTAGCTTATATTTTATAGATTTAGGTGCTGTCAATTTCCTGGCTTTGGCCAAGCCATCAAGAACACAATTATATTGAAAACACCACACATCTGCCTTAACAACAATTATAGATTTTATATCACATCAAGAAATTTACTTACCATGTCAACAGATAAATTACATACCTTCTTTCTTCTCGATTTATCCAGTCTGTCAGTTCTGCAACATACCTTACGTCAATCCGGAGAAATTGAATCACTGTAGACTGCCAAACTAACACGTCAAGAACAATATCCATCAACCCTACCACACAGGCACAAATCACATACACCACAAACATATAAAACAAATTTCCTGCCGCACAGTCCAATATAGAATGACCTCCCCTATCACTTACAACTCACATCAACACATACCTTCATCGCTTAAATTCAAAATACCTGCGCCACAATCTATCTAAAGCAGTGATATTGAATAATTAGCAAACTAATGAAAATTGAGAACGGATTGTGCAAGTTATTGTCAAAAATAGGCTAATAATTTAGTCTTGGGGGAGGTCTCGAGAGTCATTTACTTTAACAATAAAAGAGACAGGTGTCTCTCGCGATAAAGTTTTAAGTTCATTTGTGAGTAAAAAACTTTTATGAATAAAAGTCTAAAAAAAAGGGTCGAAAATCGAATATAGTTCTCTTCTATCTCGAAAACAATACGTCAATATCTAATATGTATATAAATGAAGCTACGTTTGATCTGAAAATTAACTCTCTAATAATAATTATATGGGCTTCTGAACCGAAACTAAGTTTCCAGTTCGCGGGTTGGAAACCTGCTTTAATAAAACAAAGTGTTGGGAAAATTGAAAATAAAAGGAGAAATTTACGAATGAGATTGGATGGTCTTACTTGATCTTCCAGTATTACGTACGCCTTTAGAATGGGGATCAAAAATTGAGGTAAAGCGAAAGATAATTTTGTTACAATTATTCGATGTAGTTATTTAGATAAATTAATATTAAATATATAGGTCGCTTTGCCAGCGCTTTTTCGTCAAAGTTACCTGGGAAAACTTGTCTTATCGGCAGCCCTTACTACATTAATCATATTGGGCGCTCTTAAACCAAGGAACGGTTCGGAATTTCATTTTGTCGGAAATGTTGTTCCTCTACTTTTCGGCAATTTAACTTTGGGGCGGTTACATCTACAATTTACATATTTTTTGTGCTATCTATTTATCGTTTCGCAACTAAAAATTTCTTCTGAATAAGGAGAAAATCCCTCAAACCACAACCAAATGCCTCCATTAATTTATTTATATATAAATGTACATTGAGCTTGAAATTTAATACTCTACAGAAACTTTTACATTGAAAATTTCTATTTACATGTTGTAGATATTCTCTTTTTTTAACGTCGCTATTTTCGTCAAGAAAATAGAGGTAAAATTGTGTCTTTTGACGAATTTTTATCAAAATAAAATATTCACCTTTTTTTCCAAAAAATCGAAAAAGATTTTTTTTTTTTTCAAGTTAAAATTTAAAAAATTACGACCAAGTCATATTAAACTTAGACTTTTCTAAGAATTAGAAACTAGCTATTGTTTTTTTTTTTTTGTCAGAAAGAAAGATGCTAACATGAAGTTAATTTTTGCTCCATTTCCAGATATCGTCTTCTGCAAACACTGCGAGTTTGCTTGTCTAAGGAAAACCGAAATGATTGTAGAGCACTACTCGGACTTGTATACACCTTTCCGACCACAAAACTAGATTTCCTCTGTTTCTTCTGCTCGTATTCAACCGATGTTTGCACGAATATACGGAGACACACGCGAACTCATGTGGGAGAGAAACCATTTAAATGTACTCTGTGTTCGTTTCTAACCAATGATCCGACTTCGTTGAAGAGACATGTTCTTATAAAACACACCATTTTCCAATGAGTAATAAATTCTCATTTGTTAAAATTTTAATGGGTGGTAAACAATATAGTACATACATATAAGTTTTATGTAATTTTAGTACCCACACCATCCATGCATGCACTGCATATTTTTACAAATCTAGTCAAAATTACACATTCTAGTCAATTTTCCACAAAGTTTTTTATCACTGTCTCTGATGATCTTCTATACATTTTTTATTTATCCTATGGTACTATATTCCAGTGAGATTGATACCTTCTCAAGTAATAATTGGTTTTCTCATATAATTTTCTACTTATATCATAGTTGTAATTCTTCTACAAATGTTGCTTTAACAATTCAAGGATACATATTTTTTCATGTGAATCATAAATTTTGAGACTTTAATTTTTTGCTTTATTGATTGTGTCGTTCATATACAATTAAGCAATTTTTAAATTTACAAATAGGTACCTTTCTATTTTCCAGCTTGTAAAAGTAAAAGGGTGTGTTGTTTAATAGGCTACTTAGTTCCTATAAATAAGTATTTTACTGCGTCAGATTGGGCCAATCACAGCTCAAAATGTACAATAATTTCTGACATATGTACTGGTAAAGTTTTAGATACTAGGCTTTATGTAATTAATTTCAAGTAAATACTAAAAGAACCTATATACTTGAATACTCATCGTTGGCCCAATCTAGTATTCTCTATGTATCATTTTAGATTTTGAATTTTAGTTTTACTTGTCACTAGTCACCGAATTAAATATTTTTAGTTTTAAATTTCAATGATTTTTTTGTTTTACATTGTTTTTGATTTTTTTGTTTAATTACGATGAATTTTACATTATTTTTTCATTTAATTATTTAATTCACAATAATGATTATTATTGTGAACTGAAACTTCTCTCCTGAAATATGTAAAAGAATAGATTCAGTTTATAATCCTGGTTCATAGTTTCGGCTTCGAATCGACCTCAATCTTTGTTGGTACCAGTACCGATTCATTTGGCAAGCAGGCTGTCATCTACATAATTAAATGCATCTACTTATGCAGTAAAAGAGGAATGAATTTCAAGTTCATATTTCATACCATCATAGACTATCTATAGACCAAGAGTTGCTTCTACATCCGAAGAGATTCAATTCATATTAAGAATTGCTCATATTGTAAACTTATATATTTGTTTTGGTAGTCCTTGTCCTAAGTGTTTTTCTCTTGAGTCTGGTAGGTAATACTCTTATGTATGGTCAAAGAGGACACACCTTTTTAAACGAATCTTCTATGTACGTAATAAGAATTTTGAGATGAGGTATTAATATATCACTTTTTGTTGTCTGCAAAATACCTCAAATGTATTTTTCATTGAACAATTCCGAACAATTTTTTGCACGATTGTGAGTTCATAGTAAATAATAAATGAAAGCACTTCATGAGCATTCCTTTTTTCTTAATTTGATAAAAACCAGTGTTGAATTTCTTTTATAACGATAATTAATTGCAGGAAAGATTCAAGTTTTATACACAGAAAATGATATGATGAAAAATTGACATTGATTTTATATTTTTATTAAAATGCTATAGGTATTATTAGTTCTGTAATTAACTCAATTTGTGTTGCTGGTATCGAAATTATCTAAAATGTTATTAATTTTCAAAAAAATCCAATTTCAGATATTATAAAATATTACAAATGTTTTCATTGCAATGTACTTATCAAAGGAATCGAAACTAAACTGTTGAGTCATTGTGAAAAATGCCTTGAAGTCTCTAGACCCGATGCAAAATTTAGGTATGTTTGTTTCATTTGTGACTATCACACGTACCAGAAAAACCACATGCGAGTCCATGTTAGGAAACACACCGGATCAAAGCCACATGAATGTTACAAGTGTGAATATAAAGCTCGTAAGTCCTCTGATCTCAAAAGACACTATATGCGCCTTCATAGTATGACTGTGGAGATACATGAGATTAACAGCAAGAAAGTTCTAACGCTGCACCCATCGGATCTGTATCCCGAATTTGAAACCCTAACACCCTAACTACTTGAGCACCGTAAATAATTTGATATAAATGCCTTTCAAATGGTCTTTATTTAATGTCAGACCTTAGGCTTGATTCCACTATCAATAGAGGGTTTGTGTGAACTACACATTTGATAGTAAAAATAATATTTCCCCATAATGATGTTTTTTTTTAATTTTATTTAAAACAATCAAGGGCTGTTTTTGTGTTTTACTAAATTCTTTTAAAATTACTCCTCACAAAATATCAATTCCCCTATTGTGCTGTTTAGTTCCTTATAAATTATGAATATGTGGAAAAAATTGTGAATAAAAAAAAGAGCAAACGTGTATTTAAAACCTGTAGTACACAAATTGCTGATTTTATTTGAATATTCTATTCCCCAAGTCTACTGTGATATTTTAAACATGTATTTTAGATTCACAAACTAATACACAAATTTTGCCTTCCCTTCAGATAAGTTCTCAGATAAATACAAGTACCTCAATTGTGTCCAATGTAAAATGAAATTAATCAATAAAATTGAAAACTTGATGTCTCACTGTGCCGAATGCAAGCGTGCCACTTCTACAGACGAAGTTGACTGCTGTCTTTGCGACTGCACTACCAAAGGGGAAAAGGCAATGCGTAACCATCTGAATCAACATCTATCCAAAATGTCGTATGAATGTGATTATTGTGATTACAGAAGCTCTAACCTAAGCTTTTACAAAGCTCATATTTTGGTTAAACATAAGTTGAGAAAAAATGCTGGGATTGAAAATGTATAACATCTATTTTCAAACAAAGAGATAAAAGTGCTCGGAAATTATTTTTATACTTTTTTACTACCAAACTTTTGTTACTTAACGTGTCCCTTTACCATCTAGATTCTATTTCATTCGAGTAAGAACTTTGTCATCTAGTGTTGATTTATTTTTACATAAAAAACTTCTAATTAAAGTGATGTACAAAAAAGAGAGTCTAAAGAATTTCTAAAGTGGTCGATTGGACATTTTCAAATGAATAATATAATACTTAGCTGTGCGCTTTTTGGACTCAAAGAATAACAATTTGATTTAGAGGAGAGTATTAATTTGAGAGTAACAATTGAGGAGAGTATTATTTTAAAAAAATGGTGGAATTAAAAGATGGCATTAGGAAGTAATTTCCAGTCGTAAAATGTGAAAGTAGACGTAATGTGAAAGTAAAATGTGAAATCAACAATGAGGAAGAGGTTGAAAAATGCTGAAAAATTATGATGTCAAAGCCAAAGCAAAACAAGAAAAAAAAAATATTATTCCTTCTCGAATAACAACCTCCTAGATGGTAAAGAGACGTTATGAGAAAAAAAAAGATCTTTTTGTTGTTGAGAATTTATCATTTATTTTTACAGAATTACACAGTTTTTTTTCCTATTTTTTAATCCACAGTTTATATATAATTTTCATTATCTACCCATTATGTCTACTTCACTATTTCTATTCAAAGGTATTTTAAATATTTCTTCTCCATAGTATACGTACAATCTATTTAACAGTAATTCATAATACATTTATTGTTTCATAAATACACCCTCATGATAGTCAAGTTTATTAATTTTTTATATATATTATCAATTCTTTATAAAAAAAATACATTAAAGAACCAGCCGACCTCAGTAGCTTGATTGATAATGCGGCGGACTTGTAATCTGGACGGATGTCGTTCGAGTCCCAAAGTCGGTAAAAATTTAGTAATGTTAGTTTGAGTAAGTGTGACATCGTGAAAGTGATTAACACAAATATGATAAAAAATATTAAAGAATCTCTCTAGAAACATCAAAAAGTAGTGAAAGTTTGATTACAATTAGACCAACTGTTTACAGAAAAATTAAGTTTTAACCCAATTTTGAGATGTATGTATAACTCAATGTAGTGTTTTTTTAGAGAGTTAATCGCACCTAATACTCAATGACCTCTAGTTACTAGTATACGTTGTTATGTTTTTTTTTAAGGTAGCTTTTTTATTATGTAGTTATTTCAATATGTTATTTGAGTCTTCCATCAACTAAAATTAAAATTGTGTTTTAATACAAATTAAATGTAGTTAGTTACCTATTAAAACTGTTTCTCTTGTTAACCATTAATATGCCCATAGTATTTATTAAGTTTATAATATATTTTTTTCCTTCAGATTATATGAAGTGCAAGTATTGTTGTCAAAAAATACACGTTTCTGACGACTCCCAGCTTATTAAGCATTGCAGAGAATGCAATCAAATGCGACGCTTGGATAAAACGTATAACTACGTTTGTTTTCTTTGTCATTATCATACATACTATTGTTCTCACATGAAATATCACATAAGAAAACATACTGGGGCGAAACCGTTTGTATGTTCATATTGCTCGTTCAAATCTGCCCAGCTTAGTGCATTGACTATTCATTTGAAAATTATACATCACAAAGTTGCACATTAAAAAAGAACTTTTAGTTTGTCAGAAACTTCGACTAAAAGAAGTTATAAATTAAAAGTTAGATTTACATTGATGGGAAAACATACTATTTTAAATTTCATGATTATAATATTCTCTTTTGATTTTTTATATGTGTAACGAAATGTCACAAAATTTAAATGGATTTACTTACTTATAATTCTTTTTTACCCTCAGACTGTGTTGTTTGTGAATATTGTCAGCAAATTTTAGATATTACAGATCAAGATATCCTAAAACATTGTAAGGAATGCACAGTGATGTCACGTCCAGATAAATCATATAAATATGTGTGTTATTATTGTGCCTATCATACTTACAAATGTGAGCACATGAAGAGTCATATTAGAAGACACACGGGAGTGAAACCATTTAGATGTAACTTTTGTCCTCATAGATTCACTCAGTTCGGCAGTTTGAAAATACATCTTCTTACAAGACATTACGATGTGTCCCCCCGCGTACAAAAATGAGGAATACTACTTATCTCATATAATGAATTGTAACACCAAAGACGGTTTATATAACAATGTATTTGATATTAAGGAAATTTGTTTGAGATATAACAACTATTCAGTTGGAAAGTAAATGTTATTGAAAATCACAAGTTAGACATAGGCTGTTTGATGATGAATTTCGCAAATATGTATGAATAAAAAGTTATTGGAGATAATGTGATGACACTGATGAACTTGAAATTTCATTTTGTACCTCTTCCTTGTACTGTACTCATTATATTATATCTTATAAATTGGGTTTATGTAGTACGATATATTCTTATTTTTCTTTTAAATACCAATGTTTCGATCAAATCTCATGATTGACTGACTTTCAATATGCCTTCTATTTGTTGTAAGTGGGTCGCACAGGATTAAAAGACACGCACAGCATTTGCTTGAGTACAAGTATTGAGACGTAGCATAACGTAAAACTTTTAGATTGTGCGGTGCACAATTTTATCAAAATGCAAAAGCCACGGTAATAATTAAATGGTCCAATCTATTCTAAATATGGCATTTTAATATACTTTGAATAATGCAATACAATAATCTGTTACTGCCACAGTCTACACAAAGTCTCATTTATTGCTGACAGAATAAAAGAATATTTCTTATTGCATATTAAATTCCCCTACTCCTATACCACCATTTGTTCCTAATGTTTAACGACATCTACAACATCTTATTTTTCATATTAAAACCATGGTTTTCAAATTATTCGAAGATTATAATTATTATACAAATTCGAAGATTATCATTCTTATACAAAATTCAGTCTTGAACTTTTCCAAGAATTTTATTTCAGTCTTGGAATAAAGAACTCGTAATGACTCAAACCTGTCTCATAAACCAGGTCATCTCATTTAGTTTTTACACAGAAGAAATCACAACAATAAAAAAATATTTTTTTTTCTTACATGCTCTTGAAAGTAATAACGGTAGCCACATTGGATATTTTGTTTTTTTTTTTTTTTTTTTTTTTTGAGGGAAAAATTTGCTAAGTCAAAACACAGGCGTACATTGTTCTAGAGCCCGTGAAAGGGTTTTATACCCTCTAAAAAACCCCCCAGGTTTACGTGATTTTTTTCCTTGCGCCCGGAACCGATTAACATAACTTCGGGTGGATATTTTGTTATGGGACATATTTAATACGTTATGATGTCTCCATTTCTCATTCCTCCATGCTTGAACTTCATATTCGGAGTCATAAACCAAACATTATATGGCGTGATAAATATTTATTAGATATTATTATGTTATTTTAGTTGTTATTAACACATTATAAATAACAACTGAAATATATTTAATCAGTAAATAACGTGAAAACTACATCAAAAATAAATCAACAAATACTGAGAGAAAATTCGTTTTTGTTTTTTGTTTTTTTCCTTTAATATCTTGATTATTAATAGATTTTCAAATGGCATGAATTGATTTTCAACTGGCTAAGGTACTTAAACGCAGCTTTTAATATTATTTTATATTTCTATGGTAGAATTTTAAAAGATCTTTAAAAATAATAATTATTACTGTTCTCCGGAAAATTTGAGAACATTATTTACTTGGTAGTATTCTGCTGCCAAAATTGTTCTCTGAATCTTTCATACTCCTTTGTATAGTAATTAAAAATGAGGATGTAAGTGTAGAAAAAACAGTCCTTAATATTCCATAAAAATCGATTAAAGTAATTTTGATTAGCCATTTCAAACTTTAAGATTACCGATTATTGCATTGCATTTCAGCGTACTCTTGTGTTCACTGTAAGAAGAACCTCTCTAAGAATATGTTAGACCTGCTGGATCATTGTCAGTTTTGTCAAGCCGCCAAACGGATCGATCCTTACAACTATCGATACGTGTGCTTCCTCTGCGCCTATCATACGTTAGTTCGCACGAACATTCAGTCCCACGTCATGTGTCATTTGGGTTTTAATCCACACAGGTGTGAGCAATGTTCCTACTCGAGTAAGCGGAAAGACAGACTTGCTTATCACGTTGCAACAAAGCATGTTCAAGGAAAGTGACAAATTGACCTTTCCAACGAAATATTTAGTGATTATTAATCGCATGGCAATAGTGAAAATAGAAAAGACTAACAAAACTATGTGAAGAACAGTTGCTTATTGGCAGAATCTGTGGGTACCAAGAAGAAATCACGATGAGTTAGAGCAAACACAATCAAAGATTGTGAATCAGTATTGATTTAATAACTTATAGAATATCTAGTATTCATATGACTGAATGAGATGTCTCTTGATTGTCCCGCAACTTTTGTGCTACTTGTAGCATATAATTTTTTTGTTAAAGAATTAGCCTCAAGATTCATGCCAATACTTTTAAAAATCAAAAAGTGGTTTTATATTTTCATCTCATTTTTTCCATTATTCATCTAATTCATTATAAATTATAAATCTAACTCCTATTGAATTTCAGATTTATCGCACTGTCAACATTGTTCTTCCGATGTTTCATTCTTTTCGACAGAATTACTCTTAGACCATTGCAGGAACTGCAAATCTGTGGTGAGAACTGATAAATCACATTACTATGTTTGCTATATATGCTCCTATCATTCTTATCAAAGAACAGAAATGAAGAGACACATTAGGATTCACACTGGAGAGAAACCATACCACTGTCCTCATTGTGAACATAGATCATCTAGAAAATCTAGTGTGCAGCTTCATATTCAACTCAAACACTTCTAGGCAAGAGGATTCACACTGGAAAGAAACCATACCTGTTAAACCTGTATTCATTGTGAATATGAATCTGTCAAAAAATCTATTGCGCAGCATCTATATAAACTCATGTAGTAGAAGTTTGGGTGTCCCGAGTGTTAAATTTTTTTGAAAGACCGTATATTATTAAATGAAGCTCTAAGTTTTTCAAACTAAATGTTGCGGTTTTTCATTGATTTTACAATGGCAGACTGTAATTAAACTTAAATTTATACCAGTATAAACTTAAATTGAATTCTTAGGTACGATATTAATTAATGTTTTGTTCGCAAGGCTCATTCGTAGGGTTCTAGGTTAGCTTCATAACTTTTCAATATTCTATTAGATTTATAAATGTATTCTTTTGCTCAATGAGTGAAAAATCTTAAAAATCTATACCTACACAGTTAATGTTCAAGTTCTTTTTTGTTACAGAACATGTTTCATGTCAATACTGTGGAGTTTATATTGTCAACAAAATAAAAATACTAGTGGAACATGGTCGAGAGTGTACGGCTGCTGTGAGACCTGATAAATCTTACTATTATGTTTGCTACACTTGTCCCTATCATACGAATGAAATTAGCAACATGAAAAGGCACGCATACACGCACTATGGTCACAAATTTCTTCAATGTTCCCATTGTTCCTACAAGTGCAGTAACTATTCACACATGAAACGCCACAACTTCACTCATAGCAAGGAAAAACCTCTCGTGTGTTTGTTTTGTGAGTTCAAAACATCAAGAAAAGATTATCTCAAAGTTCATTTTCAAAAAATACATGATATAGGAGAATCAAATAATTAAATAGAATATTGAACCAATCCTGATCGAATTACTGTCTAACCAAGTGCAGAACGAAATAATTCAGTTTTATTTTTATTTTCTACGATTAAAGTCTTAAGTCAAATATCAATACTTTTACATGTTTGATCTTACACATTCTCCTTCTGTTTTCATTTCAGAAACAATCATGTGCCAATACTGCTTGTGCAACATCAACAAAGTCACAGAAGAAATATTGAAACATACAAAATCCTGCGAGTACCCTAGACGCGACGTGTCTTTTAACCATATCTGTTTTACGTGTGATTATCACACTTACATGAGTGAGAGCATGCGAAGACATATTCGAAAGCATTTGGGTGAAAAACCATTTGTATGTCAGTATTGTCTTCTGACATTTTCAAGAAAAGATCGTTTGAACTCGCATATTAAAGTCAAACATCACATTTACAAATCTGCTCTCAGCGGTATATCCATAGTGAAAAAATGAATTTACTTTCATAGGTTTCTCCAATTCTTGGGAACGTTTCATTATTGTAATTAACTATTGAGGGCCAGAAAATGTATTTTAAAGTTATAATGTAGTAATATTTTTCATGGGAACATCTTGATAAATATGGCCTGAAAATCAAACATTTCACGTACAAAATCATTTTCAAAAAGAAGAGTGAGAGAATTATACTTACATTGTGAATATATGTAAATTTATTTCGTTTATATTTTAAGCACTATCGACGACATCGCTCATTAAGCGAAAAAAAAACGCTCTCATCGCGATCCTTTATCTTCCAAATGCTCAAACCCGAACCTGGGCAATTGAGCATTCTAAAATCGTCCGCAATCTGGTAGTTTGCAATGTTCAATATCCCGGAATCGGCAATTGAAACACTATATAAGGGCGGAATTATTAGACGTTTTTGTAATACCTCTGTGGCGCTAAGTCACGGATTGCGTACTGTGTAAGATAGGGAAAACCGACGCTTACCAGTGACTTGTGATATAGAATTTGTCTATTAATTTCGCCCTAAGTATAAGAAATGACGATTACAACGCGATGTGGCAGAATAATTTCTTTATTGAAAAATGCTTGGACCCCGATGATCTTATTTTTACGACTAGTTTAGTCAAACTATGACGCACCTAGTTTGACTAAACTACTAAAAAAAACTCGAGACCAAAAAAGTGATATCATACTCGCAAGTTATGTTAAAATTGAACGAGCACAAGAGCAACATAGTAGAGATTTCAGAAAGGACAAACCAGGTGAGAGCTCATTTGGGGGTTGAGCAATTCTCAAAAAGGTCATCACAATCTGGTATTTAAACTTTACCACATCGCGATGTGAGCATTCCTTCCTGTTCTCCTGATGTTTCAACTGTCGATTTTGGGGTATTGATCATTGCAAACTATCAGATCGCGAACTGAGCGATTCAAGCATGCTCACTCAATTACCGAATTTCGGTTTTTGAGCATTTGAAAGATACCAGATCTCTATTTGAGCATTTTTTTTTTCGATTTCGGCGATCAAGCCTAACATTCATATTCCTAATTGAAATTATCAAATCGATATTACAAAAGCTGAGAAAATTTTATTCCAAAGAATATCTAGTCAATAAATCTTATCTAGTCTTGTATAAATTTAATATACACTTGAGAGCAACAAAAGCGAATCAAACTTTTTCCTCCACCAAATCTACGATATCTTCGAAATTACTATTTCTATCGAGTCGTAAGATATCTCAAAATGCTGTAAATTTTGTTTTCTAAAATTTCATAATTTGATTGTTAAAAAAACACCTACCAGAAGCCGTAAAATTCAAATTTTCCTACAGGGTGTCAAAAAAGAAGAAAAACATGATTTTTTATGTTTAACAAAAAATGTTATAACATGAGAAATCAACAAGATTCATTCGTAACAATGGTGAATCAGTATTTTGTGTTGTCTCCCCGAGCTCTAATCACAGCATTCATTCGATTTGGCATTGACTGGATCAAAATAACCACAATACCTTCGGGCAACCTCTACCATTCTTCGGTGAGGGTGATCTTGAGCTCTGCTACAGTCTGGGTAGCCGGTATTCTGCCTCAAACACTTCGTTTGAGTCGGTCTCAAAGATCCTCGATCGGGTTGAGGTCGGGACTAAGAGAGGGCCAGTCCAAAGTGTCAATATTCTCCTCACCCAAGAACTCCCGAATACAGTTAGCCGCATGTGGGCGGGCATTGTCGTGCATGAGGAGGAACTGGTCGCCCATACTTTGAGCGAGAGGAACAACATGGGTCTGCAGGATGTTATCAATGTATCTCTGACTGTTCAGGTCACCTCCCGCACCGCATGTGGTGAAAACCAATTCAGTCTTTCTTTCAGTTGAAATCCTACCCCGCACCATACAGGAACCACCGCCGAAACTGACAGTTTCTGTGATGCATCACTCAGCATACCTTTCTCCCACTCTTTTATAGACTCTTTTTCTTCTGTCATTACCAAACAAACACACCCGGCATTCATCAGTGAAGAGAACAGAGTGCCATTGCTGGGGTATCCAATCCACGTGTTCTATGGCGAATCTGAGTCTCCTTTCCCTGTGCTCTCTGGAGAGTTTGGGTCCATTTGAAGCTCTCTTTGGTTGAATTCCAGCTTCTCGAAGTCCTGCAGACCCATGTGGTTCCTCTCGCTTAAAGTATGGGCGACCAGTTCCTCCTCAGGCACGACAATGCCCGCCCACATGCGGCTAATTGTGTTCGGGAGTTCCTGGATGAGGAGAATATTGACACTTTGGACTGGCCCTCTCTTAGTCCCGACCTCAACCCGATCGAGGATCTTTGAGACCGACTCAAACGAAGTGTTTGAGGCAGAATACCGGCTCCCCAGACTGTAGCAGAGCTCAAGATCGCCCTCACCGAAGAATGGTAGAGGTTGCCCCAAGATATTGTGGTTATTTTGATCCAGTCAATGCCAAATCGAATAAATGCTGTGATTAGAGCTCGGGGAGACAACACAAAATACTGATTCACCATTGTTACGAATGAATCTTGTTGATTTCCCATGTTATAACTTCTTTTGTTAAACATAAAAAAATCATGTTTTTCTTCTTTTTTGACACCCTGTAGGAAAATTTGAATTTTACGGCTTCTGGTAGGTGTTTTTTTAACAATCATATTATGAAATTGTAGAAAACAAAATTTACAGTATTTTGAGATATCTTACGACTCGATAGAAATAGTAATTTCGAAGATATCGCAGATTTAGTGGAGGAAAAAGTTTGATTCGCTTTTGTTGCTCTCAAGTGTATTATGCCACCTAATGAATCTACCCACTATACTTCTGTGAATTATTACAAATTATGTATTATAAAACATCTTGATTATTCTTTGTGTTCCGACTAATTACAAAGTTTGTTTGATTGTGATAACTGACACCACGCACTATGAAGATATTGTCCTATTTTCTCTTCCTCCAAATTTTGGTCCCAATTTCCGTAGCATTCCTGTATTATTTGATAACAATCCAAACTGTTGGCATAATGGGACTATCTGTCTTGCACGGACAGTCTAAATGAAGCCCTACTTATAATTATGTTTTTTTTTTTTTTTTACAGAAAAGCTAAAAAATGTTGAAAATGAAACTAATATGATTGTACCCAAAACTGAAATTATCATGTCACATGAAAATGCTTCCCCTGATTCTGACAATATTGCCTGTCATGAATTCGTTGTAGCGGAATTAAAAGAAGAACCCGTGGATGATGAACCTGTAAGAATCCCAGAAGATAATGATTTAGATGATACTTCTGATTCTGGCAGTGGAGCACACTCTACCACAGTAGGAAATATTGATGTTGTAGGAAATATTGAAGTTTTGACTTTATCGTGTAAATACTGCTCCAGCTTCTCCTCCTCAGACTTGGAGAACATAATGCAACATTGTCAATTGTGCCCGGATGAAGCATTCAAATCACCATTACGGAAACTTGTGTGCATTGTTTGTTCATATACCTGCCGCGACAGAGGATATATGAGGAAACATATACGAATGCATTTGCATGATAAATCTTTTTCCTGTCCCTTTTGTCAATACAAAACAACTCATGCCAAAGCGCTTCAAATTCACATCAGAAGTCATACGGGTGAGAAACCGTATGTCTGCACCGAGTGTCCATTTAAATCGTCTTGTAAGGCTGGACTGACGTATCACAAAAAAGCAAAACATTCTGCAAAACATTCTGAACTAACAATTCAACCCTTAAGATATATTCTAGCTAAAAAACCAAGTTAAAACCACAATTTCTTATATTTAAAAATAAAATCCATTCAGGGATCCTTCGAAACATTCGTGTAATACTAAAGGAAGCATGCATTTTCTTGCAATGCCTCTTTTTCAAACCTGAAGGAAAGCAATTTAAAAATATCCAATTTAAATACAATAATCTATAAAAACAATACCTATTATGAGAAAAGAAATAAAACTATAAGAGAAATATAATTATGTACATATGTATGATTTGATATTATTAAAAAAATTGTTGCTAAAAAATAAATAAATAGAAGACGCGTTTAAAACGGAAGAGTTCATTGCATGCTTTAAGCAGATATTGACTCCTTTGTAACTCATTTTCATTCAATAAAAAAAAAATGTTAAAAAGATACTTTATATTATTATTATTACTATGGATACTTGTTTTATGTGTATTTATTTCCATAGTAAATTTGTAATTTTATGTTGTATAATATTATACAATAAAGATTAAAATACACTGCAAACTATGGACACAATACTTCCTTGTGAATGGTTTACATAGTATACACTTGCCAATAATTTTTTTCCATCATCGCTATATTCTGAGATTTTTTTTACTAAATCACTTGTATCTCCAAAATTTCCCAACAGATTAGATTCTCTTCAAATTTGTCTCATCTAGTAAAATACCTTTTTCTCTACATTATTCAAAAGAAATCAGAGCAAAAAATATTTTTTAACTATGTAGAACGAACACACTACTTCCGATTTCTAAGATTAGAAATTTTTAAAGGTAATAATAAAAAAAAAATATCCGGTATAAGAATCATCCATCGTCATGAGTATGTGCAGTACTACAATGGTCTAGTGCACTTCTATTTTTCAAAAATTTATAATGGATGAATTCCTAATAATATTTACAATTTTATACGAGTAAAATATATAACCATCTTGTTTGAAATAGTAATTGGAACTTTATAGAATAACATAAACCTGTCATTTCTACATTGATTTAAAAATATAGATAGTGGTTTAAAAAAAGCTACTTGTACTCGTAGTTCTTTATTCGAAGCTTTAGACAACAGTATAAATAGATTAAATAGAAAGAACAACTGCATCTACAAAATCTACATAAAGTATATTCCCCTTTTAAATGTTGCCTCGATTCTAACAACATGTGTATTTTTTTATGTAATACATCTGTACTGGTATTAGTTTTATCTGTATTATTTTTCATTAGGATTCATTATAATTTATTAGGAGTACTTTTTAAAAATTATTTTTACTATTGTTGAAGAACGGAGCTGTCCAAAGCATCGATTTCCCCTAATATTTTTCTTATAGATTTTTTTTTTGTATATAAAAAACAGCTGTAATTTGTGAGATTTTTTTATTTACCAATTTGAGTTTGTTTCTTTTCAGAATTTTTAAAATGTGAATACTGTGATGGTATTGTCTCTACAGATCTCAACGAACTTCTTCTTCATTGCAAATCATGTGAATATATAACCCGTCCCGATGTGTCACATCGATACGTGTGCTATACTTGTGAATACCATACACACGACAGCAGCAAAATGAGACGACATCTTAGAATACATGCCCGGAAGAAACCGTTTAAATGTGTCCACTGTATTTATAGCACGAAAACTAGAGGTAGTCTCAAATTGCATTTGCAACTGAAGCATAAAGTCTTTAGTGATGCTGTTTGATTTTTTGGTCTCTCTATTTATTTTTATTTTTTGAAAAGACCAACAAAAAAAAAAGATATTCTATTTTTCTATTTTCTCTCATTTGTTTATCTATATTGATTTAATCAATGTTTACAATTATTATACGCAATAATGCAATTCTATTTTCTTTATTTTTTTATTACTGGTACCCAAACAAATAACCAAATATTTATTTGCTTTTCATTGTCCTCCTTCGAGTATACAATCCTATTATCTAGTCAAAAATGTAGCTCTTCATTTGTATTGAGTTTTTTTCACTGTTGTGATTCACCAATAATTTTATAAAATTTACTGATGTTTTTATGAAAATCTTTTTATTTGATTACTAAGTATAGGTTCTTTACATTTACTGGTAAACAATAATGTATTAGGTGGAACCCCATTGATATTCCTTTCTAAAAAAATAGTCTCATACTTAAGATTCATGCTGTGTATAGCTGTTACTGTCCCAAAAGAATAATATAATGATCGGTGAGTTAGTGTTTTGTCGTTTATTGTGATATTCTTCAATGTTATTAAATTAAAACAATTCTAGTCATTTAATTTTTTCACACTTGCTACATGAATTTCACACGAATTACTATTAAACTATTGAAGGAGAATTTATGTGGGAATACGAGTCATTTTAAATTACATTCGCTTTCGAAATATATTTGCTGCACAACAATTGGCGATATGTATTAATAGTTGTGGATGTGCACAACTTATCATTATTGAGAAGAAAAAAATTGTAAAAAGAACCAGTTGGTTATCAGGAGAGTCTCATTATTTTGTCCAAAAATACTATCCACTCAGTTTCGATCAAACAAATCGATTGTAGGACTTCCTGTCTATACCTAATTGGCAGTAGCAAAGTAATGATATTTTCTTTGTTTTGTTGAAAACGTTTTGTGTTTTAAGTAAATAAAACATTGTTAAACAATATTTTACTTTGTGACAAATAGATTTACAAAAGTAATTAGCTTTCTTCAGTAAGCACTAAATTCTTATCGTGCTTTCATGAATATTTGTGATCATTGAAATGTGCAAATGAAGATAAATATTAATCCGTCGAAAGTTTTCTCTTAGTTAGTTTGTATAAATCTAATGCACAGCTACTGATTCATTTTGAACCAATTTAAATATAGCCTAAACTTAAAAAGAAATTTTTTTGATCTCAAATACGTAATTTCAAATTACTAAACATTTTTTAATGAAACCATAATATATGCATTGTTTTCATTTTTCGAACTGAATTTATAATAATTAGGTATAAATTATGAATTCTGTTTATGTTTAAGGACTATTTACATATCCACGTTCTTTTTTCTGCGTTCAGCTGTGTTTGTCTAATGATTTTTTTTTATAATTTCCAGAACTTACGTGTCCGTACTGTGGATTAGTTTTGGGTATAGATGAAGAAGAAATAATATTGGATCATTGTAAATCATGCCATAGTTTAGATCGGTCGCCTGACACAAAACTGTACGCTTGTGTCCTGTGCACATACAATACTTCGGAGAGATATCGCATGAGGATTCACATGAGGAAGCACACGCGAATAAAACCATTTAAATGTAATTACTGTCCGTATAGATCTTCGCAAAATTCACATCTCAGAGAACACTTGAGGGGACACACTGGTGTGAAACCTTATGAATGTAAACTGTGTGACTTCAAATCCTCCTCCCTGTTGGGAGTCTCGGGAATGAAAAACCACTGTTTAAACGTCCACCAAACAATGAATGCGTATCAGTTCAAATTGTAGGATCTTGCAATCAAGGGTTTAACCATTGTCCTTTTATATGAAGACTAGCTAAAACCCAGCACTTTTTCGCCGTAAGCTTTTGTTGAATCGACGCTGGAATCGAAAGTTGATTTTTTGGTTTTGAATAAGAGAAAACAGATTACATATTTACACACATCTAAACCAGGTAGCAAAGAAAAAATTGTTTAAGCCATTTAAAAGTCAAGCACTTATAAATATATCTCTTTAAATCCCAACCAACAATTTTTTTTCTGACTACTCTGAACCATTTATTTTAAATTATTTATATTTGTTAAAAGAGGAGACTGCTTGTACCCATTGTGCTTTAATAGAGAGCTACAAACTTTGAAGGTTTTTTCCAGATTCATTAATAACTGGGATGGTTCTAGACCCTCCCTCTTCGGTCAAATTCACAATTCCATGGATTTGAGTTGTTTTTTATGGTCTGATACAAGACTATTTCCTCGGGATTATTTTTTTATTATAACTTTATATAAAGTCAAAATTAGAAGTTTGACATAGACAGACTGTACTGTCGTTTATTCTCTGTTAATTAATTATATTGGATAATAATAATAATTTCATACCCTATAAATCAATGTAAAATATAATATTAAACATGTTTTAGAAAAATGTTTTGATTTTGTTTGTTTATTATTTTGGCGGTATAAAAAATCACTATTTTTGTAAGATAGTAAAAAAACTGTTCTAAAACAAACCCAACTTTGAAAAATATGGAACCATCATAATTACTGAGCTAGAGCTTCTGAAAGACTTAATTCTCACTTCCCTGGCCTGTCACACCCCCTAGGTGTATAACTTTCATTGGTATTACTGACCCTACTATGTCAATGGCATTTTTACTTGTAGTCAAATGTATTGATAATGCTCTCAAAGAAGAAATCTGGAAAAATCGTCTAGAAGTAGGATGTATTATTATTTCAATGTATCAGCTTCTAAAATGCCTGACTCACTTTTTTCTTTTTGTAAAAAAAAATATTTTTTTGTTTCATTTCTTTAATTTTATGGTCAGCTCTTTTTCTAATTGAAATTGTGATTCCTCTGTAATTATTTCAGAAATGGAATTCAAGTATTTCTACAACGAGGCTCGTAAAAATCTGACAAGGGAGGAACAATTGCGAAGAAAAAGAGAGCGAGAAAGGGAGAGGTACAAAAAAATCAAAGAGGATCCAGAGAAATATGCAGATAAACTGAAGAAAGAGAAAATGAAGTATGTTAACAAAAAGAAAACGGGACAAGTGAAGTTGGTGAAAGACATGAGTGACCAAGAACATAGGATGGAAAAGATGAAGTGGCGAGAAAGATCACAGGCATATTATAAAAGAAAAAAAGCTCTTGATGAGCCTCTTGACTCAGAAGAGAAATCTCTTAATGAGCCTCTGGACTCAGAAGAAGAATGTCTTGATGACCCTCTAGTGACTATTCCATTAGTCCAGTTCAATTGAATACTCACAGAGAAAAGACAGAAGTATGATGATACAAATAACTGTGAGACTGACTGAATAAAATGTGGTACAAAATTCGGAGTATACAGGGTGTCTCATTTTAAGCGAACTTGCGCTATTACTCGGCCCCTGTTGGAAATACAAAAAATCTATTCTGAGATCATTTTCATAGCTCAAAAGGGGAATTGTTATGATGACCTTTGTAGATGTGTCAAGTTTGTGCTTCAAGGTTATTTATTTCAAGGTCAACTTCAAAATCTTAAATGGATCGACCTGAATTTTCTTGAATTTAAATTGATTTCCATAAAAATTGACTACATTCAACTATTTATATCAAAATTTCATTTAACTTTTTTTCTCTGTTTTTTTGAAGTTGATTGCACCATTATTTCATAAATTAATTTCAACAGACGCTTTTAAATATCTTTTATTATTATTATTATTATTTTGATATTTTCTTATTCAGCATGACAAGACCTTTAATTTGATACATCACATGTGCAAGTTTCATATAAGAAAATTAAACTTGAAAAAAAAATATTGAGAAAAAAGTGAAATGAAAAAATCATGTAATTAGTTTAATGAACTGAAATTTACATGGACAATCTGAATATGCAATAAAATTCTGGTCGATCCATTTAAAATTTTAAAAGTTGATCTTGAAATAATCTTGAAGGACGACCTTGACAGATGTGCAAAGGTCATCACTTCATGTCCCCCTTTGAGCTATGAAGATGATCTCGGAATTGATTTTTTGTATTTCCAACTGGGGCTGAGTAATCGCGCTGGTTCGCTTAAAATAAGACACCTTGTCTTATTTTAAGTCTCAAAGACAAACTCTATACAGAAAAAATTAATAATATTTTGAATTATACAACAACAAGTAATAATAAGAATTACTAGCTGAAAGCGAACATAATAAAAAAAAAAATATACATTATTAAAATATCAAATATACGTAGAGGCACTAAATGTTTTATATTACAGTTGTATTTTGTGATTACTGTGATTAGAACTAACACTTTTTTCTTTTTATGAAAGCTAATGATAGTAAGTTTAGTAAGAAAAGAAAGCATAGTTTTGTATTATTAATCAGTTTTTTTTTTTATGAATATTTGATGTTATTGCATTTTTTATCAATAAATTTTCTTCTTCATGGGTGTAAGGTACTCCTTCATTAAGTCCTCATTATTATTTTTTTGTGAACTGCAAAGCTCTTCAAACAGAATTCATCTCAATTACCGCTAAAAGATTGGTCTCAAACTCTAGTGCCCTATTCGTCTCAAATCAAATTTTCTCCTAAGTATACATCCTTTCGTCCAAAAGAACAATAAACCATGAATAGTAAAAAATTGATGAAAAGATAAATAGAATATAAGAATCGGCCTTGTTGTCGTGTTAGAAAAATACTTACAGGGCGATCGGTGTCTCGGTTATACTATAAGATAAGAAAAAATACATTGGGCCATGCCCCAAGTGTTAGTTACCTACCTGTTGTGCACTTTAAGGCGAATACCATATAGGCCAGTGGTCCACAAAATATTAATTCTTGATACGAATTGGGTATAGGGAGAAAAAGTTAAAATTTGTTTTGAGACCAATGTGGCATAGATAAAGGTGTTTCAGGTGGTTTCACACGAATGATGTGTGCAACACTATTGCACCCCTTGTCATATGGAATCAAACCGACAAAAGTCTACAAATAAAAGGAAATCTCTGATGATTTAATACACAATTATAGAAAATTGCCAAATTTATTTTTTATCAATCTTGTGATAATCCTAATAGTTTTTCATTATTTTTCAGTATTCGCTTGCATGTGGTGTGCAACTCATATTCCTAACGATAACGATGACTTGTTGTCTCACTGTAAAAACTGTATTGTTCCTTCAAGACTTGATAGTTCTTTCAAATATGTTTGCTTTGCTTGCGATTACCGCACCGCTGTTGCGGTCAACATGAAGAGTCATATCAGAATACACACCGGAGAGAAGCCATTTAAATGCACGTTCTGCATTTACAGTAGTACCCAAAAAAGTGCTCTTACCACTCACATTAAACTAAGACATTTTAGTGCTGCTTCTACATCATCCGACAAGAAAAAGAAGAAAAAACTAACAAGAATGTCATAATTGCCATACTAGTAGCGAAACCATTTATTTGTTGTTTTTTGCTTGTTCTACCGTATAAATTATATGCAATAGCTATATGCGATGAGTGTAGTCGGCTACTTTTTTCATCAATCACAGCGCCTTCATGATGTGTACTAATTTTAGTTATCCAAAAAAAGCCTTTGGTCGCATAATTTGATAAACACAACTCGAATTTTATAATTATCTTTCAATAAACTGATTCACTTTCAGGATTTTTTCAGTGTAACAGCTGCACCATCGTTCTCGATTCAGACCCAGAGAAGCTGTTGGAGCATACCCAACATTGCCAATTTATGTTGCGAACAACGCACTCACACAAATATATTTGTTTTGCGTGCAATTACAATTCTCTTCTTAGAGAAAGCATGAGAAAACATATCAGAAAGCATACAGGAGCGAAACCATTTAAATGCCAGATATGCTCATACTGCACAACACAAAATAGTGCTTTGAAAACTCACATGATGATTAAACACAGTTGAAATTCGCATTATTTTTTAAAATTAATAACAGAATGACTGACTGATCTATTTTGTAACCAAACAAAAGATTTTGCATTCCAAAACTGTATGGGAATTTGTTGTTTTTTAAAAAAAAAAAAGATTATGAATCTAATGAACTACCTACATGAAACAAAAGAAAATTGAAGGCAACTTTTCTCAACAAGGAGTTCACCTTTCTAGACAATAAATAAATAAATAATAAATGTTTGTTCTTTGTATTATTATATCACAATTTTCCGTGGGTAGAGCAGAATTATAAGACACTAGTCGCTGCTCACATCGAAGCAACTACTCATTTCTCCTCACAAGGTATAAGTGTATACCAAACATCCAAATTACAGAGCCGAAAAATTCCACATGGGATTCGAACCCAGGTCACCAAGCGTGCAAACCTAGCAAGCTGCACCACCCGGCCAGTGTGACTTCTTCAGAATTCAATAGTTTCAAATAAATGTTAGATCTCGTATTTCAATAAAAGTATGACTTTAATATTGTTAATGTCTGAGTAATACGAAAATTGGTCGTACAAAGTAAAAAAGCTCGATTTACATAATATTAAGAATCATTTCTTAGGAAAGTGCTGTATGAATCACAAATTCCTAATGTGTAAAATTTACTTTTCCAAATAAAATAACAAGTTCTGAAATGGTGAATTTTTTTAAATAAAGTTGTAAAATGTAGGTTGAAAAATATTTATGAAAGGCACCTATGGAAAATTGTGCCATTTGAATGATATTGTATAATTCTTTGGTTACAGTGGTTCAGTGTACTTATTGTTTTCAAAATTTCGATTCATTCAGCGAAGATCTCGTGGAGCACTGCCGCGTCTGCAAGCACATAGAACGTCCGAATATTTCCTACACCTACACGTGTTACTCTTGTGTTTACCATACTTCTCGCAGACCAGACATGAGGAAGCATCTGAGGAAGCACACGGGCTTGAGACCATATAGATGTACGCTGTGTTTGTATTCCACCAAACAAGACAGTTCGCTCAATGTTCATATGAAAATAAAGCATGGCTAAGATGGACTAACTGGTCAAACAAAAGCGGTCTTTTTCATCTAAAATTTGTTCTTTCACAGTTTTTTTGTAGCCATAAATAAATCAAGAGCTACTTTTGACAAATTAATTTTTTTTTTGATGATGCAAGTAGTCACCGTGTCTAAGTGTAGACTATCGCATGGCAATGAAGACACGTTAACCTGGGTTCGATTCCTAGCAGCGCAGGCATAGCTTATTCTGTACTTGGATGTCTGGGGTTCACTCATACCTCGTAAGGAAAAATAAGTAGCTATTTGTATGAATATCAGCGATCAGTGGCAGCATTACCTTTAACATGTTGATCGCCACGTCAGGTGAATTCACCTGACACTAACCTTTCCCAGCTGGCCCCGTCAGGCATATTCCTGACGGGTAGTTGTTCACTTTTTCATTTGAGCCCCTGAGGAAATGTAACTCTATTGCGTTGGCGATCAACTTGTGAAGGGGTAATGTGTGATATTTTATCCTTCAGTCTTTGATATAATCAGTATTTTTGAAACCGTCTCAATTAAAATACTTCGTTGAACAATGTTGCAGAGTACGTGTGTGGCTACTGCTGCCTACCCTTGCAGTCGTTCACAGAGAATCTACTTCAACACGCCAAGTCATGCTCTCGTATGAATCGACCTGACTCCACATTTAGATACGTGTGCTTCGCGTGTGCCTACCACTCTTATAACAGCAACGCAATGAGAAAGCACATTAGGAAACACACCGGCGCGAAACCATATAAATGTTTCTTTTGTCCATATAGTACGACACAGAATAGCGCTTTGAAAACCCATGTGAGAATTAAACATGATGGTATATAACTTTAAATAAAAGAAGTAGCTCAGTGTTAAAGGTGGCACTCTGTGAATCCAGAGATTCCAGAGGTCGCGGGTTCGAAACCCAGCCGGGACATGACAAGTTATACTCCCTTTTGGGATTTTTACCACATAATAATGCGTCTTGGGCTTACTGCTGGAATAATGGGGCTTAATAGTCCTCATCGTGCAGTATAAATAAGGCGATATTATTATTATTACTATCACTCGGATTTGTCTGATACCTCCTAGTATGTTTCCAACATAGTGATATGATTATATTTAATTTATATTCTCTCAAGTGTTTGTCTCATAACTATTCATTTTAGAAGACATCATTGTTCAAAAGCTGTAGATTTTGAGAGGCTCCAATTCGCAGGAAATTTATTTTTGTTCAAGTAATTCATATTTTGTCCTGTTTAATTTTCATACCTAATTGATTCAGTTTTTTTAAATATCATTGTTATTATTATAATTCAACCTGGTTGTAGGGTTTTCAGTGAAACCCTTACAATACTGCAACCTAATTAGATCTCTTGTGACCAGTTGAGTTAATTTATTTCTAAAGTTCTGATTTGCGATAGTCAAGATGAGGATTTTACCTCTATTCGCGGGGAATCCTCCAAGAAGCCTGGGTTGAGCTGGGCAGGAAATGACAGCTTCATTGTGTTCGGAGGGAACAGAATTTTCCCAACAGAGAACCGAACTCAGGATCTCTGGACTACAAGCAGTAGTCACAACCGTTTCACCACGGAGGCTGGCTATTGTTTCTACATTGTTACAATAAAATTATAATTGAATGTTACTATTAATAGTCATTATCATTATTATTTCTATAGAAAAACTAGTTAAGTACGGAATAGTGTGTAAAAATAAATCTACAGCAAATTTTTTTCTTAGGCATACACATTTTTAATTGTTATCCTGCTACATTTCAGAAGTATTATGTACCCATTGTTCTTCCAGTCTTGAAAATAACATAGAGCATGTTTTAGAACACTGCAAAAGATGTCATGAAATGTCAAGATACGATCAATCATTTCGATATGTCTGCTATGCCTGTAGTTACCATACTTATAATAGTAATTCTATGAGAAAACATATTAGGATTCACATAGGCGCCAAACCATATAGCTGTTCTGTATGTACGTACAGTACCACTCAGAAAGGTACCTTAGATAATCATATGCGCACTCACTTTCGCTGCATGTAGAGAGATAATTTAAAATTTCATTATCAAATTATTGTTTCATGTATGTTTAATATGTAAATGGAAAAACGCTAAATATTTTCCATTTTTGTATCGTGAATTTCATGTTTGGATTGATTTTCGGAACTGGTTGTAGGGTTTTCAGTGAAACCCTTACATTTAACACTGGGACCTCTAATTTCATCTATTAATTTATGTATAAGTAGTTGAATTTTGATTGTCTATTGCTCAGCACCTTAGTCGAGTGGTGTAGCACACTAAGATTACACACACGGTGACCTGGGTTCGATCCCCGGTAGGATAGATTTTTTTTACTCTGTACTTGTATGTCCAGGGTTCACTCATTCCTCGTGAAAAAAATGAGCACCTAATTACTTGTATGAATAACAACTAGTGGTGGCATCATTTACAATCAAAATAAGTATTTGGGCAAATCATGTTATAAGGAGTGTCGTTATGCACTACCACTAATTAAAGTTGTGACATAATAAAGTGATAAATTAATTATTAGGTCTCTAGCGTTACTAGAGAAGTTGAACTAAATGTATGTATTAAGAGCGACATTCATTTATGTGTTAGTGATATGTTGCTTAATAATGGTATTAAATTTTTACATAGGTAGTTGGAAATTTTCAATATGAGTATAAAATAGATTTTCAAAACTGTACTCCAGCTAATCAAATTTTTGTCCTTGCCAAAAAGAAAAATTGACTTTAGAAAATGTCCGATTTCGATGATCTAATATTTAAAAAAATAAATCTCTATCTATGTATATTCTATTATATTAAAGTGGTGTTTTTCAACTTTATAGTTGTATACACCACAGTAAATAAATAAATTACAAGTTAAGAGTAGGTACCTAAAAATATTGATGTATTTTATTTTTAGATCATATATTGTTAAGTCATCTTTACTAATTTAAATAAAATGTACACATAACACCTAAATAAAAAGATTTTTTATTTGTAAATTGTAAAACATTTGTTGACAAGATGAATGTTGAAATTAATTATAGATTTATCAAAATAAAAAAGAGAAGAAAAAAAAAAAAAAAAATCTAATAATTTATTCCATGCTTTTAACTGTGCGTTGATATTGTTTTGTAGAACAAAGAATTAAAGTTCAACAAGTTAGCGTTTAAAAAAGGAAGACAAACACAAGACAACGTATTTACATTAAGATAAAACTTTCGCAAACAGTAAAAAGACAAAAAGATCATTTTCTAGCATTTATAGACCCATGAGCAGCTTTTGACTATGTACAGAAAAAACACAGGAAAAAAAAACCAACTAAGATGGTTTGACCATGTCAATAGAATGCCTGAAAATAGACTGTCTAAACAAATATTAGAATAAAGACCAGAAGGAAAAAAAGGGAAGAGGAAGACCAAGACAAACATATGAAAACACTATAAGCGAAATAGCTAGAACAAGAGGGAAATCCTGTTCTGATGTTAAAAGAATTTCCAGGCAAAGAAAAGAATTCCTGTCGTTGGATAACTAAGGAACCCGACGCTCATTGGGACATACAGAAAGGGACAAAGAAGAAGAAGGTTGACGTTTATCTACATTTTAAAAGACCGTAGGGAACTCATTCTTAGAGTTAACTAATATTTTTGATTTATTTACTTTCAGATGAAACAGTCACTTGTTGCCATTGTAAAAGAGAGGTGAACTCAGAAACGGAGAACATGCTGGAACATTCCAAACGCTGTGAGGCTATTTCTCGAGAAAACAAGGAAGACAGATACACTTGTGTGTTTTGTTCTTATCACACTTACTACTGCAACAAAATGACCCGTCATATTCGACACCACACCGGCGAGAAACCATTTGGATGTCCCTACTGCAGCTACTTTAGCAATGAAAACAACGCTGTTCTTAAACACGTCAGAAGGAAGCACAATATGACGATCACAAGACTCAAACCAGGTGAGATAATGTAAAAATAGTTTTAAAAAAATCCGCTCTTATTATTATCAAATCAGGTGAGTTAGTAAATTCCATTGCATTGGTAGTCAAATGGTTAAGGCGCTAGTCTGGTAATTGAGGTAGCATAGGGATCCGTTGGTTCGAATCCCACCCAATGCATGAATTTTTCCTCATTTATTTGAGTTTGAGACCACATAGTATTAAGACTCTGAGGGTTAAGTGGTAGAAAATGCTTTAAGCATTAACCTCGCCTGGTGGTTAACTTCCACTAAAGAGTAATATTATTATTAAAATCCGGGTTTATACAGGATGGTTCAAAAGTACCTTTTTCTATGTTAATATTTTCAAACACAAAATAATTCTCATAATATTGATTTTAATCTATCATATTGTGTCTAACAAAATTTTAATTATGAGCTATTCTAAAATCAATCTTAATTGAGAAAAAGAAGAAAAACACTTGTCTTCACTCGACAGAAATTTGAAATATGAACAGTTATAATTATTAAGGAAACAAGTATAAAAGTTCACAGAGTCGACATGTTTCGCCTACTCCTGTAGGGTCCATTTCGCCAGCACCACCACCTTTAAAATGTAATGTTTTTTTTACATAGCTAATTTGTGCTTATTTTGTGCTTCTTTGTGCTTCAAACCCCGAATTTTGTGCTTCAACGATGAGGGCGCTACGCCCATTTCAATTTGGTGGTGCTGGGGAAACGGTAGAACCACCACTTTCGAAACGTAATGTTTTTTTTACATGGCTAATTTGTGCTTATTTTGTGCTTCTTTGTGCTTCAAACCCCGAATTTTGTGCTTCAACGATAAGGGCGCTACGCCCATTTCAATTTGGTGGTGCTGGGGAAACGGTAGAACCACCACTTTCGAAACGTAATGTTTTTTTTACATGGCTAATTCGTGCTTATTTTGTGCTTCTTTGTGCTTCAAACCCCGAATTTTGTGCTTCAACGATAAGGGCGCTATTGCGATTTTTCGGAGACCCCCCTCCCCCACACCCATTTCCCCAGCACCACCACTTTTGATTCGTAATACTTGTAGGCATTTTCAAGACAACTGAAAAACTACATTTGAAAAAATCGCGCGTTGCTTCTTGGGGCTCTTAAGAAAGGTATACACTATTCACTATTCGAATTTGACTAGAATTTTTTTTTTTTTTTAACTAGAAATGGGAAGGTTAGTTTACAAGGGTAGGATTAGTTGGAATTTGTCATTGCATTCCACATCCACTTGTGTGTTGAAGACTTTTTTATTTTCTCTAAGAGCTTTCCTGATTTAGAGAAGAAATTAATGTAATCTATCATATAGCTTTTAATAATGGATATGAAAAAGTAACTATTGACAAACTATTAGTTGTTCAACTTAAAAAGTTTATTAACAAACAATATCTCTATCACCCTGTTGACATAACCCCCTCTCACAACCAAAAATGGAGATCAATACTGTTTACGGGGAAAACCTCGTACAAAATTGCCCAAACTATTGAGAAATGGGATAACTTAAAAATAGCCTTTTATAATAATAATAATTTAAAAAATATCCTGTATAATAACAAAGACCAGATCCCCCCTTTAAATAAATCTGGAATTTACCAAATCACAGTACCTGAACATGGAGTATACATAAGAAAAACCTCCAGAGCTATCAACACTAGAATAAAAGAGCATTTCAGCTCGGTTCGTAACAACCACCCAGAAAAAAGTGGGTTTGCTCAATATATGTGTGAAAATAATATTCCTACCAGTCTGTGTGAAGTTCGGGTCCTCAATTGTTCACCTAGTAATTATTTTAAACTTGGCATACGTGAAACCTACCACATCAGGAAAGCTCTTAGAGAAAATAAAAAAGTCTTCAACACACAAGTGGAATGCAATGACAAATTCCAACTAATCCTACCCTTGTAAACTAACCTTCCCATTTCTAGTAAAAAAAAAAAAAATTCTAGTCAAATTCGTATAGTGAATAGTGTATACCTTTCTTAAGAGCCCCAAGAAGCAACGCGCGATTTTTTCAAATGTAGTTTTTCAGTTGTCTTGAAAATGCCTACAGGAGTAGGCGAAACATGTCGACTCTGTGAACTTTTATACTTGTTTCCTTAATAATTATAACTGTTCATATTTCAAATTTCTGTCGAGTGAAGACAAGTGTTTTTCTTCTTTTTCTCAATTATGACGTTACTTGACAAAGTATCCCTCCTGCAAAAATATATAAAATCAATCTGTTTTTAAACTTGTGTTTTGTTTCAGGCAATTTATACGACAAAGATAAATTGAAACTAGAAAATATTGACTTCGGAGACAATGCTAAATGCCTTATATTAGAGGAGTTTGTTGACGATACATGAGGTAAAAAATTTCAATGTGATCCTGAGGAAGCAGGAGGAGGTACTGCGGCTGCAGTGAGGATCTCTACCTTTACATTGCATCAAGTAACAATACAGACTATCTTGATATTCATGTACTCGTACAATAAATTATAAATTGATAATAGAGTAAAAAAACATTCTTTACGTAGAGCATGAGTCATGACTAAATTGTTAGAACATTTAGGATGATAAAATAATTCAATACAATGCTCTGATTTTTCTGAAAAAATATTATTGTTATTATTATTATTAAATTCTTTATTAGATAAAAAAAGACAAATAAATATTACAAAAATTAAAAAATGGAAACAATATACTAAACAAAAAAAAAGGAAAAATAGATAAATATAGACATAATATGTATATTTACTAACTACCCCTAACGTACGAGTGTCACAAAACACTCGTACGTTAGGGATAGAAAAATATCAGGAAAGTAAAATAAAAATGTAAGACTAGATATTGAAAATATCTCTTGAATGATTTGAAAAAAGTCATGAAGTAAAATGTATTCCTGCGCAATTACCTTTAATAGAACTCTGGAGTTCGAAATATAGTTTCTAGTTTTTTTTTATTCTTTCAGTATAGTATGTTGATTACTTATGAAACTGAAAGCTTCAACAGTTTTATACAAATTGTAATAAAAAATATTATTGTCTTTGTTATTTTAAAAAGGGGTCGCTGGCACGTTGAATACATCAGTTCTCGTTTTACTACTGAAGTCAAACGACATCTAGTATATTCATAAAATGAATTTGTGAACACACAAAGTCGAACTCTCACAATGTTGCCTATTTCCGGTTCAACTCAAGCTGGGTGAGGTTAATGTGGGTAGCTAATTAGCTAAAAGAGAGTGAAACCACCACCTCGATATGATCTTAACAATTGAGTGCGACCGATTTCTTTATATCTGGAACTTTGAAACCTACAAAGCTGAAAATCAGTTTGTATTCTAGATATGGAAGAAGAAATGTGTTTTTTATACTCACAATAAACAGAGGAAAAAAGCGATGAACAGTTTTGATTTTTTTTTTTTGTTGAGAAATTTCTTACAACGAAGTACAATAGTTTTCAGCTATTGTTCCATATTTTTTTCATAAATTCCGGCCATTCTGAGAAGTATTGTCAATTGAATAGTTTAAATAAAAAAAAATAGTGTCAACTCCAGAAACCTCATGCTAACTAATTTAATTTGTCTCAATTTACAGAATGTATTCATTGCGAATCTAGTCTAAACCCCTTCACAGAAGACCTCGTCAAACATGGTCGATCTTGCCCCGGGTTCAACAGAGAAGAGAACAAAGTGTACAACTACATATGTTTCAAGTGCTCTTATCATTCCTACTATCGTGATCGTATGAGGCGTCACGTGCGTAATCACATTGGAGATAAACCATATAAATGTTCATATTGTCCTTATAGAAGCAACGAAAATTGCACCATCATAAAACACATCCGTAAGAAGCACAAATTAGTCGTAGTAAAAGTGAAAAGAATATGATTATGTCCGACACAAACAAGTCACAATGGTCATTGCCAGTTGATATTCAAAGCCGATTATTTTAAATGACAACAACCAACCTAACTTTGTAAACTGTTTTACCCACACGGCTGCTTTAGGCGTGTCACCATACATACTGTAGATTCTAGTTCACAAATCATGTGATATTAATAATAGTATTGCCATACTTCCCGATTAAGACTAATGAGTCCCATTATTCTAAAAAGCCCAAGACGTATTATTATGTGGTCAAAATTCCAAATAGGACTGTAACTTGTCATGTCCCAGCTGGGTTTCGAATACGCAACCTCGGGATTACCAGCATGCCTTGACAAATAAGCTATCGGGACAGACATGTAAGTGTTTCTTTACCTCATGGGCCAAATAAGCTAACTTTTGTTGTTTCTTGATTCATGTGAATTTGTTGACCATCAGATATCGCCATATCAGCATTAGAAGCACACTACCTGTCAGCAATGATTTTGGAGATATGTTTGAATTAGGTAATCCTAATTCTTAAATATATTTCATCACAGTATAATATTTACAAATATTTTGTGATAAATAATTTTATTACCTTTAAATTTCATGATGCAGCAAATTCTTCTTTGAATGCTATTGATTTTTTTTTAATAGGCTGTAGTGAATTTCTGAATTAAATGATTCGGTGATTTTTTTTTTTTTTTTTTTTTTTTTTTTTTTTTTTTTTTTTTTTTATTAAGAACATAACATTGTTTCAAAAATAATTCTTATAACTATAAATTGAAACAACAATACCAATGTTCACATTAAAATTAAATAATTAATTAAGAACTTAAAACTATAGCGAACTAAAAACTAATTGTCTTACATTTGCTTTAAAAGCTTCCTTAGACAGTAAAAAGTCGTCTGTGCTTAAGTGTACTTCATTACATAGAGTCATTGCTCTGTTCAGTGGCGATTCATGAAGTTTAGTAAGTCTAGGATGAGGGACTGTGAAGGTTTCAATATTTGTATTTCTTAAAATGGGGTTTGGTGTTTTTTCCACTATTTTTTCTTTGAGTTCTAGACATGAAATATTATTGTTTACAAGATTATAAATTAACATCACTAGGTCTACTTTACGTCTTAATTCAAGAGAATTAATATCAAGCATTTCTAGAAGGGTGTTGTAGGAAATAGCTTCCGGGTATTTTGGATAAAACCCGTTTTCTTTTTTAAATAGGTATCTAACAAATGTGGACTGAATTTTTTCAGTTGTTTTTGATTCTAATTTCGAGTTTGGATCCCATAATATTGATCCATACTCCACAGTAGATCTCACTAGTGATAAAAATAGCGTTCTTAAAACATCAATATCCTTAACGTGTTTTCCGAATCGAATAATGAGGCCAAGTTTTCTATAAGCTCGTTTTAGCATGTTTGCACGATGGTCATTAAATTTATGTTCACTGTCAATTATAATACCCAAATCTTTATGAGAATTTACTTTTTCTATACAGATGTCTCCCATTTTGTAGTTATAGTTTATATTGACTTTTTTTCTTGTGATAGTGATTTGTTTTGATTTGGATGGATGGAAATTTAGCCCAATCAAGTGAAGTTTTTGTCTAACTATGTTGAGATCTTCCTGCAATTTTTGGCAGTCATTTATGTTTGTTATTTTTCTAAAGATTTTGAGATCATCTGCGTAGAGGAGTATTTTTGATTCAGGGCTAATATCTTTGCACACTTCATCGTAGGTTAAAATGAATAGTAAGCTACTTAATTTTGAGCCTTGAGCAATGCCTGATGTTGGGATAAATGGTTCTGATGTAATGTCCATATATTTTACCTGAAGGTTCCTATTGGTGAGGTATGAGACAAATAATTTTGCTGACTTAAATCCTATGCTGTATAATTTTTTTATGATTGATTCATGTGAGATTTGATCAAATCCCTTCATGACATCTGTGAGAAGGACATCCGTTTGATAGCCTTCCTGTAAGGTTGCACATACATATTCTGAAAATTCAGTGAGATTTGTAACTGTCGAACGTCCTTCCACAAAGCCATGCTGAATATTTCTAACCTTAGAAAAAACTTGACCTGCTATAGATTTGTATAATAGTGCCTCATATAGTTTGGCAAAAGAATTGAGGTTAGCTATTGGTCTGTGGTCCTCAACACAGCCAGATTCATTTTTTGGTACAGGTGTTATTATTGTATCTTTAAGTCGATCAGGAAACACATTTGATTGCAAACTTAAATTAAATAAATAAGTAAGAGGTTTGGCGAGTGATGGAGCGCATTCTCGCACTATTTTGGGGGGTATTCCATCCCTTCCCGCGGGCTTATTTGGGTTTATATTCATAGCTTCATCCAAGACCTGTTGCTCTGTGAACAAAGGTATCTCTATACTGGTAGAGAGATCGTTCAGCGAACAGATTTTATCTAAGTCCACAGAGCATGGTTTGTATGAGGTAATGAAGTGATCTGCAAAGGAGTCAACAATCTCTTTTTGAGAGTTCAACTGCTGCCCCTTAAAGATTATGTTTGTCGATTTACCCTTAGATCTTTCCTTTTTTACGTATTTCCAGAAACTTTTACTGTTATGTTTGAATTCAGTGGATAACTTCTGGATGTAGGATTGATAGTTGGACTTAATCTCTTTTTTAATTTCTTTTCGTAAATATTTATAGTGTTCAGATTGTTGCTGTGTTTTGTTTTGCGTTTTGCGCAATTTTTCTTTTGTTTTGAAAATGTGTCTTGTATTTGCGCTCCACCACTCGGGGAAATTTTGTGATCGCTTGCTTACATTGTAAAGGGGAACATTTTTCAAAAATATTTCATTTAACTTTACATAAATATTATTAAGGAAGATGTTTGGACACGTGATTAGATTTATGTCATCTTCCCAGCAGATTTTTTGTATTTCACTATTTAGTTTTTCAGCGTCAATTTTGTGGAAGGCAAAATATTTTGTCTTTTCTTTAGAATCAACTTTATATGGTATTTGCTTAATTTTAATTTGATACTTGATCATTATTTATAATGCAGGATGGTGACTGTCTTCCTTTACTAATCCCTGAGTTTTTAAGATTTCTACATCAACTTGTTTATTATTAGATAAAAATATTTCACTTATGTTCGTTAGACATAGATCTAGTATTCTATTATTTTTATTTCTTATATGGTTTTTGGATTCTAGGAGGTGAAAATTGGTAAATTCTCTAAACTTGGAAACTGAACGAGGAGGGTCTACATTTAATTCCTCAGAGAAATCGGGCAAATTTAAATCACCAATAAGGATGAAATTTTCATTTTGTAAGTTTCGCTCTGATATTGATTCTGAAAGGAATTTCACAGCGTCATATTTTTTTGACTCTTGATGTGGTGGTAAATAAATCAAACAAAGATAGATTATTTCCCCTATTAGTGTCAATCGAAACCACATGAGCTCAAGAATATTGTTACATATGTCCCAATGTACAATTCTAGTCGAGGAAATTTCTCGTTTTGAAGCTAAAATTAGGCCACCTCCTCTTTTTTTGCCTGTCTTCTTTTCGTCCCTATCTTGCCGAAATATTGTATATCGAGAGTCGAAAAGTTCATTTGTATTTACATCTGGACTTAACCACGACTCAGTGATAGCCACTATGTCGTATTCTTCTGAGAGGAGATTTAAATAAAATTCTTTCGTTTTAGTTTTCAAACCTCGAGTATTCTGGTAAAAAATATTGATTACTTTTTTCCTACTAGTATTGTTATTAGAGGATAATTTGTTATTTCCTATCTGTCCTGATGTTTGTACAATTTCATTATTATTATGGTTACTGGTCAGATTACCAGTAGGTAAAACATGGTCGCTTTCTATTTCTAAACTTAAATCTATGTTTTTTGAGAATTTGTTCTCATTGTAAATCGGGCGATTTGAAGCTGTATCGCTAACATTGTCGGGGGAAGCCAAAAATATGGCTCATGTCACTGTTTACGTAGGGTGGTATTGTTGAATGTGGTGGTAGGCTGTGCTGGGGAGTAGGAACTACACTGGATTGTATATATGGGGCTGACGATGGTGGCATACTCATAAAAGGTGGTAATTGGTAGTGCTGTTCTTGTTGCTGATAGTGTCTGTGAAGTGTGCCCAACAATTGCTGTACTTGATGTTGTAGCATCATTTTTTGTTGACTGAGAATTTGTGACTGACTCATCTGATTTGTGTACGCCCATTGGAGTTCATTTGGTTGCTGTACTCGTTGTTGCACTGGCGTTTGTTGTTGTGCTGTCGGTTGTTGTGGCAAAATTTGCTGACGAGGATCCAGCTGTGCTGAGGGTAAAGAGTGCCGGGAAGTTGATGGTTGCAACAAAGAATGATTCATCTGTGCTGCGTACGTACATTGCAGTTCCGTTGGTTGCTGTACTCGTTGCAGTGGCGCAGTTTGTTGTTGTTTTGTCGGTTGTTGTGGCAAAGTTTGCTGACAAGGGTCCGGCTGTGCTGAGGGTAAAGAATCCCGCAATGTTAATTTTTGCGATGAGGCATGATATTGTGGAGCCGTGTGGTGTTCTAAAATATGATGCTGTGGCGACTTCGTATATTGCGGAGTTGTTGGATGACTTGCAGATCCATCGTGCTGGGTTGATGGTGATTGTGATGATCTATGATATGGTGTTTTTGATTTTGCGACGGGCCTGCCTTGCCGACTAGGAGCGTGTTGCAGTTTATACCATTGGCTTTCTTCCGTCAGACGCTTGTATTGCAGGTTATGATTATTATATTGCATTTTCTTTCTGGTCTGATTCTGGTATTGCTGTCGCTGATTAGGGCGTCGTACATTTACTGGTACTGGTGGCGCTGGTTTCTTTAGATCTTGTACCACTATCTGCTGTTGGTATCCATTATTTTTGTTTTCGAAAATTTTGTCGTTATTTATTATTTTTTGTACTGCTGCACATATTTTCTGTTTTCCCTGAAAGTTGATATTTATTTTATCATACCCATAACTAGAACGTTTTAGCCTTTTGTTAATATCCAAGAATACTACATTTTTGAATATGTTGACTATACTTCTTATTTTCTTATTTAGTCGTTGGATGTGGATATTTATAAGTACAATAATAATAATTCATTTGTTTGAGCTCTTTAAATCCTCTGATCTTACTAATATGGGATACTTGTGAATAAAATTGAGTACAAATTTGCAATTTTTTCAAAAAAAATAGTATTTTCTCAATTTCCAAGCACTTTTTTAAAAACTGATACATATTTTACAATATTTGTAAAATATTGTATTTGTGTTTTTTTTACTCATTGTATCTTAACCTTAGGGAGATATAACCTAGCCTAGAAGAATTCCCTGATCCAAGCGGACCTATGTTCAAAATTTCAGGTTTCTCGGTCAAACGGTGTGGATTTGTATAAAGAACATACATACATACACACATACACATTACACACACATACATACAGACAGCTTTCTTTTATAGATATAGATTTTTGTGTATTTATGGAATCTTTGAAGTACCCAGGTGACTTTATACGAGTATATTTTACTAGTAACAAATAATTACTTTTTATATAAACTACCATTCTAGAAAGAAATGCAGATTCTTAATTTATTATTGTGTATCCATTATGTTCTTTTCAGTTTCATGTCTTCATTGTTGCAATACCATTTTGAAGGTAACAGAAGATTTAGTGAATCACTCCCAATATTGCCATGCTGCAAGAAGACCTGTCAACGAGTTCAAGTATTCTTGTTATTCTTGCTTTTACCATACACAACATCGTCCCAACATGCGAAGACACATCAGAAAACATATAGGAGATAAACCATTCAGTTGTGCTTATTGTACGTACACTAGCACGGAAAAGGTTCGGGTTGCGAAACATACTGAGGCGATGCATTCGATTAGGTATATGTAATATTAATATAAAACTATGGATTCTTTAAATTTTACTCACTTTTCGACTTAAGTTTCGCCTAACTCGTAGGCTTGATCACGATTACTGACTGGTTGGTTTTAATGTTGCTGTGAAGATATAGGTTCTGTGTGTTTCTTATAGACCAGATATATTATGGCAATGTGTCTATTATAGCATTCAAATTCATATTTGTTTCTACAGATCGATGGATGTATATCTGTTCCTGGCACATGATTTCTCGGAACTTATTACCTTTATATAGGAGGTCTACTTTTATTTTCTCAAGGTCGTGTTCATCATTAATGAGGTGGTCTGCATAGTTAGATCTTCCTAGGGTGTTGTTTCTGGCAGCTGCAAGGTGTTCTTCAGTTCTTGTTTTAATGTTTCTACCTACGTATTCTGCACCACATTTACATGTTAGTTTGTATACACCACTACAATCTTCTTCTTTTTTTTATCTTTTTTTTTTTTTTTTTAAGTGGGGTTTTTTTTAACGTCGCTTTCAACTGCCATGGTCATATCACGACGGGGGTTTTACCCTCCATTCGCAGGAAACTCACAAACCTGCTACTCACATTGACCTCACCCAGCCTGAGTGGGGCCGGGAAAAGCCAGCGTCACGAGAATTAGAATTTCAATGGTCACCCATCCAAGTCTTAACCTCGCTGGATGTCGCTTAACTTCGGTGTTCTGAGGGGAACCGGTGTATTCAACATGCCATCGACGCTGGCTTATTTTATCTTTTCTATTGAACAGTGAAGTTAGGTTTTTACTTTTAAATGCTGGTTTGTATCCATATTCTTTTATGATACTAGCTATAGGGTGTTCTAGGCTTTTTACAAATGGTAAACCTACATACTTAATGGTTTTTATATCTCTGGTGGTGTACAGCATTCTTTCTATCTTATTCTTCAGGGTGTTATTGAAGACTTTTTTCATCTCATAATTCGAGTAACCATTGTTACTACCAATCTTTCTTATTGTTTTTATTTCATTTTGAAAATTGATTTTACTAAGTGGTATCTCTAGTATTCTATGGTACATGTTTCTAAAATACGACATTTTGTGGTTATACATGTGATAGGATGTTGCAGGTAACTGTGTAACTTGGTTTTCTATATATTTGAAAAACATGTTTGTCTTCGTGTATAGAAATTGTCAAATCTAGAAAGTTTATGCTTTTTCCTCCATATTCAAGTTCTAGAGTGAAGTTGTCAAATATTTTAATTATATTCTGGAGGAAATATAAATAATTATATCTTCACAGCAACATTAAAACCAACCAGTCAGTAATCGTGATCAAGCCTACGAGTTAGGCGAAACTTAAGTCGAAAAGTGAGTAAAATTTAAAGAATCCATAGTTTTATATTAATAGTAGTCACCGTGGCAGAGTGAGTTAGCGCGCTAGGCATTGCACGCATGGTGACCTGGGTTCAATTCCCAGCGGGGCAGGATTTTTTCTGCTCTGTACTTGGATGTTCGGGGTCCACTCATACCTCGTGAGGAAAAATGAGTAGTTACTTGTATGAGTAACGACCAGTGGCGGCATTACCAGAGTAAAAAGAAATTAATGTAATAGAATAATTCGAAATGTGAAGGAGGCTCTTAGTAATGCTGCGCTACCCACAAAAATTGTGAAGAGGCCTTGTGCTTCACCACAAATAAAATCATAAAAAAAAATAGTTTTATATTAATATTACATATACCTAACATTACTTGGATTTCTAATATGAACCTGATAACAAATGATGCATTCGAATTTGTGATGTGTAAAATTTGTCAGAAATAGCCCTATCAAGAAATGGTTGTTATTTTTATTTTTTAGGTATCAAAACTTTTGAAGTATCAATATTTTTTAATACAACTGCTTTGATACTGTCCATTTACATCTTGGATCTTTGCATGCTTACTTCAAAATGACTTGTAAATTATGACAAATTGAATAATAATTTGAAATAATAATGCCTGAACAAAATTTATTTATTTGTGACGAGATATTTTTTTCTTAAATGTACCCTTAAAACTAAAAACCTGAAAAATGAGCATCGAGTGGTAAGCTGGTAACCACTAATAATATATGATTAGACTATTACATATTGTGTGTTTTAGAACCACACAACTTTTTTTTTTACTGATTGATGAACTTCGATAATCATGTCATGTTTTAACTTAACAAATTTCCAGAAGTTCATTGCAATCACTGTAGCAGTTTTGTGGGAAAGAATACAGAAACTATTTTGAATCATTGTGCATATTGTAAAGCCATGATTCGACCAAATAAGTTATTCAAATATCAATGCTATTGTTGTGAATATCATACGTGCCATAAGAATCATATGAGGAGACACGTAAGGAAACATGTAGGCGACAGACCGTTTGCATGTGTCTTTTGTTCATTTAAAGCTATAGAAAAGTTTAAATTAATGAACCACATAAAAAAGCATATTCTTAAATCCGAGCAAATTGAAGAAGATGACGAATCACATATACTTCCTGTTAAAATGACTGATGCATCTGGATTATCAAGCCTGTCATTTGCGGAACTTACAAATGAAGATGACTCAAATCAAACTGATGAAGTCAGCTGGGGTTCTCATTCAAACGATCCTTTGACGCTCAACCCATCCTTAATACTAATCCAGGAATAAAATACATTATTATTCTGTAGTAGTAAGACAAAGATCTCATTAATGAACAAGAGTACCTCGCATTTAGGGTGCTTCAACTGTCAAATTTTTACACTTTAACAATTTGTGCATCTTTGTTGTGTTCTACAAAGTTTAGTGATTTCAGAAAATGGTAATAGAATTCTTATATGTATATTAAACATAAAGTAAGTAGAAAATATCAAGACCACAATGCGCCATGGAAACAGGTTTTATCATCGAAGATGCACAATTGGGTAAGATTTTTTCTCCAAGTACATCAACCAAACTAATATGTGAGTGAATATAGTTTTTAATTCTATGTTTGATTTACTCCTTACTAACTTAACTAACCAAATAGAACTCGTAACTAAAAAAATAGTCACATAAAAAAGATAATACAATACAACTCTGCACTATTTTTGATTTCAGATCAGCAGTGTAAATATTGTCTTATGTCTTTGACCAATGACAGTGAAATCTTGTTAAACCACTGTATGGTTTGTCCCCACATGGAGCGGTCAAGTATAAATAACCGATTTATGTGCTACGCTTGTGGTTACTACACCGCGGAGAAATACTACATGAGACGCCACATACGGATTCACACGGGGGAGAAACCATTTCAATGTTCATTTTGTCCTTATCGAAGTAACCAGAAAAGTGCCGTAAATAATCACATAAAAATAAAACATTGATTCAGTGACTTGGAATTTGTTTTTTTTTTTACAGAAATGCTTACTTTGACTGTTTAAAAATAAATTTTAATTTTAAAATGCAGTTATAAAATTTTAACTAGTTGAAAAAAAGGCGTTTTAAAACGCATTAAAACTGTAAGCATCATTAACACCCCTCATTAGAATTTAAATTTATGCGTGTAAATATCATGTAAATCTATTATGTAATTAAAACTTGATAAAATAATTATGTTCACATACAACTCAGAGTTTGTCTCCTCATCCTTCAGATTATTCTCAATTGTGTCATTTGAAGGTAGTTTACAAACCAGTGTGCTGATAGTTGTGAACTTCAAACTAGCCACATTCGGAAAGTAAAGCACATTTCGCTACCGAAAAATACACTCGTATGTATTCCTTCAAAATAAATTCACCTGATGAACAGACGCATCACTTAAAAATGATCAGATCAATCCGTTTTCCTATCTCCATGGGTCCCATCGTAACATTGTCACATTCTTCTCTCACACTCAATTAAAAATAAAATAATAAACAAGTGAAAACGTCCAGAATGAAAATTATTGATGAACAGGAATAAAATATAGGCTCTCAAGAGCACATTACCCAATCGAGATATTATCCTATTTAGAAAAAGAAATTTATACCAACCTGGGAAATGTTTTTTTTTTTTAAACAAATGTTGGTCATAATTTTAGGTAAAAACTTTTTGAAAATTGTTATATAAAATATTGAGCTAAAGAACTGACGTATTTTTTGCAACTTAACAACTAAAAGGCACGTTCAATAACAATTTTAACACAGTGCAACTGGTCGAAAGTTTACTAACAAATACTAACATTGGTGCAAATAACCTCAGTAAAAGTTAATTTTCTAAAAGTGTAGCCAACATCAAGTTAGATGATTATGTGTTCCAAAAGATAGAGGTAAATATGACCATGATGATTTCATAGTATAATGTGCTTTAGTATAAAAAAAACAAGGAGAAATTAATGGAAGGAAATTATTATTAATGAGTGAGAACTTATAATTCTCTGAATGTCAGTGTTTGGTCGTTGTTGTTTTCTTAGTTTTGGGGTGCTTGAATGAATTTCAGACAAACATAGGAACTTATGACAACTTAAACTCCTAAAATAATTTATGTTGAATGCTCTCTTTGTCTTTTCCCAGCTTGCCATTCCAAATATATGAAATTTTCACCCACTGACAATTATTGCCAGTTTTGTAAAGAACTGTTACCAGTCAACTACTATGAACTCCTCGAGCATTGTAAAAACTGTCGCGGTACCGGGTTGCGAGACAGGTCGCGCAAGTATGTGTGCGTGGCATGCTCATATTCCTCACACAAGCGGGACAACATGAGAGTCCACTTGAGGATACATACTGGAGAAAAACCATTCAAGTGTGTGCTATGTTCTTTTAAAACAGCTCAAAAAACTCATCTGAAAACTCATATGTTAATGTTACATAGCTGCGAACCGATTCACTGATTCTTACATTCCTGTACCTGTAACGCATCACTTTTGTACCTTTTCTTTTCATTTACATGTACAGTTTCAGCACAATACTATTCGTTACCCTTTTCCAAAGGAAGATTTGCCACACTATATTTTCTAAAGAAGAGTACCATTATTCACTAAAATAATTTTCTTTAAATAATATACATTTTAAAAAAATCTTCCGATATCAATCAGAAATATATCTAGATCGATAACTCTTACTCAAATGTAGATTTTTTTTTTTAATGAAAGAAAATTATATTTTGGTATATTTGAGATATGCTCTCAATTAAAATACAAGATTTCTCCGTGGCGAATCGTATACATAATTATAAAGAAAGATGTTTACTGTCGGCTACAAAGCCTATACACAAAATGGTCACTTGTCAGTTCAGGTATTTTGTGACGAATTGTATTGCGACTAAATATGTTTACCACAGTGATAAATGTGACTTACGAGATTTTTCTCAAGTTGAATGTACATACATGAAATAGACATATCTCAGGGCATGGGCTCAAAAATTAAGGTTGAGGCACTAAAGATTATTATAAAATATGTGATAGGTTTGTAAATATCTAAGATTTTTTACTAATCTAAAACAAATTACCTGATTGAAAATAGTTTTACACATGCATTTTTGTACAGATTTTTTTATAAGTGGAAACTCATGTATTTTTTTTTTGTATTATTACCAGTGGAAGAAATATAATTTTTTAATGTTGGAAAATAAATTGTGGTCTACTACTTCTTTCAATGAAATTACAATTGATTTAGTTTTTCTACAAGAAATCAGTATTTCTGTGTCATATTTTACTCAACCTTTACTTCATTTTCAGATTTATCAGCTCATTCAAGTCTGATCATGTGTAGGTATTGTTTACAGAACATAGTGGACGACGAAACTACATTGTTGATTCACTCAAGAGCATGCCCGGCGGCTCCTCGGCCAGACAGTGAGGCCTACAAATACGTGTGCTTTCACTGCGACTATCACACACGAGACCGCAGCACAATGAGGAAACACAGCCGACGGCATACCGGACGGAAACCATATAAGTGTCACTTGTGCGAGTACAGTGCTGCTCAGGTGGGATCCTTTGATAATCACCTCGTGAAAGTGCACAACCTGTGGAAAATACCATCATGGACAAAAAATCCTGGTCAAACCTCCACTGTCAAGTGCCTTAAGGATAGGTACCGCAAAGTGAAAGTCGTTTGTGATCCAATTGATGGTGCTTCGGAGGAAAAAGCGTCGGATGTATGAAAAAAAAGTGATAATTTAATGTTCATATGTCAATCATATGGTTTGTTCGAAAAAAAATTATCGTATATATACTGATCCAGTATAAGAAAGATTTAAGAAGTCTATAAATCGTGAACTAGAAAGTTTCAAATACTAAAATAGTCTATGGGAATTTGCAATTAAATATTTGTTTCATACTTTATTGTTTATATACTCTACTGGTGCTTAAATTTATATTTTATATGTTTAAATTAATCATTGTCTTATGAACATCGCAATAGTTAGGAAATGTTAGACGCGTAATATTTTGTGGTTAATATTACGTGTACTCACATTTTCCACCAATAAATTGTATTAAAAATAACTAATTAAATTAACTATCTGAATGAACGTTTATCCAACCAGACATACTTGATCTTTCATTATTATTCTTTAAATTAGAGTTGCTATACCATTTAAGTGATTTTGCTAAATTGTTTTTTCACAAAATGAATACGACAAGAAGAGTCAAACATCCTCTCTGATCTTCCAAAAGTTTTTAATGAGGGTCAATCACAAGGTATTCATGATTTGACTCTGTTTTCATTTCAGGTGCCAATTTAGGCCTTCTTTCTTGCATTCACTGCCAAACCCTCATTTCCTACGAAGAATTTCACATAATGAATCACAGCAAAAGCTGCTCTGAAGTGCCCAGGCCCGACCTTTCTTACCGCTACTGTTGCTACGCCTGCTTCTATCACTCCCTGTACAATTCAGACATGAAGCGGCACATTCGAAAACACACTGGCCAGAAACCATATAAATGTCCGTGCTGTAACTACCGCGCCACAACCAATGCAGGACTCAAGAGTCATGTCAGTGCAAGACATGCTATTGCATTTTAACAATCTCGATTCTTGGAAGGTAATATGTTCAGTATTGAATTTGAATTTCCTGATTATATTTTTTTGACCAGTTCCATGACAAAAGAAACCCTCCCGGTGTTGTAAGAATCTGCTGAACATCGAACAGTCATTGAATAGCTATTCAAATACAGGTTGGGCCTTTTATATTGATGAGTTTTGTTTTTGTAATGGAATTAGAATCAATCATAACTTTTTGAAATGAATTGAATTTTTTTATACCTGGAACTTGCGAAGTTGTTCTCAGTGGTAGAAGATGATATCGAGAAGGTGGCCCGTCCACGGGAGCTGATGGCGCAGTATACTCGTTTTTCCGCATTTTTTATAATTTTTTGTAATGTCGAATGTTGCTTTCAAGGTTCCCAGAGTTCGTGGCTTTTTTTAAGACGTCAGATTTCAAGTAACCCCACAGGAAGAGCTGTCAAGTTGTGCGATCGCGTAGGATAGGTAAAATCACCGTTTTTGATATCAGGCGACCAGGGAACAAAGCATGCAATAAATCAATCGTGAAGAGGTTCCTCGTGAATTAACTGAGGATTTTCTTTTACGTAGAAGCGACGCTCTTCTTATTCCATATTTAGCAGCTTCTCAACTATTTTGAATGTAAAACTGTACGATGGCAGCGCAATGTAATGGTGTGAAATGTTCCATGGTAAAAAAATCGCATACACTTACGTTTCAAACAAGGACTGTTCGAAAAAGATCTGAAAACAAATATAAAAAATTACGGGGTTTTGAAAACCGTCATTCTAAATGGCCCAATCTGTATATCTTTTGACTGTTAATGGTGGAGGGCATAGTCACGAACAGCCTGATTAATTTTTTGATGTGTAAAGTTGATTGATTAAATCTGTTCATTAGCAACTATGCAGTTGGGCCTAAATGATATTCCTCGTATATTCACTTTATTGACTGATAGTGCTTTACAACCGTTGGTTCTGTGACGGTGTGGAATAGTTTATACCCCCAACCTTTGCAGGTTCTACAATATTTCAGAGTGAGAACATGAAAATGTAGGTATTTATTTATACTGTATAAATATGTAAAGTTTTTATATGATATATTTTTATAGCTTGATATTATATTTTTTATACTTATACATTGTGTTTTAAGATGATTCTAAATATACGTAGGTAGTAATACAATAATTTTATTATTAATTAAAAATAAGTTTATCGTATCTTCAGTGCCTTATTGATTTTGTTTGTTTACAAAAAGGGTAGCTAAATTAGCTGCTCATGTTTCTTGTTGTTGTTGTACTTTATCAAAAAGTTGATACCTTGGACCTACTAATCATATTAGTAAATAAATTCTCATATGATAGTATTTTTTTCCTCACCTGTTTCGATTTATCTTTGTCTGAACAATTATGTATTGCTCTGTTGAAAACTATTTTAGCTTTAAAAAGACAATGATGATAAGTAGGTATCATATTTTATCATCGTATGATCAAAAGAATTTTTTTTTTATT
>CM044956.1:9207680-9359380 GCA_024516035.1 Bactericera cockerelli | reverse complement strand
TCTTAGACTTCCCTGTGTTCTTCCTCTACATTGAGTTCCGTTTTCTCAGACAAGTCTCGCATTTTCTGGGTCATTTGTTGACCCTGTATATTTTTAAAAGTTTATACGTACCCCTCTATCTTGTTTTATAGGTAGCTATCTCGTTAAGTCTACCCGTTTTTCTTCCTTTTTTTTTTTATCAATTTACCCTCTTTTGTCAACTCAGCTATTCACACTACTATACCCAACTCGGATCCGAATTCACTCGTTTTTAATGAACAAAGCTGAAATGGAAAATTGATAGAGTCCTCAACCAGTGTAAGTCCGAAATAAAAAGGAAAATCTCAACTTCAGAGGAAGTAATATTTGGGTTATAAGGTTTTGGGTGGAAGAGATTGACATAGGCAATAACCCCGCCCTTTAGTTAGGTTGGGACATATGTTTATATAAACTCCCGCTCAAAAATATTGCAGGGTAACGTTTTTTCTAAATATTTTATCCCTAGAGGTCTTTAATGGGTTAATTGGTACATATTTAATTATTTTATGTTGTTTGGGTGTATTTCTATCAATGTTTTACAATATTAAAGCTTTAGGTAGAAAGATACAGGGGAAAATTGACATTTATTGAAAACTTGTCAAAAACATGTTTAAAGTTTAATTATCATTATGAGACAAATATTCATTTTCAAATCAAAATCTTATCAGTCAGTGTTAGTTCGGTTGTTAATGAACTGTTATCATGTGCGCTGCTCATCATTTGACGAGTGAGGAGTTGAGGACAGTCCGCTCATTGGTGCAAGCCGGGATGAATTACACTGAAGTGGGTAACAACATGGGGGTGCATGCAACAACCATCGGGAGAGTTATGAAGCGGTTCAGAGAAACAGGACGCATTGAAAGAAGACGAGGACAGGGACGCCCACGATGTACGACGCCTCGAGATGATCGTTTCCTTGTCTCTCAGGCCCTCAGAAAACGGACCATGACGAGTACAGCCCTCCGTACTGCAATAAGAAACACCCGACAAGTGACGGTTTCTGCTCCTACAATTCGGCGAAGGCTTCAGGAAGCTGGTCTTGGCAATTTCAGGCCCGCTATTGGCCCGAAACTCACCAGCCGCCATCGAGTTACCCGCCTTAGGTTTGCGCGAGAACACCGAAATTGGAGAGTACGAGATTGGAAGAGAGTAATGTTCTCAGATGAAACAAGAGTTGCTCTATCCATGCCAGATGGACGACAGCGTGTGTGGCGTAGGGATGGTGAGAGGTTTGCTGACGTTTGTATCTCCGAACGTGAACCCTATGGAGGTGGTTCCATTATGTTTTGGGCTGGCATAACTTTCGACAGGCGCACAGAGCTAGTGATAGTCCCTAGGCCAGCTCTAACTGCTGCAAGATACGTGTCAGACATCTTAGATCAACATGTGAGGCCCTTTGCTGAAACCTATGGAGAGAACTTCCTATTCATGCAAGATAATGCGCGTCCCCACACTGCACAGATTACACAGGAGTACCTTGAAGCGGAGGGTATTGTGACCCTGCAGACTCCTGCTCGCAGCCCGGACTGCAACCCAATAGAACATGTCTGGGACATGCTAAAAAGACGCATTCGAGCTCATGTTCCAGCACCAGAAGACCTTCGTACCTTGGAAATGGTGGCAATTGAGGAGTGGGCGAACATTCCTCAAATAATGATCAAAAATGTCATCATTAGCATGCGGAGACGGATGCTAGCCATTATCAAAGCTCGTGGAGGGCATACACGTTACTAATTATGGGCAAAATTAGCACCGAAGTGTTCTCAGTTTAATTTTTTTGGATAAATTGTCACCTGTTAATTTTTTTATTTTTTCCATTTTTTTATTTTTTGTTATTATTCTTTAATATACAAGTTGTCTTTCTTATAATAATTATTATAAATAATGTGTTCTTCTTTGCTCTTTCATATAGAAAAGGTTTCATTCGAATACATCTGATATTTTCGCAAGCAGATAAAAAAAAAGTGACCCTGCAATATTTTTGAGCGGGAGTTTATATATATTTTCTATTCTTTTTCCTTTCTATCGTATATATTCCATTTTTTCATTGTTATAGATAATAATTATTTTTATTGTACATGTCCTTTTATATCTACATAATAAAGTGTTTAATAATAATAATACGTTGTTATCTATTAAGGAGCGCGGTAGCGCTCCGACCCGCCAAGTCAATCGAAATAGTTCGCGCGCTACCCAGAGTATACTATACGCGACAGCATAAGTAGCACATTTCGTGTAGTTGTAGGAGGAAAAGTACAAGTGATGGAGGAAATTGAACTACATATACAGATTGGGGCACGATAATAGACAAGCTTTTAAAAAAGAAACATCGAAATCGTTTGAGTTAAGTTGGTCAAAACTACACTATAAAAACGTCATTTTTTTTCAAAAATTCTGCTTCTTCTTTGACGTTGACCGCTCTACAGCCAAAACTACTGGACCGATTTTCATGAACGATGGCTCATTTTTTTTCTTCTGGGTGGTAGGTGTGCCTTTTAATGGTTTCATTATCCCAAAAGCTACCATTTGGCCGTTAATTGGGAAAAGGATCATTTCCAGAGCTCAGAATAACATTGGAGTATAGATATTTAATCTAGTTTATTATGTATATACCTATTCATTCACAAACCTTTCAATCCACATGTGCCGATGTGAAATTGTGTAAAGGTATACTAACCCATAAATAGTCGCCGGTGCTGAGTGAGTTAGCGCGCTAAGCTTACCACGCATGGTGACCTGTATTCGATCCCCAGTTGGGCAGGAATTTTTCTGCACTTTACTTGGGTATTTGGGGTTCACTCATACCTCGTGAGGAAAAATGAGTAGTTACTGAATAAGTAACGACCAGTGGCGGCATTACCAGAGTTAAAATAAATTAATGTAATAGAATTTGAAAAGTAAAGGAGGCTCTTAGCAATGCTACACTACCCACAAAATTTGTGAAGAGGCCTTGTGCTTGACCACAAATAATTTCATACATACATAGCTATAATAAACCTGTAATGCCCAAGGAGTAAAAAAGACAAGATTTTTTTTTCTTCTAAAATGTTGGTTAAATTAGGTTCAAAATTGTAAAAAAAAAATCTCTAGTACCCAATGTTACATAATAATTATGTATGTGTAACATGAATGTCATAAATGTTTGGGGACCTTTCTAAGTGGGCAATGTAGAAGTTTCATAGAAAACTTTGTAAAAGCCCCTACACTACCTGATACCTATTCCTAATTAGGGATGTTAGGTACATAGGAAGTGAAAGGCTTCCCTCCCTATCCAAATCTCTCTAGTAAATATTTCTTTCACTGGCCGCTAAAAAGTTTATTATACAAAGTACGAGATAAAGTGAAGCTTTTATGTGTTGCAAACACCACGTATAAGTCTCATTGGTCCAGTTAGCTCAGTGGTTAAGGCGGCATTGTTTGAATTTAGTTATGCTGGAGATCCGCGAGTTCGAGCTGGGACATGTATTTTTTTTTTAATTAACAAAATACTCTTTACTTATTTTAGTTTTACATAATTTACATTAAATTTCGTGAGTTTATGAGGTACTATTAACCTTTTTGTTGTGGGTTATGTTGTACCTCAGTTATGATATAAAATAAAAAATTAACAGTTTTAAAAAAAAAATATTTTCACACATTTATTACTTGAACAACACAATAAACTTCGTTCTCAGTATTCTTTCACAGAAATTAATTGTAAAAATACATAGTTATCCTCCTATTTGGGATTTTTACCACAAAATAATACATCTTGGGCATACTGCTGGAATAATGGGACTTAAAAGTCCTAATTTTTATATCTGACATAAATTAAGGAAATATGTTCAGGGTGTACCCACATTTGAACCAGTTGAGGGGCCCATCTGGATAAAATGAATGGCACCACACAGTATCCTTGTAAAAATCTGTGACAAAGGGCCAATTTATGAAACGGGATTAATTTTAGAATAACCCGGACTATCTCTCTAATCGTTCTTCGACTTGAGGGAGGGTCTCGCTTGTTATCTTACCTTCTTTTAAACATAATTAACCGAACACAGTGAGAAACTAAGTGAGGTTCTGTTTTAACTTGGGTACTGGACGAATTGGCTGTCGTTTGTCTGTTTGTCTGATAACTCCCGAACGGATTCTTCAAAATTGATGAAATTTTGTATAGGTACATGTTTATTTTCTAATCCTAAATTTTTACTTCTACTTTAAGTAGACCACTCGAGGCCAAATGGGGGCCGTCTTGGTGAAAAATGAGAACGATTTTTTTTTAACAAGTAACACTCTTGAGTCGTTGAAAATATATAAAAGTTCATCAGTGAAATTCGGAAATCGTGAAATCCAAGGGGGCCCCGCACTGTGGTAAAAAATCGATATAGGGCCAAAAAAATAAAAAGGGCCGGTTGATATGTTTTATATAAAACTTACCGAGTGGGGTATTAAATAAAAGGTCTCCATGTCCTCATGCTCGATTGAACATTTATAATGCTATAGTTGAATCTGTTTGAGGTTTACTGTTCAAAGAAACACTAGTTATTGTTGGATGGAAGAGTTTCTTTAAGGAGAACCTTGCCATGTAAAAGAAAGCCAAAAAATAATAATATTGACGTTACACAATGTAGGACATACTATTATGAACCGAACACAGTGAGGGAGCGAAGCAACCTCACTAAGGGGTTCTGTTTTAACTTGCATACTGGACGATTTGGCTTTCGTTTGTCTGTCTCATAAATAAGGCGAGAACATTATTATAATAATAAAATGCTATCATTATTATAATAATAAAAAATTATAATTTAGGAGCGCGGTAGCGCTCCGAACCTCCAAGTCGAAGTAATTCGGGCGTTACCAAGTGATATTATACGCCAGAGCAAAATTAGCACAATTCTTGTAGTTGTAGGAAAAAAAGTACAAGTGATGAAGGATATCGGACTATAAATAAATATAGATTGGGGCACGATAAAGACGAGCTTTGAAAAAAGAACCATCAAAATCGTTTGAGTTAAGGTGGAGAAAACCAAACTTTAAAAACGTCATTTTTTTCATCATTTTCTGATTCTTCTTTCACGTTCACAAACGATGGCAAATTTTTTTCTCGTGAGTGGTAGGTGTGCTTTTTTATTGTTCTATTATCCTAAAAGGGACATTTGGCCCTTAATTGGGAAAAGGATCATTTTCAGAGCTCAGAACAATGTTGGTGTATAGATATTCAGTATCTAGTATATTACACTCTCCTAGATGAGTCAAAAGTCGCATATCTACTTTTTTGGTGAAAGAATAATTTGTAGAAGGTTACTGTGCTTAGGTATGAATATCAAACTAAAATCTTTATCTTCACATTCAAACTGTTTCATTTATCAACACTTGTTCCTTTAAAGTCATTATTTAATATGTTAAATAGTTTTATATTGAAACAACATGTATCATACACCCCACACCTATGCAGGGCCACTACAAAAAGTTATAAGATCCCCAAAAAATATCACTTCGTGACATAAAAAAGCCCCGCCAAGTCGTTCCCCAAAAATATTTCAGTTCCCAAATTCATCCCTCCCTCCCTTCCCAAAAATTATTGAAATCAATTTATGGCCCCGCCTTTTATTCATTCACCTAAGTGCAACAGTATACTTATTAATAGCCTCCCCTCTCTCTTTCTTCTAATGTCCTCTTTCTTTTGTTCCTTGTTGCATGTTGGAATGTTTCCTTTACAAACTCAGAATTTAAGTCTTATTTCCTTGCTCCTTTCACCGACTTGGGCTCTTGGCGGAGTACCACCAAGCAGGTCCGTTCTTAGCCAAAGAAAGTGATGTCTTGGTTTTTTTCTAAGATTATAATTATATAAATGTAGACATATGTAAACATGTGATCCTTGGAAATGAGCCGGAATCGTGACTTGTTCTGATGGTCCAATCCTCGTTGGTGGCAGATATTTTGCGACTTAGATACAGATAATGCACCCTTGGGTCGCGGTCGGCTAGACTTCTCATTTCCTGTTCTCCATAAGAACCACTATGTTAAATTATCTCTTTTTAATTCTTTAAAAATAGCACTGTCTATTAGATTCATATATTTATCATTCCCAGTTAGTGGTACTCCGCCAAGAGCCCAAGTCGGTGAAAGGAGCAAGGAAATAAGACTTAAATTCTGAGTTTGTAAAGGAAACATTCCAACATGCAACAAGGAACAAAAGAAAGAGGACATTAGAAGAAAGAGAGAGGGGAGGCTATTAATAAGTATACTGTTGCACTTAGGTGAATGAATAAAAGGCGGGGCCATAAATTGATTTCAATAATTTTTGGGAAGGGAGGGAGGGATGAATTTGGGAACTGAAATATTTTTGGGGAACGACTTGGCGGGGCTTTTTTATGTCACGAAGTGATATTTTTTGGGGATCATTATTACTAACGGAAACACAAAAAACTTAAATAAATAGTCCTGAGCAACAAATTTATCTGATAGGGGAAACGATTCAAATTTTATTTTTTCCCATAATGTACAAGATTTTTTTGTTGTATTTTGGAATCTGCAATAATTACTTCCTTGGAAAGAAGGTAAAAAAAATAAAAAAAGCAACACAAATCTTTCTGCTGGATAAATCATTCAGTAAAAAAAACTCCAGGTTAATTTAATTTCAACACTGCAAAGTGGTTTTCTCTTTCTTCATATTACAGTAGGTACCACACAAGAAAAATATATACTAAGTATATAATATAGTATGTATCTATGTAGGTAACTTGGAGAAAGAGAACAAAAAGTTCCCTTTGTTATTGCAACTAAAACACAAAAGAATTCACGGGGCTGTGATTTCATATCTCGGATGGACAGTTATTATATACTATGTATTTCAACTTCTATGCTTGTATTCAGGATGAATCTCTCTTTTTTATTTTTTTATCAGAGAAAAAAATAATTAAAAAGAAAAATGCAAAAAATATACTTTGCGGATTTTGCACAAAAGGAAAGTGCTTTTTTCGTAGCCCCATGAGACTTTTTGTGAAGGTATGTCAGTATGTCAAATAGATCGATTGTATATTTGAGTTCACTGTAGTATGTTTTCAATAGTTTTTTGAATGTGATTGAATTAAAAAAGGATTCATTTTCAATTGTTTTTTTTTGTGATTAAAAAAAAAAATAGAAAAACATTTTCCCAAACTGAGGTTCGAACTCCGTCCCAAGACCAATATCCACATGGTAAAAGAAAACGTGTCGAGCTTTGCAAAAATAAATTTTTGGAAGCAACATAATGAAACAAGAGGATAAAAGAAAGAGGGCGTAAAACAAGATCTTGAAAATAACAATAAATTTGTCCGTGCGACTAATTTTTCTCGAGAAAACTGAAGAAAAAAAAAATTAGAGTAAAGAGTTTTGTAATTCTCTTGTTGAACATTTTTCTCAAGACAAAAACAGCGGATACCATTTATTCTCAACTCCCCATTAAGTTTTCCAAAACATTGAACCTGGTTTTCTTTGCCAAAAAGTTAAGAGCCAAAATTACAATTATAATTCATTTACACTCTGACCCGAACAACCTTTGTATGAAAGTAATTTTATGTTTACATAGTTCCTGCTTGTTGATGTTGTAGTCAACACGGTAGCGTTAGTTGGTAAATCTGTCTACCTGGGGGACGTTACACAGGGAGAAGACCAGTGTCTCGCTAGATGTCTAGCTGGGGGTACGTTAAACAGGGAGAAGACCAGTGTCTCGCTAGATGTCTAGCTGGGGGGCGTTAAACAGGGAGAAAACCAGTGTCTCGCTAGAGAACTATAAACAGAGAACTGACCAGCCAACCCTTACAAGCCAGGCTAGCTTGCCGTTTCGTAAAGGTTTAATGGCTTATAAAGAAAAAGTCCAAGTCCTCAGGATGCGATGGTTGATCGCAAATGGAATAACGTGGTTCAGGTTCAGAAAAAAACTTTGAAATATAGTTGGCTGGAGACCATTATTCCGTCCTCCAGCTGTAGCCAAGCTGGCTACAACAACAACAGTTGTTAGAGTTAGAAGAAAAAGTCTTCTAGTACTCAGAACGGACTGGTCCTTGTGGTTTAATGTTTTTTTTTTACACGAACTTACGGGATTAAGCCCATTATTTTTGTTACAAAAAATAACAAACAAATTTAAATTAAAAAAACATGATGAAAAGATCGTGGGGACTTAAAATAGAAAGCATTTTGAAACCCTAAGGACCAAATTATAAATTAGCATTACAATAAAGATAAGCCAGACCATGGATATTGAAATAGAAAGCAAATTTAAAAGGCCAAATTATGAAATATAATTACAATAAAGATAAGTCAGACCATGGATTTTGAAATAGAAAGCATATTTAAAGGGCCAAATCATAAAATAGCATTACAATAATGATAAGCCAGACCATGGATTTTGAAATATGTAGAAAGCATATTTAAAGGGTCGAATTATAAAACAATATTTCAACAAAAATAAGCCAGACCATCCCTCAAGTTCGACTATAAATGTGTTTCTTTGTGTTATTATATCACAATTTTTAATTTACTGCTGCTCTGCTCCTTAACTTAGACTCGTATACCCTCCTCAGCAGACACTTTTGTAGATGTCGCTCAAACCATTATACCTATCTAATGATTGACAATGTTTGTATTTATTTTAGGGTAAAGGCACCGGCTCTGGACACCGAACTCTGCTTTATGGAAACGCCATCTTGCTACGTCATCAGAACAGTGATATGGTAAGTGTACTGTACTTTTACTTCCGAAAAAATTCTAATATTAGCAATCGGAATTATTTTTCAATACTTTTATGTAAATCAAGTTTATAAACACGTCCTAAGAGGATGAAAAGTATAACAGTGAGAAATTCGTCTGGGATGAAACATGCGCTGCCTTTATATTTCCATTTCAATTTTTTTTCTTTATTATCAACCCAAAACTTAGTCCTCCCGGAAAATTTTGGTGTTCTAGTAGTCTTGGGAAGTAGTGGGACCCAATACTTTTCTTTAAAATCCCCCAGTTGGCATTTTTGTTGGCTTCCCCAGCATCGCAGATTATGGTAGCTGGAATATTTAGAATCGTAGCATCAGGTACTTGTAGCCTTGTCAAAACATCCAATTTTTTAGCCTGAAAGATTAGAAGTCCATCTGAACAGTGTCGTAGCAATATCTGGAACCTCCAGTATCGCAGCATCAGACACTAGTAGCCCTGCTGGAACATCCAGTATCGTAGCATCAGACACTAGTAGCCCTGCTGGAACATCCAGTATCGTAGCATCAGACACTAGTAGCCCTGCTGGAACATCCAGTATCGTAGCATCAGACACTAGTAGCTCTGCTGGAACATCCAGTATCGCAGCATCAGACACTAGTAGCCCTGCTGGAACATCCAGTATCATAGCATCAGACACTAGTAGCCCTGCTGGAACATCCAGTATCATAGCATCAGACACTAGTAGCCCTGCTGGAACATCCAGTATCGTAGCATCAGACACTAGTAGCCCTGCTGGAACATCCAGTATCATAGCATCAGCCACTAGTAGCCCTGCTGGAACATCCAGTATCATAGCATCAGACACTAGTAGCCCTGCTGGAACATCCAGTATCGTAACATCAGACACTAGTAGCCCTGCTGAAACATCCAGTATCATAGCATCAGACACTAGTAGCCCTGCTGGAACATCCAGTATCACAGCATCAGCCACTAGTAGCCCTGCTGGAACATCCAGTATCGTAGTATCAGACATTAGTAGCCCTGCTGGAACATCCAGTATCGTAGCATCAGACACTATTAGCTCTGCTGGAACATCCAGTATCATAGCATCAGACACTAGTAGCCCTGCTGGAACATCCAGTATCGTAGCATCAGACACTAGTAGCCCTGCTGGAACATCCAGTATCGTAGCATCAGCCACTAGTAGCCCTGCTGGAACATCCAGTATCGTAGCATCAGACACTAGAAGCCCTGCTGGAACATCCAGTATCGTAGCATCAGACACTAGAAGCCCTGCTGGAACATCCAGTATCGTAGCATCAGACACTAGTAGCCCTGCTGGAACATCCAGTATCGTAGCATCAGACACTAGTAGCCCTGCTGGAACATCCAGTATCGTAGCATCAGACACTAGAAGCCCTGCTGGAACATCCAGTATCGTAGCATCAGACACTAGTAGCCCTGCTGGAACATCCAGTATCATAGCATCAGACACTAGTAGCCCTGCTGGAACATCCAGTATCATAGCATCAGACACTAGTAGCCCTGCTGGAACATCCAGTATCGTAGCATCAGACACTAGAAGCCCTGCTGGAACATCCAGTATCGTAGCATCAGACACTAGTAGCCCTGCTGGAACATCCAGTATCATAGCATCAGACACTAGTAGCCCTGCTGGAACATCCAGTATCATAGCATCAGACACTAGTAGCACTAGACACTCCTGATGAAATGCAGACACATCAGACACTCCTGATGAAATTCTCACGCGGTTCCAGGGCGATTTTCCTATACTGAGTGGTCATACATCAGGGAGGTTTTAGTTGGTAGGTCCTGGTAAGAAAATTACTAGTAAGTTAAACATAACCTGGCGAGATCCGAAATGGGTGTGCAAAGGTGGATAACCACACTTGCATGTCTATTTTGAGTTATCGTCAGGTAAACATGAGCTTTCCTACCTTCTTGTATTATTATCAGTATAGTTTCTTGGAAAAAGAAAAAAAAGACACTAGTAGCCCTGCTGGAACATCCAGTATCACAGCATCAGACACTATTAGCCCTGCTGGAACATCCAGTATCGTAGCATCAGACACTATTAGCCCTGCTGGAACATCCAGTATCATTGCATCAGACACTAGTAGCTCTGCTGGAACATCCAGTATCGTAGCATCAAACACTAGTAGCCCTGCTGGAACATCCAGTATCGTAGCATCAGACACTAGTAGCCCTGCTGGAACATCCAGTATCGTAGCATCAGACACTAGTAGCCCTGCTGGAACATCCAGTATAGCAGCATCAGACACTAGTAGCTCTGCTGGAACATCCAGTATCGTAGCATCAGACACTAGTAGCACTAGACATGAAATGCAGACACATCAGACACTCCTGATGAAATTCTCACGCGGTTCCAGGGCGATTTTCCTATACTGAGTGGTCATACATCAGAGAGGTTTTAGTTGGTAGATGCTGGTAAGAAAATTACTAGTAAGTTAAACATAACCTGGCGAGATCCAAAATGGGTGTGCAAAGGTGGATAACCACACTTGCATGTCTATTTTGAGTATCGTCAGGTAAACATGAGCTTTCCTACCTTGTTTATGATTATCAGTATAGTTTCTTTGAAAAAAAAGAACTAAAAAAAGGACAAACCTAGTAGCCCTGCTGGAACATCCAGTATCGTATCATAAGATCGTCGTGCTTGTTGATGGGCGTGGACACCAGGCAGGATAGGTTGTGTTGATTCCCATGATCTCGTTGTAGTAGTCCGTGTCTACCTGGTAGTCAACTGTGGTCTTCCATGGCTTCAGCTTACGTAGCGGGTTGTCAGTAGTCAAACGGGCTCTTGGTGATTTGAATACCTGAGAAACGAAAGAGATTTGTATGATATTTTTCGATTTTCACGGCCGTAAAATTTTTTTGATTTTACCAGTGTTTATCCGTATTACCAGTGTTTTCACAATTTTTACCAGTGTTTTCACTGCCACTGCGCGGTTGGAGCACTGACCAGTGGGAATAGAAATCATTTGGCTTCGCGGCCGGTAGAATCACGGACCGGTCACGGCACTGTTACGTCACGGATGTGTGTGAATCGACCTTAAAGTGCGATGGTAGTCTGAGGACATATACTCTATCTCTCAGCATTTCCAATATGTTATAAAAGGGTGTTTTTTTTTTTTAAATTTCCAGCAATTTGAAGTTATCATATTTGTGTTAATTACTTTCGTGATATCACAACTACTAAACTCAGTTACGAAATCCACGCTGAAACCGGGACTTGAACCACCGACCTCCAGGTTACAAGTCCGCCGCCTTATCGATCAAGCTACTGAGGTCAGTCAAATGTTCCAGAATTTATTTAAACTGAAGGACATGCTAGGATCCAGTGATTCATTTTGATAGTGAAATCAAAAGAATCAGTCTCTTTACATAATCATCTTTGAAGAAAAAAATATGTTACGCATAGTAAAAAGGAAAATGTAGATTGGTACGTAGCAAAAGAGAATGTTGTATTGCGGCAACGGAAAACTTGAGACCATTAAAAATTCTCTCTCCGCCTTCTTCAATTACCTCTCTAATCCTGCTAGGTACGAGGCCATAAATTTTTATGAAGGTGAGCTTCTTCCTCTTTGTTCCAGCTTTTATTACCTACTTGAGAGCAATGAAAAATTCCGGAATAGCTCGCCACGAGCTTGTTAAGTTTTCGTGGTTTTTACGAGAGTTTGAAAGGGGAATGTTGAGCTACTAAACTTAAGATTCACTTTTCAACCTCGAGATTTTGTTGAAGTAGTTTATCAGCAATTTGGTTTGATGGTAGGGTATAAGAGTATAACTTACTATACACAAACTTTGGCATAATGGGACTACCTGTCTTGCGCTGACAGTCTAAATAAAGCACTACTTATACTTAACTTACTATACATAGAAATAACACAACCCCAAATTCTACGTAAAGACAGTTCATGTGGTAGTCTTTATTTCCAGAAAATATTACAAAGAGGTATTAACCATCGGAATTGCACGATGAATACATCAGTTCCGGTAAATGGATCACTAAATTTAGTTTAGTTATATCAAGCATGGCGAGGCCGGTCTTTGTGTTCGAATTCATCCCAGTAGTCAATATGAAAATACATGTGATGTTAGTATATCTGAACCTCTCACTCGACTTGGTCAGAAATACTTCTATTTGTACAACAATTTTTTATGCTATCTGTCGAACAAATAGAAAATGAAAACCTCTAAGCGATATTAGTAAAAAATTAAATTTAAAAAAAAAAAACTTCAAAAACCGATTACCTAAGGTCTAAGGAAAAGAGAATTGAGGGTCTCAAAATGATCCCATTTATCTACTGTTTTTAGATTCAACATACAAACTTACCCGACATATTTCTCTTGACCACCTCCCGGAGATAGTCATAGTCTGCGGAGCCAAACTCGCCATCAATGAAAGCCTGCTCGAAAATGGACCCAATCTCCGTGAAGTTGTACCTGCCCGTGTACCTGGGGCGCTGGTCCCGCGGATACTTCTTGCGGAAGGCTCCTACTTAACTCGTCAGTCGAGGCAAGGGTTTCTTCCAGCAGTTGTAGTCCACCGTTTGGCCTTCGAACGTTTCATTCGAGTAGTCGTGCATGAATGCCATCGGTGGGAACTTCGTCGACCGCTGAGTTGTAACGCGGGTTCCGCACACCGGGGACCTTCCACCGCTGACATCTCGCAAGAGAGAAGATAGCTTGGCTTCGTGTAGGTTTCTGCCATGACGCGTGGTGCGGTGTGCCTCATCTAGCAAGCCGTGAGTTTCGTGTGAAAGAGGTTGCCGCTTTTTGTTGGGAATGTATAAAAAGGAGCTGGCAGCAAGATTAGACATGCTGTCAACCAAACACTGGCTGTGGGAATCATTACTGAGCATTTCTCGAGAGATGGTTATCAGATGTAGAAAATATGATTGGGTTTGTCACGGCAGGCCCGGAAACAATGTACTGACTTACTCTGAATATTATGTATACTTAAGTGCAAACGAGGGTCAATTCAGGATTAGATGACCATAGATTTTAGGCGTAAATTATGTGGGAAATGGTTTTTAACAGCCACGTCCACGTTGGTATATCCTCTTTTTCAAGAAAAAGATCATTCAATTCAATTACTAATCAATTTCTATTTCCTAAGACAATCCAAATTTGTATTGTTATAAGTCTTAGATACACGATTTTTTCCTCTAGATATGGTGAGATAAAATAAATTGCTTTACTTTTATTTTGAAACATTAATCGGTCTTGAAAAACGGAAGAAAAAGACAAAGCAAATGAAAATGAGATCAGAGATTTCTGTTGCTTTTTCAAATGAAAACCAAACGAAAAACAACAACCAACTGTTTATTACTAATCTATCGGATTGTTAAACTGTTCTAATTCTAGTTACAAGCAATTTTGGTTGGAAACAGTGCTCGTATTTATTTTAGACATTCATCCAGAATATTCCAGAACATTGCTGTCTTATGGATAAAAATCCTTCATTTATGTCGTTGCCGACTCGAAACCAGTATTAGATACCTGAATCTATTATATCCATGAAGTAGGAAACCCATTCTTAATAGTTCTTCAAGTGAGGGTCTAAAGTTCTAAATATTTGGTCTCTGACTTGAAAATCAACCACCCGGCACCTCTTCTAACTTGCAGCGTTTGGAGTTTCAAGTTGCAGAGCTCACCCAAGAAAAACCACTTCTTCTGTCTGTGGAAGCTTATGAAATTCCAACTTGCAGGCATCTTATGAGGTATCTTTGAACTTGTAAGGGCCGAATTATAACACAGGATTAAAGTTAAGACAAGTCAAACTGTCCCTCAACTGGGGCTATAGTGTGCTGTGACTGGTTGAAACTCCGACTTGAGAGCGTGTCAGGCTTATCTTAGCTTCAAACCGGTTTCATAATTTGGGCCTAACTCTTGAGAGTCTTCCATTTCACGAATCAGGTTGGGGTGTTTCTATTCTCTGTAGTACTCTCATAACTAGTAAAGCATGTGGACATTTCTAACTCACAAGGGCCTTCCAGTACATCTTATGGCTCATGTAGGTTTAAGGTCACGTGATCAATTTCCACCAATCACAGAGCTCCAATAATAATAATAACTCTTTATTGCTAAGAATAATATTGACAAAGGGCGTGATTATTGCCTGAGGCAATCTCTGCCATCAAACCCATGTCCAAAGTGATCACGTGACCTTAAATCTACTTGAGCAGTAAACCTGGCAGGCACATTCAGAACCGACCCATAAGAACCCTTCTTACTAATGGTGCCAAGCCACTCATCGCCTCCCGCCACTTTCCTAACTCATGGGATCAATCTCCAGCGACTTGTCTGAGAGGAGCCACTTGAGGTAGGCCTTCTGCCCATCTTCGTGCTCGAGATCAAAGGTGGGCGCGTTGTTGAACACGGTCGGGGGTGGTGTCGATGGGGAGGCTCTTGTCGTCGAACAAATACTTGAAGTACTCCATGCGGTCCTTGAAGTAGAACTCGGACATAGCTGTGGTGGGGGGGCGGGTCGTGATGCGAGGAGGCTCTGCAAGAGAAGTTCAGTACCGGTCAGTATAAACAGAGAAGTGAGAAGTTGGCACGTTGGTTGGGAGAAGAGAAAAGAAGAGTGGGAAGAGATCAGAGAAGTGAGAAGTTGGCCTCTTGTGTTGGGAGAAGAGAAAAGGTAATTTGGAAGAGTAGGATGGGATTGCTTTTAGTTACTTATGTTGCTTTCCGTATCCATGAGTGTTGTGTCATGGTGGCGGATTGATTGATTGGGTTATTGAACCCTTGAAAGTCCAAATGTTCAAGGCTCCTTCCGTATTCATTGTGAAGTGTAAGTGTAGTGATTTGTGTTGACATTATGTATTTAAAACTGTCTAGAGTGAAAAAAAGCTTAAAATTTGGTATTGAAAAAGTCAGAGTTTTGAGTTTTAATGTTGCTTGATGGCAACTGGTCAATGTCGGGCTGTTAGAAGAGTAGTACTTGCGGTTCCATGGTGATAAAAGATGGATAAAATCCACAACGGATAGGAGCCATCGTACTAAGAAGTAGGCTAATTACAAATCATATACTGAGGTCATGACAAATAGAAAAAAAGTTTCCGGGTGTGTCATGGTGGTGAAAGCATCAGTGGGACATTGTGTGGTAGAAACATTATGGAAGGAACTTTGAGCAAGGCCTGTTTGTGTATTGTATTGTTCGACTAGGAAATCTATGTTTTAGACATACGTACTTTTAAGGGGTACTTTCAAGGTCATTCTTTTCCAGTGAAAAATGGTAGTTTGATTAAATAATTATCAAGTTTCTCTTTACACTCATTAAGACATTCTTTTGACTTTAATTTTGACATGAGTTGCACTAATTTTTATTATTTCTAGAAGAGAATCCAAAAGTTGTTCAACAATTTGTTGAAGATGCTGAAAATAACTTCTATTTTTTTTTTTTTAATTGGGGTTTAACGTCGCTTTCAACTGCCATGGTCATATCACGACGGGGGTTTTACCCTCCATTCGCAGGAAACTCACAAACCTGCTACTCACATTGACCTCACCCAGCCTGAGTGGGGCCGGGAAAAGCCAGCGTCACGAGAATTAGAATTTGAATGGTCACCCATCCAAGTCTTAACCTCGCTGGATGTCGCTTAACTTCGGTGTTCTGAAGGGAACCGGTGTATTCAACATGCCATCGACGCTGGCTACATAACTTCTATTTGATCCAAATGTAGATTTAACCCTCCATTAGGCCCCTCCCCCTACCTAACAAGAAAATATAAATTTATATTTCAAACTATTCACTTGTGATTTGGTGTAATATGACTCAATGACAACTTTGCCGTGATATAAAGGAACGCAAAATTCTCAAAGGCTCGGCCAAACTTATAGGTAGGGGTGAGTGGGCGGTTAAGAAGGGCATATTCTTTTCTAAAGGAAAGAGGTGTTTCAAAAGTTTTTTTTATAATGAATTCAGCAAAGTAAAATGATGCATAATGTATTCAGTGTCTTGTAACAATTAATTAACGAGGGGGATTATCACCAAACAACGTGGTAAAACTCCCGAAAAGATTTCGAAAGAATAATCTTATTAAGAACAATAACTCAAAGCCCCGCCCTCTTGCACCGTTCTCCCCCTACCTTTAGTCCGTGGGCCGCCCCGAGGGTTCTACATGGGCCGCCCGCCTTGGTTCCGAACTATTTCAAGAAGGATCTCATCTCGAAAGGATTGTAGTTAAATCGGAACATGGGCGGCACAAAGTGACCGTCACCCAGTCTCTGGTTCAGGAGGTTGCCGCCCCTGTGCATCAGCTGGGCACCGTGGGCGAGAAAGTTGGGGCGGTCTCGATAGTCGACGTAGAGATCCGTACAGTGCTTGTTCTGATACCAACTATTACCTTCGTCGTAGACCAGGCCCCGCGCTGAAATCAGAGAAGAAGTAGGATCAGTCGTTTGTAAAGTATTTTAATTTTGTCGTAACTACATATGCACCTCAATTAGAGCTCAATTCTGTCAATACTTTATCCGTTCAAATGAATTTTGAAAAAATACGGAGTACAGCCATCATTGTTAACGATTTGTGATGAATTCACAGATTATTATATCATTTGCGAGATTATAACTTCCATGTTTCAAGTTATATTTCAAGACGTTTTATTACTTCAAGGATCTCAATGTCAACAAAAAGTTCTCTTCCATATCTGTTCTCTTTGAGGATTTTTTTCTATTTATTAGAAATGTAAATCCATATCTAGTTATTTTTGATCTTGCAGTTGTAATCAATGTTCCCATTTTCAATTTCCAATACTGCTTTTCAAAGTGTTTTTGAGATGTTTTCAAGTTATGCTGATACTTTCCAAAAAATATATTTTGTTCTTTTGAAAAAGTATGTACCAAAAAGTTTTGCTTTGAATTTCTTTCAACACCTTTGCTGCTGCTCATTTAAAATAATGTACGAGTAAGTGCCTCCTTGTCACACATTAGTGCAGTGATCTTACTGCTTTCGTAAACTATTCTACTATTCTGTAAGTAACAGATGTCTATGCAATAGAAGTGTAATTTCTCTAATGGTCTTCTTAAAACTTTCCTTTAAAATCAATAAAAACAATACTTTCTATACCTTATAGATAATAGAAAGTAAAACATTTTCATCACACATTACGGAACTTATTTTTTGTTAATTAGCGTACTCAGCGTGGTGTCAAGTGGCAGCGAATGTGTTGAAAAATGTTTATGAAGAAAAATGGATCTTTTATATTAACCTATTTTCCTAGTTTGCTGATGTTATCAAACTTTCTTCTCGGTTTTTCCTCGTGTCCCCCTCTGCCAGGGTAGTGGTAGTAAATATTGATTCCGAATATTTTCTAGTAGGTACCTACTCTACTTTCCCTCGACATTTTTGAAAACTAAATTCATGCATAATATTATGTCCCATATAATTTTACCTGTGTTTTTTTAAAGCATTTTTGAGTCTTAACGGTGATCGTGTCTAACGATACTTTGTTTTTTTTTTTGCACTGCCAACGTATGTTATATGTTTCTAAGGTCATAATAGTCCTTTTACATTACTTTCTATGACCTATGACTTATAAAAAGTGTTGTTATCAGCCAATTTTTATATTTCTCTCTGAGAATTTACACTCTCAAATAAGACCGACATCAGATCGACAATGAAGTGGATCTGTGTGAGTTTAAGGGCCTGTGACATCACGATATTGATTAACACAAATATGTCTACTTTTCCTCAAAGAGGCTCTTACCGATTGTCATTTACCTCTTTTTTTTCTCAAAGAGGGGACATTTTTCTCACCTGCGTACAGTTTCCGCTTGGCCTCCTTCTCCTTGGCTCTCATGAGTCTCCTCTTCTCCCCCACGTAGTCAGGGAACTCGTACTGCGCCTTGTATTTCCGGTACACAGCGTACGGGTCCTCCTCGGTCGTGGGTTCTCCTCCAGCGAGCGGAGTCGAACCCACGGTCCGCAAGGTGCTGGTCACCACGACGCGGGGGCTGTGCGTGGCTTGGACCTTCCACCTCACGTCTTGTATGTGCTGCTCCGCCACTCTGGGACTTGGTCTGTTGTAAAACGCGTCCCTCCGGTAGGTCCGTGCTTCTGGTTGCGTGTGGTAGACTCGTGTCGGGTATCTGGTCATTCTGGAGGCGTACACCCTCCTCTCAGGTGGCACTGCGTCCTCCGTTCTGTACTGTCGGGGTGGTGGACTGCTCGCGTGGACAGCTCTGGTTTCATACCGGTTGTACGGCTCGTTCTTGTGGATCTCAGCGGGCGTGATGCGCAGGAAATGGTTGTTGAACGTCTCCCTCTCGTTAACTTTCCCGTCCTCCACGAGGAAGGGATTGTTGCGGTAGATCTCGTTGTTCTGGACGGTTCTCTGGTATTGTTCATTGAACTGTAAGCGAGCCCGCTGATGCGTGTTGTTGTTGCTGCTCGGCCGCATTTGAACAACATTTGACTGGAACTTGGAGAAGAAAGGCTCTTTCTTCTCCATTCGTCTGTAGCTCACGAGTCTTTGGTAAGAGCTGGTGTGGGTGCCTGGAACATTACCTGAAGGGGCATGTGTTTCTGTTAAGTTGTTTCTTAAAAATGAGCAAATATAGACTTTCTCTAAATTTCGACAATCGAAGGCTTTTTATGTAAGTTCGTCTCAGGTTCCTGAGGACAAAGGTAGCACAACATGTTATGCACAAACTTAACAAACATTTACTAGGTCCTACCTCCTACTGAATATGTATTTTACGAACTAGTTGCTCTTTATTACTGTATAATCTCTAGACCTCAGAAAGAAAGAAGAATTAACAAACAAAGGAGGCAAAATTCAAATATTCTATATTCCGCCGAGAAAATTCTTGATTCTTGGAAAGACAAGATTGGAGGATCACAGAGAAGACTGGAGAATATCCACTAATTTCGAGAAGGACCAATCAGAAGGAACTTCCAAGGAAAGAAAGAAAACCTACCTGTGTAATTTAGGATTAATCTAATTAAGTTGAGATAGGCATTTGTGTTTAGAATTCCATAGTTTAAAAATGTCACTGTTCTCAGGTTTTATGTCACTTATTTTATGTTCCTAGAACTACAGTAAGTAAAATTTATAATTTATTATATTATCTAAAATACTAAGTTGGTAAAAATCAAATACTAAGCATCACCATCTATTACAATCCTAGGGGACAACAACCAACACAGAATACTAAAATACTTTCTAGACTGAACCTTCTCATACCTAGGAATCAAATCTAAATAAATATCAATTTTTCTTAGCCCATCCCTAATAAATTAACCCTTCACTCTTCTAGCTAGGCAGGTACATTCAGAATGGGTGATAACACAGAACTTTTGAAACAAATAGGTACTATGTTCAATTCCAATATGGAATCTTTTGAAGCTAAATTTCAAGAAAACATTTCAGTTATCAAAAACAACATGGAAACGCTTGATCAAAAAATAAATGGAAACATTAACAGTAAATTTGAAGTGATCAATAGTAAAGTGGAAAATCTCAGTAGGGAAAATAAGGAGCTGTCAACTACAGTAGAAAAGCAAAATGAAAGGCTTGATATTCTGGAGAAAAAAGATCTATCAGGAGATAGAAGATTGAATATAATTATAAATGGTATTATAGACCAATACTATCAAGGAATTTTAATCAAAATAATCACAACTCTCAAAGAAATAGATGTTGATATCACAAAATATTGTATCAAAGGGCTATTCAAAATAGGAAAAAAGAAATGGAGTGAAGATGGTCCAATAAGGGTCACTTTTATATCAAGCATACTGAGGAACGATGTCCTCAAAAATAAACACAAGCTGAAAAGCAATCCAAATAATATTTTTATAATAGAAGATTTGTCAGAAAATGATCGAGAGGTTAGGAAAAAACTTTCAAGATATAGTCTGGATGCAAAAAACAAAGGAAAAAAAGTTTTTATGAGAAACGATAAACTTGTCATAGATGGAAAAACCTGGAGTCTGGAGGAATTAGAAGAATTTTACAATGATGGAACTCAGAACAAGAATGAGAGTGGAAATGAAGAAAGGGGATCTCAGAATCAAATGGAAGGAATTATTGAAAATACGCAGGGAGGAAATGAAGCTGATCTACATGCAAATGCGGATAATCCAAGAAAAAGAGGTTTATCCATTTCACCAACTAATCCATATGATAAGAATTCAGCCTCCCAATTACCAACAAAGAAGGGCAAACCAGATAAAAATGATAAACCTAAATCTCAAAGAAGTTTGCAAGAAATGTGGAATAATCAAGTTGATCATATAAATTCTGCACAAACTAGCAATAAAGAAAATGAAAGAGAAAATTACAATCTGGATTCAAATACATGACTGAAAACGTGTGGAGCTACACAAAATTTCCTTCTGAACTCAAGAAAAAAGAAATTAAATTTGGTAAAAAGTAAATGCAAAGAAGGTCAATTTTTAAATATAGGAACACTAAATGCACAAACCTTGAAGGATGAAGACAGGCTAGCAGAATTGGAACTAGCCTTAGAAAAAACAGATTGGGATATTATTGGTATAGCTGAAATACGGAGAAATTATGAGGCAGTGCAAGATCGAAAATCAGGCCATCTCTTTCTACATACTTCAGCCTACCAAGGGAACTATGGCACTGGCTTTTTGGTTCACAGAAAAATTAAAGAGTTTGTATCAGACTTCCGGGGTATATCAGAGAGAGTAGCAACTATAGATATAAACATGAGTTGTAAAACAATCAGTATCATCCAAGTGCATGCTCCAACGTCAAATCATCCTGAAAAAGAAGTACAAGACTTTTATAACCAAGTAGGAACCACAATGGAAAATATAGAAAAGAAACACAAAACATTGAAACATTTCTGGTTAATAGGAGATTTTAACGCCAGTGTTGGCCACAAGAAGAGGGGTGAAGAAAATGTCCTCGGGGACTATGGTTTTGGAAAAAGGAACCAGAGAGGTGAACTACTCATAAATTTTGCTGGAGAGAAAAATTTGAAAATAATTAATACCTACTTCGACTTGAAAAATAAAGAAAAGTGGACATGGAAATCTCCCAGGGGAACTCTACACGAACTGGACTATATAATAACACAGAACAAGCAAGATATCCAATCATTTACAATATGTGATGACCTTCAGATCAGCTCAGACCATCGTCTAATTCAGGCCACATATAGAATTGGCAAAAGTAGAAGAAAAATACTATCCAGACCCAACTATTGTAAAATCAAAAACTCTGAAAATTACCTGCAGCATTTGAAAACCAAACTAGCAGAAGGAGAAATTATTCAAGAAATCAATAATGTACAAGAAATATACAATAAAATAGAGAAAAGCATACTAATAGCGGTTGAAGAAGAAAATAAAAGCCAGAAGATGAAAAATATAAAAAGGAGAAGTATCAAAATATCAGAAATGACAAAAGAACTAATTGAAAAGAGAGAAGCTCTCAACAGAATTAGGAATAAAAGTAGAGAAGAGAAGGTTGAGCATGCGGAGATAAGGAAATTAGTAAGGAAAGAAATAAGAAATGACATCAAAAAATATGAAGAAAAAGTGATCAAGCAAATTATGGACTCGTCAGGTTCCACCAAGCAAATCAAAAAAGAAATTAGCCCTAATACAAAGTGTTGGATCCAAAAAATGGAGGATGATAGTGGCAAAATAATTACAGACAGAAAAGAAATAGTGGACTTTATAACCAAATTTTTTGAAAATACATATAAATGCAATGAAACAGAAAATGATAGTCAAGAATATAACACAGAAGATACTAGACCAAGTAGAGAAAGCTTTTCTTTTCTTACAGAAGAAATAGAACAAGCTTTAGAAAATATTAAGTTAAATAAAGCACCAGGTGAAGATAAAATAACAAATGAAATTGTAAAAGCAGGAATTACCGTCTTGGTTAAACCTTTAGCCCACCTATTTACTGAAATACTCCAACAGTCTAAAATTCCAACACAATGGGAAACCAGTAAAATTATCCTACTCCATAAGAAAGGTCCTAGAGACAAGATAAATAACTATAGACCAATAAGTTTATCTCCAACACTTTATAAAGTATTCATGAAAGTTATGCAAAAAAGAATGTCAAAAATTTTGATTGAGAACCAACCTTACGAACAAGCCGGTTTTAGACCATCCTTTTCAACTGTAGATCACCTGCAAACAATTAACCAAATCATAGAGAAAACAAAAGAATATAACATAACTATGTATCTAGCATTTATAGACTATTCAATGGCATTCGACTCTGTTAAACACAAGTTCATATGGCAGGCTCTGGAGGTTTTTGGAGTAGACAAAATATATATTCAAACTCTTAAAGAATTATATAGAAGGAACAAAGCTTTTATATCAACAGATAAAAACGGAGAAAAATTTCTTATTCAAAAAGGCGTAAGGCAGGGTTGCCCAGTCTCGCCTGATCTGTTTAATGCTGTATTGGAAATGATATTTAGAGATTTAGACTGGGATAGTCATGGCCTGCGCATAAATGGCAAGTTTATCAATAATCTCCGTTTCGCTGATGACATTATCCTTCTCTCGGAAACCCCCGAAGATCTGCAAAAAATGATAACTGAATTGAATGAGAAAAGCAAGGAAAGAGGTCTGCACATGAATTTAAAAAAGACAAAAGTAATGACAAATACAACAAAAGTAGATATTATGCTAGATGGTGAAAAACTAGAATATGTCATGGAATATATTTACCTTGGTCAAACTATATCAACAGAAAACCGGCTGACATCAGAAATACATAGGAGAATCACCCTAGGTTGGAAAAAATATTGGTCCCTGGCAAAAATTATGAAAGGAAATTTCTCCATCAAAATTAAGGCAGACGTACTTGAGAAATGTGTTCTTCCATCCCTTACATATGGCTGCCAAACCTGGGCTCTGACCCGCAGCTTGGAAGAAAGACTTGCATGCACACAAAATAAAATGCAAAGAAGCATGTTGGGAATAAAAAAGGAGGAAAGAGTAAGGAACCAAATAGTGAATGAGAAAATGAAGGCCAAAAGAATCGAAAAGACAGTAAAAACACTCAAATTGAAATGGGCTGGTCACGTCATGAGATCTGACAATGAGAAGTGGGCAAAAATAACAACTGAATGGACCCCCCTAAACCAGAAAAGGAACAGAGGTAAACAGTTTAAAAGATGGCGTGATGAAATCAATAAAAAAGTTGGTCCTAATTGGTGCAGTCTAGCGAAAGACAGAACAACATGGAAACATATCTGCAACCAAATTCTGAAACAATAAAAAAAAAAAAAAAAAAAAAAAAAAAATAGAATAGGTAAAATAATAATAAATAAACGAAAAAAAAAAAAAAAAAAAAAAAAAAAAAACTAGGGGATCTCCCCAATATAAGGAACTGATAACATATTTTTTAACAAAACAAACATATAACACAGAAAGTAGAAACACTGTATGAAAACATATAGGTATAATACCAAATACCAATACCCCCCTCATAGGGGGAGGCCCATGCTCCATAGGGGTGACAGAGGGCTATATTATTATAATCTCTAGACCTAGACGCATTTCTCTAGACCTAGACACATTTCTCTAGTCAAATTGAAAAGATTAGCCAGCGTCGATGGCAAGTTAAATCTCATTAGATCACTGATGTTAAACAACGTCCAGCGGAGTGAACCTTTGTGAAACTAGCTATAACCCGGATTAGCCCTAGACCAACCCAGATTGGCTGTGGTTAATAAATTTTCTGCAAATGGATAGTAAAACCTCAATGTAAATCAAACCATTATTTTTATCTGGGTCCCTGCGCAGGTAAGTTTTTTTAAAGGAAAATTTGTATTTACTTACTACTCTCATGAATTTTTATAACTTCCCGAGAGTATAATGGTTTTTAAAGAGAAAAATAATTATGTCTCATTTACCATTAAGATGGCGTGACTTATTAAATGAGACCCAAATTAGCGAAAGCATGATAAATGCTACAGCAAGTTCCATAAAACTTTCACAGTTGACATGTTTGGTTGTTCAACAAGTTAACCTAACATACTATTGATTCTGTGTAGATTTTACCATTGTTAAATAGACTCACTGGTGGGGGTGGTTTCAAATTTCTCTTTCAACTTCAAATACTGATCCCACATACTGAGCGTTGTTTTCTCTTTGAGTTCTTTGATTTCTCTGTGAAGGTCTTCAAGTTTTTGGTATGCCACAGGATCCATAACTGGTTGATTCGGATAGTTATACTGAGGTTGGTTGTACTGGGGAGGATAATACGGTGGCATTTGAGGTGGCATGGCGTAGGGAAAGTACATTGGTGGATACCCCATGTGGGGTGGAGGATAGACAGGTGGGTTGTGCGGGTAGCCCCCTGGTCCACGGTGGTGATGGTCGTGGCCTCTGTGCGGCGGGCTCTTTGGAACATGTCTCGACGATGCCTCGGAGGATTCTGCGCTACTCGAGTCCTTCTTCTTCTGCTTCTTATACCACTCGGGCTCGTGCCCCTTCCTGAACTTCGTGCCCTCCAGGTTCATACCATACTCGTGGTTGAGGAACATGGGCTTGCACTGCTTCTTCTTCCACTTGTCCCAAAAATCGTACGACTCGGACCAGTTCCCCGCGTGGCACTCACAGGAGGAAGGCACTGACTCCTCTGACACGGAGGAGTTGGGGCTGATCCTGGCCAGGTGCTTCCGCCTGGCTATCTCGAGGAGCTGGACCCTTTGGGGGCACTTCCTCTGCAGGGATCTCTCTTCCGCGCTGTTGTAGTCCGGATAAGGTGTCCACCGAGTTGTCGATCTCAGAGCTTTCACCGTTGTGACGTAACTTGTCGACGCTTTCACCGTTGTGGCGTCAATTTTACTTGTTCTTGAGCCAACTATACTGTTGTTGGCTAGGAGCTGTTTGTAATAGCCTGGCGGTCGCCTGACTTTGGTAACAAATTTTGGATCGATGGTGGTTCGTCTAACGATATCCATGAAGTCTCCTTGATGATTGCGAAGAACATCACCCACCGACTCTACCGGGTTTAGAGAGAGATCAAGACTGGAGTCTGAGAAGTTGTGGCCCTGCTCGTAAAGTTTGACTTTCCTGTTGTACTCGGCAGCTGCTTCTGAGGGACTGATCGTGGAGCGGTCAGGGTCATATGATTGAACTAATTGGTCTGAAAGACTCGCTAAAAATATTACACAGATATATTCGTTTGTCATAATTAGAGGTATTATTTACAGATTATTTTCCTTGAAAAAATACACTACTATACACCTATTTGATAATTTTCATTATTGTACTAATTTAAAAGTCACCTTTTCACCAACTGACGAATACTCCAGAAGGGAGTACAATTCATAGCTCAAACAGTCACTCACTTCACGTCTGATACACGGGCATTGCTTGACGGAAACTGGAGGTCATGTTGTGATCACATTTCGGGAATGGCGTTATCAGTTTCATTGATCAGGAAGTCATTCGCCTCATCACGCTAATAGTCTCGCCGTTTTTTACAACTTAAATTTCAGACGAAATAGCTTTGACACTAGATAGTCCTGCATTCCATTATTGATTTCTTAATTAAGAGTAATTAATAGGACTCTTGACTCATTCTTTCGGTATACTGTAACTATAAACAATTTGTATTATAGTTTTCTTTAAAAGATTACCTAGATATTTTTATAATACATATTTGGTCGTGAAAAAAAGTTCTGGACTTAATATTGAATTGAATGAATTGAATACTTTTATTTATAATGATATTATAAACAATACATTCCTATAAGCTAAGTCTAACTTCTGAGGAAAATGATGAGAGGATGGCCCTGTGAGAGCAGAGAGCCAGCATTCATGACCGAAGACAGTAATGTCATACGGTTCGGGGTCATAAATGTGAGGTGTAAGAGGAAGGTTTTAGTGGGTTCGGATATCCGCGTGCCATGATATCAATCCCACACTCCCAAAGAAATACTCGTTTTGGGGGTCTTATCGAAGATTTCCAACCTCTTAGAAAAAAAAACTTCTGAGAGATAATAGCTTTATGAATTTATGATTTGCCCTTCTTAGATTGCCTATTATTGTTTAATATATTATACAAGCTGTAATACCGACCTCAGTAGCTTGATCGATAAGGCGGCGGACAGCGGACTTGTAACCTGGAGGTCGGTAGTTCAAGTCCCGGTTTCAGCGTAGATTTGGTAAAGCGAGTTTGAGTAGTTGTGATACTACGAAAGTGATTAACACAAATATGATAAAAAAATTACAAGATGTAATACTCGCAAGTATTGTGTTTTCTTCCTCTAAGATACGGCAGGGTTGAACTTTTTCTGTGTTAAGATCTGAATTCTGAATATTATGAAACGGAGCTGTGTTAACCTGTCCAAATCCATTTGCACTAAAAAAATTCCCACATTACAAGTATGTAATGCTACTTCTGTCATCGCCATTGTTCAAAGTTACAAAATACAATTCTTGGTCTACGGATAGGTCAACAGCGTAGCTCAAAATTGATTCAACTCAGATCTATACGAGATTTGGAACAAAAACACCCTCTCAGTAATTGGAAAACTAGACGTAAGAACCAAATAAAAAATCGAAAAAATCCCAATGTAAGGAACGGTATATTTTGACCATTTCTGGACTCGAATAGTTTGAAAAACTCAAAATTTTCAAGAACAATGATATTGTATAGATCAAATTAAATAAGAAGTCAGCAAATTCATAGACTGTTACGTGTTACATATCTTATGTACATTTTATATTACACATTTTTCAGAATTTCATTTCTGTTAGATTTTAATGTTGCCAGCAAAATCACTTCTTCTTTAAGAAGGTTCTCAGAACACCTGGATAGTAGTTTGGGTCCCGTCCCAGATTGAGGAGGGTGTCGTCGCCAAAAGTGGCTCCATCATCTGGGTTCCCGTCATCATACGTCATACCTCGGGCTGTAACATAGAACAGAGCGTGTAAAGGTTAGTTTAGGTTTCCATCATTAGACTTGAACATGATTATTGTTTCTTTGATTTTCTAATGAATTTTATTGATCTGTGGGTTTTTCATGTTAAAGACGATAAACGAACAATTTCATCATAAGAATTAAGATTCATACAACAGAAGTTGAAACAATTAGTATTTATGGTTCGATACAGTAACGACTCAATCATGTCTCAAGTTAATATTTAGGTTAAGATGTCTTGAACATAATGACCTCCTCAACATACGAGCATTTCATATATTATATTTTCATTAGAATCCTGCTCAAAAATTAACAAAATTATTGTATGTCGTATTGTACTTTACAAACTATTTCTGTATACTTTACAGTTGATGTATTGCAATGGTATATTGAATACGTATCATTTAAAACCTAGCTTCAGTTTGTTTTCTTTGGATAGAGAACAATTTTGCATTATTGAACATTTTACCTCTCATGTGAATGGAATGAGTTGTGTTCAACATTCTTGTACATGAGTTTAGAAGACATGATGACAGAGTCATGCAATCGTTTCAACACGTCATCCTTGCACACCCCTAGAAGCGACAAGTTCGGACGTAAGCAGCTAGGGACGCCTCCTGACGTTGTCACAATGATGGGGATGATCTTCACATCCGAAATCTTCCACTGGTGCATGATCTCCCTGGCAAGTTCGCTGTACTTCTTCATCTTGCGCATGCGTGTGTCTATCACCTTGTCGTAGTTGACAACAGCGAAGTCAATAATGCGAACCGAGTTTCGCTTTTTATTCCAGATGACCATGTCAGGCCGGTTGTAGTAGATGTACTCATCCTGCGGCAGGTTGATCTCCAGGTCCCACAGCATCTTGTACTTCTCATTCTCAACCACTGGCTCAGGCTCATACTCGTCTTCCGAGAGATCCGGGTCCACTGTCTGCAGATTATATTCTTGCACCAGCGCTCTGTGAACTATTTTGCCCATTTTATCATGTCTGTCTCTAAATTCTTGCGAGCATGGAGCTGGAATGAGCAGACAAGAGCTGGTTTAGCATTGGACCGCGGACGTCATCCTTACAGGGAAATCTTTTGTTTTTTCAATCTTTGTTGGATCTCAATTCATTTGACTTGAATTCCAGATTGTTCTATAGTCAGTCTCCAAACTTTCGAGTTGAGGGCTTGCTTACGTCGAATCCTTTTAATAAATCAGTTAATTAAAAAATTGAGTTTAAAAATTCATTTGTACCGACCTGAGCTGCTTTAGACAGTAGGCAATCGATTAGAACTACCTCTCATTTTTTTATATCGTAAAACACAGTATTGACACTCACTATACTCTACACTCAATGCTTAGGACTGGCACAAGATATTAATTTTTGTTATGCAAGTATGGAAATTATTCAGAATTGAGAAGGAGGAAAGTATAATGATTTTGAACATTGTACACAGTTGTGGGCATGGGCATGGCTCCAAGTACCTGACTTCGCGTCTTTTCTCGTCTACACTCACTTTATTTATATCCATATCCCCGATTCCTAATCCAACTCGCTCTTTGTATCGTCGGCTATGTTAAAAACATTTCGCTTATTTTGCACTCTTAATAACAACTCTTGTTACTGTTCAAATTTAATGAATATACTTTTATAATAAATAACTTTTCAAACAGTTTCACAATCTTATGACTACTGTAGAATTGAACCAGTTTAAACAATATTGTAGTAGGAACCTCAAAGAATTAACCTTTTAGAATTTGCCTTTCCACATGAAAATTCAGCGCTTGTTATGATTAAAAAATGCAATCAGTGATAGCTGAATAATTTGGTTAGAGTTACCCATTTGTATTCATTTAGATTCCATGTTATTTAGTTTACATTTAATGAGAAAAGTACCTGCCATGACACTCATGAGTCATGACCGATATAAAATGGAAGATGACAGATAATTTGTATTCCCAATATGAAGAGAACAGCGATAATTTTGAAAATAAGATTGACTACTTACATTTGTAGAGGAGCTTCTTCTTGTATTTGTATTCGGCTCTTTCTAGTCTCCGTTTTTCCGACAGGTAATCTGGGAATTCGTATTTTTCTTTGTATTCTTTGTACAGCTGCAACATATCTCTGGTGGGTTTTCTCGCAAGCTTCTCCTCATTCTTCCAGTCAAATCCGATGTGTGCATCATCGATACTGTCGGGTTGGGAGTTATGGATCAGTGTGATGCCATACTTCTTCGCTTCTGGGTCCTCAGGAGATTCGGTGAACATGATGGCTGCAATTTCGGAATGGTCTCTTTTCACAAAATCTGGCACCGTCCCTTCAGGGTCCGGCTCGTCTGTGATGCCGAGGGATGATTTGATGTTGCTGATGATGTTTTCCCAGTGTTTAACTTTAGCTATTTTGACAGCGTCGTCCTCTTCTTGTCTTGGCTCAAAGATTTGTTCTTTTCCAACAACTCTCGCTATGGTCGCTGGTTTTGGAGTTTCAGGAGCGGGGGTTGGTATTTCTTTGGTTACAGCAACGGTAGGCCGGGTTTCTACGGGTGCCTTGGTTTCTACTGGTACGTATTGAGCAGGACGTTCGACTTTTTGTCTGCTTTGAACCGCTGCTGAGTACCTGGCGAATGGCTCCTCAGGAGCAACGGGTACCTTCTCCACCTCTGGCTGCTGGTACTGCTGCTGAACTGTTTGGAAGTTCTGCTGATAGTAGCGACGATTCTCCCGTGGAGGATACCCATTTATGTTTTGAACTCTACGATTGTAATGTCGGTAGTTTTCGGCTGGTGGTGTGTTCTGATCTGTTAAAAAATTAAAAAAAGTGATTAAATTTTTATTTGAGGAATGATTTTTGAACATTGGATTGATTGAATTGTTTCAATGGAAAATCAGCAAATAACTACAATTGTTACAGGTATCTTTTACTTTTGTATTTTGATACATTTACTTTACAGAGCTGTGTGCAAATACAACGGTATGACTTTTACTTTCTTATTTCTGAGTATGTATAACTTTACTTCAGACTTATTCCATGTCAAAAAATACCTATAATAGTACTCTTTAGTGTAACGTAACCACCAGGCGAATTTAATGCTCAAAGCATTTTCTTATTGTTATGTGGACACTAGGGTTGCCAGATCATTTCCAGCCCAAAACGGGACAAGAGACCTAAAACGTCCAAAAAAACGGGATTTTGGATGAAAATACGGGACAAGGCCTTTTTAACACCCTTTTTAACAAGGCCTTTTTAATATTGTAGTTGAACATTATTTTTAGTTCAGTTGAAATCATGTCAGCCGCTGTACTCTGATTTTAGTATGATATACATACCTACTGTATTGTATCAATTTATTATCACCTAAATTACCAGAGGAGATGGTGAAACTGGGGAAAATACGGGACACGCGTGTCCCGTACGGGACATTTTGAAAAGTGCCCAAAATACGGGACGTCCCGGGAAATACGGGACGTCTGGCAACCCTAGTGGACACATACTGAAATAAAAGAGGAAACATCCAAGCATCTATGGATTCTATGGTCTATGATTTTATTGATCAAATAGTTCCCAAAAGCACAATAAAAATAATTTGATTCCATTTTCGTAAACATCATCACTCTCTATCACATCTTGAGTGAACTTTTCCAATTTCCAAACTATATATTCTCAATAGTACATGTTGCGTGTCTTTGAGTGCATAAAAACAATAGAGGCTTTCTCAATAAATGTATTTTATGTATGTATGCAAATACCTGAGCTGATGGTGTAAAATAAACATCAAGCATATGGTTCTTTCTTTTTATCCTGTATAATACCATTGGAAATAAAATCTTTCCAATATTCTCGTAAAGGATAAAAAGACAAACTCTGATTGATATGGTTTTAGGGGCCCTTGTCAATTATCAGCCCGCTAGTAAATATTCAATAATGGAGTATACGACAACGCTGCACTATTGAACTTGGCAACTGTCGAAATCGACGAAACTACACAATGATGATGCGAGTACTTAGGATATAGACAAAGAAATATCAAAATCTCATAAAAAGATTACCTGGGTTTGTTGTTTCGAACTTCACTTTCAGCTGTTGATACAATTCCCAGAGGTTCTGTGTGGTTTTCTCCGCTGACTTCTCTTTCAATGGAGGGTAAGGATAGACATAGTGTGGAGGCGGGGGAGGTGGGTGGGGAGGATAGTAAGGTGGGTAATGATAGGCAGGGTAGGGAGGAATGGGGGGAGCTGGCGGAGGCATGTAGTAGTGTTGAGGGAAGATGTACTGAGGGGCTATGGGCTGGACAGCGGGTTGTATGGGAGGAGGCTGAGGAGGAGGAGGGTGGTAGTAGTGATGTCGTCTCGCATAGTTCTTGTTGTACCTCCTATGGCTTTCTACCGAGCTCGCCGGTGTGCTGGGGTTGTTCTTGTAGAAGTTTTTGAAGGCGAACTTGAAGACCTCCTCGAACATGTTGCCCTTGGGCCCAGGCCCCGTGATGTCACCATGGATCTCCGTCACCTCTTCCTGCTCGCACCCCACTGAACTGCACAGGACTAGGAACGCACAGTGGACCCACAACATCATACCATGCTGGCGGACTATGAAATGGCCGGGAGCTCACCTTGTTATCATGTGTACTCATCAACATGTCAAATTCAGTATAAACAGAAAAGTGAGAAGTTGTACTAGATGTATATAATATTAGAACATACCTGGACAGCTGTTAGTTTGACTCTTGTCTTTGATTGTTTAAAATATAAGACGAGCTTTTTTTATACTTGCCAGTTAGCCCTGGTTTTTCACGTGCACTAATTTGAAATGAATCTAAGGATGCTGTACTTTGATAATGGTTGAACAGTTTTATGATTTACCTATGTACACTGACTGGCAAATTTATCGCACCACATAGGTTTTTCTGGTATAACGTGTGTATTTCTTGTTGGACAAAAACATTTTTCATATTTCTTTCTAATTGAGGAAATCACACAAAAAATGGTGCAGAGAGAGTAAATATATGAAGGACAATCTTCATAATTGAATGAAGTACTTGTCACTGTCGACCTTTCCCATACAGGGTGGAGAAAAAACTGTTTTTCTATGAATTCTTCAAATTTAGATGATAATGCGGTCATTATCATCAAATATGAAGCTTCCTAAATTGCAATTGATTTCAAAAGTGGACAAAACCTTACTAAATTTTGTTGGGTAAAGCCAGATCATTCATTGATTCGTGCTGTTTTCAGATTGAGAGGGTCAATACAATTAAAATGATTTGAAGATGATGTGTGTGTTCCAAATTTGGGTTGCTTGAAGATGGAATTGAATGTAATTATTTTTAATAAATTATAATTTCCTTGTTTTTAAATTAGAAAAAAAATCAATCAAATATGAAGTCTTCCTTTCCCGAATTTGGCTTGAATGTAGACACAGCCTCTCTACAATATTTTGGTACCTCTTATCTTGAAACCAGGGTCAATAATCTACTAAAGAGTAAAATCTTATCCAAATTTGTTGATTTCTTTGGATTGTAATTTTGGATTTGATTAAATCAAGTTATTGAAATGACTTCTTAGAAAATTTAAAGTGATCATTAACCTATTAGTGCACAACTGTAACTGTACATACATACCTACATCAGTTCTTGATATTTTTTATTCATAAGATTTTTAATCTCATGGTTTTTTCCCAAGTTTGATATTAGTCAAAGAACCCAATATCATTCGAAAACTTTTATTTCTACCTTTAGAAAATACTAAACCATTCATTTGGATTGTACAATGAATGAAAATTACACATATGTATCTTTTGGACAATAGTTTCTGCACATTGAATTTATTTACATGTATATTTACAGTTTCATTTAAGCTATTAATACTAAATGGGTGTGTTTACAATAATGAAAGCAAAATTAAAAACCAATTATGTATAACTTAATACTCATTTATTCTAAATGAAATGGTACTCCTTAGGAGTAAAAACTCGTAGTAAACTTCTGTCACCCGAAATAACCCAAATTTTGTTGAATTCAGAGCCCAACTTTTGTTGAAATCTGGTTAGGTTAGTGTTGAGTACTTAGGACCGAAGTAAAGTAGTTTATCTTTGGTTATGCTCGTCATATTGCAGCAAATCTCAGTCATTTTAAAACTATACACATTGTTATTTTATTTTATCATATACGTCTAGAATATACCATACTTTTGTTGTAATCAGCATGTATACAGCTGGGTCTCCAGTCTTCGGACAACTGCAGATATAAAGTTTGGTCTCGTTCTGGGCGATCAACCATCGTGGGAACTTGGGATTTTTCTTTGCAAGCCATTGTAACCCTTGAGAAAAAAGAACCTTGATAATGTATTTGTGTGCTCATTAGCTAGCTTTTTTTCTTTTCTCCTGTCTCTTTAGCATCTTCAATTTAGAGATAAACTATCTGTACCTAATCACATATTGGCTGTATTCCGGTTGTGATTGTTGTAACGAGGCTACAGCTGAGGGGATTGATGGTCTCCAGCTAACTTCAGTGACGGAGAGCTTTGGCTATTTCCTTTTAAGCCATTTAACTCTTGGAAAACTGCAAGCTTGTTAGGGTTGGCTAATCGTTGGCTAAATAGTGTGACACACTGGTCTCACTATTTAGCCAACGATCTCAGTGTCTCACTATTTAGCCAACGATCTTCTCACTGTTTAACTTCCTCCAGCTAGGCACCTCTGCATTCCGGTGTTATGTCTGTGTTCTCACTCTGTCTCTCTCCCACATGGGCACCTGCGCCCTGTTTTCTCCTTGGGTGTCTTCCCTTGTATCTTCTAGGACGCACATGGTTATGACCATGGCAGCAGCATTGTCTATGCCTTCCTCTGCTTCTTCTCTGATAGCTCCTGTACATCCTTGGGGAAGTAGTGGTCCGCCGCACTGCCCATTGGTCTGGACTGTTGGGGCGTCCGGATAATCTGGATAGCATCCAAACTTTGCGTGGTCATGTAAAAACGTTGTTGTTGTTGCTGTTGTTTTTGTCCCTCTGGTACTTCTTGAGGAAAGTTTCCTGTTTGAATTCGAGCTTGGTTGGGTGTTGAAATCACTTGTGTGGTGGTGGTGTTGGATACAGGTCAACTCGTGTTTGAAGGTACTTCTGAAGATCTTTTGAATCCAATATTCCCCCTTGTGCTGATAGAGGACTTTTAGGTCTTGTCAATGAAACTCTTGGTTGTGGACTGATACCTAAGAAAATTCATAACAAAATTAGTCACATATTAGTAATATTAGTCTCATATTAGTCACAGGTACAATATCAGAATTATAAGTTAGAGGAGCTATTAATAAAAGGAAAAGATCAACTTTTTGCTTTTACTTTAAAGTAAAAGCTTTTACTCTCAAAACTTTAGGAATACCGACTGAAGCAATTACTTCAAATTTTGCAAGGAAAGCGTTTGCTTCTTTTCATGAATACTGCCCAATAACCCACGAAACCACATACATATAAAAATGAACCAACACAACATAACAGAAACATACTGAATATGTATACAAAAAAATACTTATCTTGGCAAAGTTGTAAATACTTACCACTAAGCAAGTTATCCACTGGTTGGAAGATGTCCTTGAGTTTCATGTAGAGCTCAAATTGATTGTCTGTCATTTTCGCTGCCTCTGATTCAGATTGGTCTCCGTATGGCGTTTTAGACGTGAAGTGGTAGAAGTTTGGAGGAGGAGGTGGAGGAGGGTAATAATGAGGAGGGTAAGGGTAAGGTGGTGGCGGCGGGTGGTAGGGATTGTAAATATATGGATCCGGAGGGTACCGAGGTCCCCTGTATCTATGGTGTCTTCTCTTGTGAGATCGGTGATGCTTTTGATGTCGTCTCCTGTGTCTATGCTGGCTGGAAGTATGATTGGAGCATGTTCCGCATCCTCCAAAAGGAACTACTGACGCCTGGTTTTCTTTTAGAACAGGTTGGTTACTTTCACTCATCGATTCTTTATCTTGGTATTTTTTCTTGGTTCAATGGTTTGATGTACTTTGCCTTTCTATTTGGTCCAATGGTTTTGGTTTCTTTTCTAATTCTTTTTCCAATAGTGCTAGTTTACTTTGTGTCTCTATTTCTTGTTCGGATGGTTTGTGTGAAGTTTTTCTTGTTATTTCTTGTTCGAATGTTTTTGGTGTAGTTTGCTGTTCATCTGGGAAGTTCTTAAACGTCTGTTTACCTGATGTTTCAATTGAATTTACTTTTTCATTGTCCTCTTTTACTACATCATCTGTAAATTTCTTTTCTAATGAAGGATCTAATTTATCCACCACCCGAGGGCCCAATAGTTCTTCCGTGTTCTGGAATACTTCCTTATGAAACTGACGCTCTTGATTGTAAGTGTATTCATAATCGGTCGTTTCATCTTGTTGAGGTGCATATTTTTTATCCAGTGTTACTTTCTTTTCAAATTCATGAAACTTATCTTCAATGTATCTATAGTATGAGGAATTGAAGACTGGATCGTCTGTTGTAACAGGAGGATCTGGTTCTAATTTTTCCTCGTCGATGTACAGTTTATCGAACACTTCTTTTAGAGACTCGTTTCCCTTTTTAGCGTTACCCATCAAAAATGATTTGAAAGAATTTTCCAATCTTCTCTGCTCTTCTTCAACATCATTACTGTTGTCTTCTAAAAAGCTCATGCGCAAGTTTTTGGTTTGCTGTACAAGTTTTTGGTCTTCAGCTACTTGTGTTGGAACTTCAGTGGTCGTTTCATGTGTCGCTCTTGTACTAATTGTACTAGTTATTGTACGAGCAGATACAGTACTCTCCTGATATAAATCAGGGATGGTTATGTTCATTTTGTGTTCCATGGCCCAAGTTCTATTCTGAAACATCGGTAAATCAGACACCCAGAATGTTGATATATTATTTGCACGAACATATTCCTCAATATATGAACTGTTATAAGCTGATCTGTTTTCATAATTTTGAAATATTTGTTCGATTCTAAAGTCGGGGACTTTCGCCATTTCTTCGAATTCTTTCAAGAGCTTTTCTTGTGATTGCGGAGATCCTGTGGGGCACGTGCGAAACCCGATGCCATTGTTCTTGGTGTCATACTTTATCGATTGTGATTTAAAGTATTCTCTCACCATTGCTTCTACTGGATGGCATGTATCCAATTCTGCTTCAAGGGATGTGTTCTGTAAGAGTCTTGGTATTTTTGTGCTTATTATAATCTTTTCTATATTATCATTGATTATCATCGGCTCAATTTTTCGCTTTGGATATATCTTTGTAAGCTTGTGACTGTCTTCGGACTCTTCATCTGAGGCGAATGGATCTTCGCCTTTCTTGAATATTGTAAATCTTGTACTGAACTTTGTACTCTTACCTACAGCCGATGTTGATTTTTGCATCATGGAGGGCGCAAAAGTAGCGTTTATGCCCAATATATTGTGATATCGGTAGTTTATGTTGTGTATCCAGTTTGAAATTTCTGAGCTCGCCAGTGTGGGTGTGTATTTCCGCACCGCCATATACATTTCTTGATCATCGGGATGTGAATATTTCTGCATGGCTTTATCACGATCATATTTGACTTTTAAATTATCGTATAGAATATTGTCCATCATAGTTCCTCTTCCAGAGGTATCCAGGTATTCGTCCATTTTAGCCAGCTTATCCTTTGGAACTTGACCGATTGTTTTATTATATCTTCTATAGGACTTAACAAAATATCTGAATGCCTGTCTTTGTTTTTCGTCCATTCCTTCATAGTATTGTTCATACTCCGGATATATTTTCCCTTGACACAGTACAAAACCAAACAAACTCGTCAAATACAACAAAAAGATATTTATCGGACAAACCATTATGATTTCTCATTTTCCAGAGATTTTTTTCATTATTAATTTAAAAAAAATTACTTTTATGACTTAATTTCGTGTGCAATATTAAAAAATTCAGACACACTTCGTGTTTATAACACAATTTCAATTTATTCCTTTATGTACTAATTCCATCACGAGTGAACTGTAGACTACAAATTGGAAATGGGGAGTTATCAACCACGTCAATCTCTAATCAATGTTAAACATTACTTTTAGTATCACACTTTTTGTAAAAACTTTGCTCAGATATTTTGACTTTTTTGTATTTCTTTTGACTTTTCTTTTTTTGTTTTGTATTTTTGTTTTTTTTTGTATTCAAGACGGATATGAAAGTATGTACTAAGTATGATATGTTTGTTAAAATATTATTAAGGACGATATAACTTGTAGATCTGGGTGCTATTACGGTTCGACATTGTTTTACCCAGAAACTTCTCCATACCCGCCCATCGAATACGGTCCAAGGTTCATCTTCTTCCTCTGGTTCGAAATTTAAAAATCTTTCCAAGTCTTCTTTCTTTCCTTCAATTATATCTTCAGAATCAACTGTTATCCCTTGTGAAGGATTTCGCGGCAGGTGTTGTGTTGTAGAATATGAAGACGTCTGTGTCATTGTCGTCATCCTCGTTGAGCAAAGATGTGACGATTCTGTTTCTTCGGTGGGCATTGTGAAGTATTCAGGACCAGCTGTTTGAAACCTCATCTGTTTGAATTTCTCCAACCTCTCCAGTCTGATCTTGAAGCGTCGAGACACATCGTCAAAGTTATCGGCATCAGGTCTTGAGTCAAAAGTGAATTCTAAGCTTTTGTTCGCATCTTTAACAAACTCGTTAAAAAAGGAAGTGTTGAAATTTTCGTCGGTTTTGCCACCGTCCGGCTTCAATTGCGATGGCATACTTGCGGCGCCATAATCTTCTACTTCTTTGAATTTTTTGAACATAGATTTCTCTTTTCCCACCAAGTTATCCTCTTCGGATGATTCCTTACATTGTTCTCTGATGAGCCTTAGCACATCCCCTGTACCGTCATCTACCAATAACTTTTCCCCTGCGTCGTCTCGGTTGTACCGCAATCTGTCTTGAGCATCCCATGCTTTCAGGAATTCTGGCTTCTTGAATTGGGCCTTGGCTTCCAATGATTCAATTTTTTTGTTTTCTGATGTTGCAGTTCCGTTTAAAAAAACTTCCGGCGTCTTTTCATTCCTGTGCAAAACTAATGATCTTTTCTTTCTTATTTTATGTTCAATATCCGTTGTACTTTCAGGACGATTTAATATCCTTCAAATTCATACCAAAACTATTTTTCATTTTTTGGTTCACTACTCTTCTCCCTAAAATAGAATTTTTATACTCACTGACATCAAACTCATGCTCTCGCATATCTGAATCGCCTTGGATTTTAAATACTTTTGTCTTCAAGCGGGATTGCCAGGTTGTTTTATTTTGGCAAACCTTTTAATTATTATATCAGTTGTTCGGGTGAATTTTTGTGTTTCATCAATGTTATCAAAATAATTTTGATGCTTATCTTTTAATCCAAATAGTCCATCTTTGAATTCCATTTCACTATTTAAATCATTGTTACCAAAATATTTTGATACTCATTTTTTAATCCAAATAGTCCATCTTTGAATTCCATTTCACTGTTTGAATCATTATGAATTTTAAGTTGTAAAAAAGGATTTTCTGATATTTTCGCAGACCTTCGTAAATCAGTTGTTCTGAAGTTTTTTTTTGTTACATCAATGTTACCAAAATAATTTTGATGCTTATCATTTAATCCAAACAGTCCATCTTTGAATTCTAATTCACTCTTTGAATCATTATTAGTTTTAAGTTGTACTGTGGTTTTTCTGTTGAAGACATGAATGAGCTTGTGAGGTTTTTCATAGGGAAAGCTTCACCTAGTTGAAAAAGAGGACTATCAAATCCTTCATCCATGTTATCGAGCGAAGATATATCTTGGGGTTTAAAAACTTCCATCCTTAAGGGTTTTCTAAATGGTCTCGTTAGCATGTTGTCTGATTTTGTAAAGTCATCTAATCCTTCATTAATCTTCTTACTTTGATTGCATAATTTTTCACTTGGTGTCTCTTGAATACTTTTGGTATTTTTGTGTATGTTTTTCTCAAAATTTCAGTATTTGTTCTATACAATTTCATAACATTTACGGTCGTCGGTGTATTGTTATTAGATTTATATGAATCATTTAAAGATTTCAAATAAGCCTCGATTTTTGAACTTTTTAAACCAATGAGATGTTTTAGATCGCCTTTTTGATTTGATTGGATAAGTTCTTCTAAAGAGTCACCCATTGAAAACAAGGTTGTTTTGTCTATTTCCCATTCTTCTTTTGGTAGATCATCGTAATTAATAGTAAATTCTTGAAATCGTTTGTACATAGAATTTTGTTGAAGGTCTACTTTCAGCCTGTATGTTTCACTGTTCTTGTTACTTCCATTGTTTGGAACATCTTTATCAGATGTTTTGTTCTCATTCCGGGACATTGCCTCTCTTAATCTCGATTTAAATATTTCATTCCCTCTAGCTAACTTTTCCGTCAACTTGTCATTAACATCTCTTTTCTCTCTACATTCACCAAATATGACGTCGCTCTCGTGTACACTAGCTCCATCTTCGTTTACTTTATCCGGGAACTTCTCTTTGATGTCTCTTACCATCCACGAAGGCATCTCATCACCTCCAGAGAGGGACCCTGTGTCCATCATTGTACCCATTTGTTCTTTAATTTCATCTCTTAAATGTTTCAAACTTTTCGTGCTCTTTGGTTTTTCTGTTGTAGACCTGGATGCTAGCCTTTGCATAAATCTTGAGCCTTCTATTTTACAAACTTCTTCAATGTGGGCTTCCTTGTAATAGTAAGCAAATGGTTTGGACAAGTTGCGTTTCAAGTCCTCATTCAACATTTCCAGAGCTCTCGATGACAAACAGTTTTGTTGACAATTAATTCTTTTGAACGAGGTGGTAGCACTTCCTCCATCCATCTCTTTATCTCCTCAGGGTGATTCCTTGTAGAAGGAAGATCTTTAGGAATATCATCAAAAACTTTAAAAGGGTCAAATAAAGTGAACTCAGTTTTTTCTGGTGGTAAAGTCGCGTTCAGATTGATGTGGTCAATGTTTCGTCTTGCTCTAAAGTGTGGTCTCAATAGTTTTTCAAGATCTTCCTCGCTGCTGACGTTTTCATGTCGTCTTCGAAAAGTCTTTATTGCTGCTTTTATTTTGTCCTTGTCTTTTTCCAAGTCCAGACTTTTTGAAAAGTCGACGTAATCCACTCCCTCTATGCAATGTACATGAGGTTTGGCTCTTGTTACATTAATAGAAAAATTCCGTGTACTAATATGATGATATTTAACTGTTCTGAGAACCATTTCCTGATTAGTAATGTTCAGGGTTTTATATTTACCTTTTGTTTTATTTTATTTGTTTTTTTTTTATCACAGAGGCAGATAGTAGAGAAAATAAACCCTTCAGGAAATACCCACCTGTCTCACTTATGATACTCATTCTTATATACTTAATAACAAATTGTAAATATTATGAAACCAAAAAGTGTGGCCAGTCATTCGGATATTTTAGAATGATTCAAGTCCACTTTTTTGCGAATCAAAGATACCTTAGTAAAGTAAGATTGATTTTTTTCATAAGAACATTTTTGCCCCTCATTGACGGCATACTTCAAGAAGGGTGGATTCTCTCTACCTCACCGTAAAATAATAAACATACTTGATTATGTCTCCTCGACTTGAATTAAAATTTCAAAATAATACGAATCAAATCTGTTTGCCGGTGACAGAGAATTACTCTTCTACTATAAACACTTATTAAATAATATTATATTAAATTAATTAATTGCTAACCCATTCGAAAGGGTGAATTAGCAATTTTAAAAATAATAAAAAGAAATTATTTTACTTGTGTTGTTAGCGTGGGAAAAACACACTGGAGTTAGCACTGAAAACAAAAGCACCACATCTCGTAGCATGCTGCACAGCCGAGTCCTAAATAGTGACTAATAACCACAAACCTTTGATTCACGACCTTTGATTCACGAGGTGTACCGACTTTGAACTATACCTACACACCTATTTATTTTCCTAATTGTTTACTGTTTTTTTTTCTTCTTTATTTTATAAGCGCTTTAACCTTGTCGACAGACAGGACGTTCGCGCCGATTAGGGTTGGGTGGAAGAGATTGCCATGGGCAATAACCCCGCCCTTTAGTTAGGACATATATGTTTTCAAATATTTTCTATTCTTTTTCATTTTTATTGTATGTATTGTTTTTTTCATTTTTTCACTGTTAAAATTATTATTTGTATGTACATAATGTCCTTTTGTATCTAATAAAGAGTTGTATAATACTAATTCCCTAATTTTAGATCATGTTGTAGAGTTTAATAGCTCTTAGGTATTGGAGCATAGAATTGACGCTCTCGGTACTGTCAGTCAGTGCCGGGGCAGTTTGAATACTCTCCGCGCTGATTAAACTCTTTTTTTTTCCGTTAGGCGATTTAACACCACTGACGTAGTGGGTCGTTCGCGCCGAGATTTAAACTCTTTGAAACGGTGGATTTTGAATTTTCTACTCAACTACATGCAATCAAAAGAGTTTAAACAAGAGACAGTTAATCCGGGTGTCTGTCCGTGAGAGAAATGTTTCAGTTCGTGGGATTCGATCTCATTTGATTCTAAAGAAAGAGCAGAGCATGAAACGCTTGAGAGTGGGGAGTGTTTCTGGAATGGTCTACTGATGTACTTTGCGCTAAAAAGTTAACCAATGTCTCTCCTTCTGCTTTCAGTACCTGGCCTGTCTCTCTACCAGCTCCTCCAATGATAAGCTCTCGTTCGATGTGGGTCTGCAGGAACACTCCCAAGGTACGAAATCGAAATGGTCAGATCATGATCTTCATGATCTTTTCTGTAATAATTTGGAACTTGTAATTTTTTATGTTTAAATTTTAAAATGTGTAGCAGGACTTGCTTTCAGCAGACGCGTGCCTGGCTAAAATATTGGCGACATAAACAATAGGCTTATCAATTGTGATGAGTGTATAAACAATAGGCTAAAGATGAGTGTTTTACAGCCTTTTTTATTTCATAGCCATGAAACAGGAGCTACTGTAGACGCTTGTGGTCTATGTTGTAGCTTGCCCATTCCGTACTATGCCTCCCCTTTCAATGGGCGAGAAGTGACACAATACTTCCCATTTAGGTGCTGGGTCAACACGAGCGCACCGGAAGGTATCCCTTACAAACAATTGTAACCAAATTAAGAATACAATTTTTTGTCGGTACGGGGGATCGAACCCGGGACCTTCCGCATGGCCAGCGAGTGCTTAACCACTGAGCTAATCGCGCGCTCGAAATAAATAATAATAATAATATCGCCTTATTTATACTGGCCGATTAAGACTACTAAAGTCACATTATTCCAGCAGTAAGCCCAAGACATATTATTATGTGGTTAAAAATACCAAATGGGAGGATAACTTGTCATGTACCGGTTGGGTTTCGAACCCACGACCTCTGGAATCTCTGGATTCACGGAGTGCCGCCTTTACCACTGAGCTACCGGGACAGACACTAAACGTCATTGCTGTCTCCCCCACAGGTGAGGCTTGCTGGTGGACAGTGCACCCCGCCTCCAAGCAGAGGTCGGAGGGGGAGAAGGTGAGGGTGGGGGACGACCTGATCCTCGTGTCTGTGGCTACCGAGCGCTACCTGGTGAGTTTCCTTTCAACCAATAACTTTTTTTTCATTCAAGTACCTACACTTGAAGTTATAGATTATAACAATCAAGCAATAATTGATATGATCATTCATTCATTCACACATATGTATTGTGAAGAAGAGAATGCCGAAGGCATTATCACCACCCTTGATCAGGCTTTGTTTATATTTATTTCTAACTTGTTACCATGTTCATTTGTATATAAAAGATGTAAATAAAGCTTGATCCAAATGTTTATAAATGTATTCATTTAAATAAATCAGGTTGTTGGGGCATATCTTTGATTTTTTCATGCATGATATTATAGGGGATATGCATGGCATGATATTATACCTTTTATTTATTAATTAAAATAATAATAATAACAACAGCACTCTTTAGTGGACGGTAACCACCAGGCGAGGTTAATGCTCGAAGCATTTTTCTCCCTTCTAACCCTCAGAGTCTTATTATTATGTAGTCACAAACTCAAATTAATGAGAATCAATTCATGCACTGGGTGGGATTCGAACCAACGGATCCCTGCGCTACGCGATTATATTATTTATTAGTTTAAAAAATAATACAAAATGCCTTCTGTAAGACCACCTTCTGTTCTTTTTCCGAATGATTTCACGCAGGACCAGCTATCGTAGAGTTATCAAGCTCATATTTTTCAAACTGTTGGAAATCGACCAGCTTCCAAGCTGATTAAGGCTTTTGTTTCTGTTAGTTGCCTCGTAAGGTAGATAGAAGTCAGTCCGTGGTTCTATTCTTTCCCCGGGTACCACACGAGTGTGAGAACACAGTTTGCTACTGTTTGAGCAGAAAAATAATTTGAGCATACTCATACAAGTAACTACTCATTTTTCCTCACGAGGTATGAGTGGACCCCGAACATCCAACTACAGAGCAGAAAAATTCCTCCTCCGCTGGGAATCGAACCCAAGTCACCATGCGTGCAATACCTAGCGCGCTAACTCACTCTGCCACGGTGACTACTGATGAAGATGAAAAGTATTTGCTTAATAAAGAAAAAAATTTCGAAAGTAAAAAAAAATAATGTTTTGCTAAAGTTTGAGTGTGTAAAATTAACAAATAAATGAGATACTGAACCGCACGATGTTTGATTCCAGCACACCACCAAGGAAAACGACCTGAGCGTGGTGAACGCTTCCTTTCACGTCACCCACTGGTCCGTCCAACCCTACGGCACTGGAATCAGCCGGATGAAATACGTCGGTACGTATAGGAGGCTTCTGCTAGCGTAACTTGGGTCACCATTATTTTTTTTTTTTCGAACAAAGCATTGTTTACAAAAATTACAATTGAAAACAACAATACTAATGTTCGCTATTATACTAACTTATAAATTTATATATTTTTTTCAAGTTTCCTTATATTTATTTGTACAAAATAACAACATCTGCAAGCAGACAATAAGGTTATTTATTGTCTGCTTATAGATATTTATTTATTTAGAAACTCTTTATTAGTAGAACATATATACAGATAAAAATGGTAAAAATTAAATATAAAATTGACAATATTAATACCTAATATAAACAAGAAAAAAATATCTTTTTTTTATCAAGAAAAAAAAAAATTCATAGAAAAAAAATATAGATATCTTGTGCTGAAGGTGAAGGTGGGGACGTATTAATGACACCAAACAATTTGCTTACAATAATAAAATATCTCTCACAATCATATATATTTTTTTGAAAATAATTATTCGGAAGTATTTTTTTTTTTTCTAATTGAATAAGAAATAAATAATTCTAATCTAGTTTTTCCATGCAGATCTCAAACTCGTATCATTTTCGAGTACTATTATCTATCGGCCTCAGATATTAATAGGCCTCAGATAGATCTGATTTTGTACAAAATGCTCAATTGATCATGTATTTATGTTTCTCTTAATTTAATTGTACAAATAAGGGCTTTTTAATAAAGGTATAGCAAACCGGAAATACATCGTTGCCTTCAACAGATTGAGGTCTAATCATGCCATCTGTAAAGCTTATCTTAATAAAATACAATTGTCTCCAAATAACCTATGTGAACAATGCCTTGTAAAAGAAGACTTCGAACATATATTAATGTGCTGCATAAAATACCAGGACTCCAGGAATGAACTATTTCAAAGACTAAGTTATATCTTGGACCAGCCCTTTAATTACGTCAGTATTATCCGAAATCCTTACTGCTATAATTCTGTTTACAAATATCTTTCAAAAAACAAAATATCCACCTAAAATAAATCTGTAAATGTAATCTCTATTCTGTAATTTAATATTTAATTTGTAATTAAAAATAAATAAAGTGGCTGTATGGGGTTACTTTTGCCCCAATGCCAATGCCAATGCAAAAAAAAAAAAAAAAAAAAAAAGGCTTTTTACATTATACTGTCTCTCGGAAGTAAAATATTATTTTTTAAATTGAATAAGAAATAAACATGATTTTAATTCCGATTCCAGGTTATGTATTCGGAGGAGACGTTCTCAGGTTCTTCCACGGTGGTGATGAGTGCCTCACTATTCCTTCCTCTTGGACTGACTTACCAGGACAGAAGTAAGTGCCTCTACTTACCTATACTATCAGTATGACTTACCAGGCCAGAAGTAAGTGTCTCAACTTACCTTTACTATCAGTATGACTTACCAGGCCAGAAGTAAGTGCCTCAACTTACCTATACTATCAGTATGGCTTACCAGGCCAGAAGTAAGTTCCTCTACTTACCTATATATAGTATATATATCAGTATGACTTACCAGGCCAGAAGTAAGTGCCTCAACTTACCTATATATAGTATATATATCAGTATGACTTACCAGGCCAGAAGTAAGTGCCTCAACTTACCTATACTATCAGTATGACTTACCAGGCCAGAAGTAAGTGCCTCAACTTACCTATACTATCAGTATGGCTTACCAGGCCAGAAGTAAGTGCCTCTACTTACCTGTACTATCAGTATGACTTACCAGGCCAGAAGTAAGTGCCTCACTATTCCTTCTTCCTGGACTGACTTACCAGGCCAGAAGTAAGTGCCTCAACTTACCTATATTATCAGTATGACTTACCAGGCCAGAAGTAAGTGCCTCAACTTACCTATACTATCAGTATGGCTTACCAGGCCAGAAGTAAGTGCCTCTACTTACCTATATATATATCAGTATGACTTACCAGGCCAGAAGTAAATGCCTCAACTTACCTATACTATCAGTATGACTTACCAGGCCAGAAGTAAGTTCCTTTACTTACCTTACTTACCTATACTATTAGTATGACTTACCAGGCCAGAAGTAAAAGCCTCAACTTACGTATACTATTAGTATGACTTACCAGGCCAGAAGTAAGTGCCTCTACTTACCTATACTATCAGTATGGCTTACCAGGCCAGAAGTAAATGCCTCAACTTACGTATACTATCAGTATGACTTACCAGGCCAGAAGTAAGTGCATCACCTTACCTATACTATCAGTATGACTTACCAGGCCAGAAGTAAGTGCCTCAACTTACCTTTAATATCAGTATGGCTTACCAGGCCAGAAGTAAGTGCCTCAATTTACCTTTAATATCAGTATGACTTACCAGGCCAGAAGTAAGTGCCTTAATTTACCTTTAATATCAGTATGACTTACCAGGCCAGAAGTAAGTGCCTTAACTTACCTTTAATATCAGTATGACTTACCAGGCCAGAAGTAAGTGCCTCACCTTACCTATACTATCAGTATAACTTACCAGGCCAGAAGTAAGTGCCTCACCTTACCTATACTATCAGTATGACTTACCAGGCCAGAAGTAAGTGCCTCACCTTACCTATACTATCAGTATGACTTACCAGGCCAGAAGTAAGTGCCTCAACTTACGTATACTATCAGTATGGCTTACCAGGCCAGAAGTAAGTGCCTCAACTTACCTTTACTATCAGTATGGCTTACCAGGCCAGAAGTAAGTTCCTCAACGTACATATACTATCAGTATGACTTACCAGGCCAGAAGTAAGTGCCTCAACTTACCTATACTATCAGTATGGCTTACCAGGCCAGAAGTAAGTTCCTCAACTTACCTATACTATCAGTATGACTTACCAGGCCAGAAGTAAGTGCCTCAACTTACCTAATACTATCAGTATGGCTTACCAGGCCAGAAGTAAGTGCCTCAACTTACCTAATACTATCAGTATGGCTTACCAGGCCAGAAGTAAGTGCCTCAACTTACCTTTACTATCAGTATGGCTTACCAGGCCAGAAGTAAGTGCCTCTACTTACCTCTACTATCAGTATGGCTTACCAGGCCAGAAGTAAGTGCCTCAACTTACCTATACTATCAGTATGACTTGCCAGGCCAGAAGTACTTCCTACCAACATATAGGACGTGGAAATTGCCTGCATTAATCTCTTTCACCATCGACCTCACTACCTCGATTGGGAGGACTTTTAACCCGGAGGTCGGTGGTTCGAGTCTTAAATTCGATAAAAAATTAGCATTGTGGTTTTGAGTAATTGTGTCATCACAAAATTATGATAACTTTAAAAATTTAAATTTAATTTTGATTTAGTTTAATTTCGATTGAGTTTTGATTTAATTTTAATTTAGTTTAATTTTGATTTAGTTTTGTTTTAATTTTGATATAATTTTAATTTAAGGCTAGGAATTTATTTTATTTTAAGCTAGTATTAATCAGTTAAGTTAGATAGAATTTTAGTTTTTTAATATATGCTAAGTGAATATCTTAATATATAAATGTCAAAGTCATCGCTCTACAGCCCAAACCGTAAGTCCTAGGAAGCTGAAATTTGGTAGGTAGCTTTGTCTTATAGTCTAGATGTGCAATAAGACGAAATTCCCACTACAACACCTGCCATTGGCGAAAAAAGATTTTTTTGCTTTCACGGGCATGCCTCGGCGACAGCCCGCTAGTGTATAATATGGAACCCCCGGTTATGTAAAAAAATAATAATAACTTTTAATTTCTTCCACCCAACCTCTCAGCATCGTGGTGTACGAGGGCGGCAGTGTGATGAGCCAGGCGCGGTCCCTGTGGCGGCTGGAGCTAGCCAGGACCAAGTGGGCGGGGGGCTTCATCAACTGGTACCACCCCATGCGGATACGTCACCTCACCACGGGCCGGTATCTGAGCACCAATGAGAACAACGAGCTGTACCTGGTCACCAGGTGAGTCTTCTTTATTTATTTTTAATTTTATTTATTTTTTTACACTTTATTAATAGGACATATTATACATATACAACAAAGTAGTCACTGTGGCAGAGTGAGTTAGCGCGCTAGGCATTGCACACATGGTGACCTGGGTTCAATCCCCAGCGGGGCAGGAATTTTTCTGTTCTGTACTTGAATGTTCGGGGTCCACTCATACCTCGTGAGGAAAAATGAGTAGCTGCTTTGATGTGAAGCAGCGACCAGCGGCAAAGTCATAGGCAAAAAAAAAAAAAAAATACAAGATATTGTAAATAAAAAAAGGTAAAGTCCTATGATTCTGCGCTACCCACAAAAATTGTGACATAATAACACAAAGAAAAGCATTATTATTATATTAATATTCTTTTTTTTTTTCTTTTAAAGATGAGTGTTTTACAGCCTTTTTTATTTCGTAGCCATGAAATAGGAGCTACTGTAGACGCTTGTGGTCTGTGTTGTAACCTGCCCATCCCGTAGTATGCCTCCCCTCTGATGAGTGAGAAGTGACACAATACTTCCCAATTAGGTGCTGGGTCAACACGAGCGCACCGGAAGGTATCCCTTACAAACAATTAATTGTAACCAAACTATGAATACAAATTTTTGGCGGCACGGGGGTCCGAACCCGGGACCTTCCGTATGGCAATTTTTTATCTGTAATAAAAAACAATTTTTCATCTGTAATAATTCATTTTATGTGCGCTGGTAGTCGAGTGGTTAACGCACAAATCTGGTAATCCAGGTAGCACAAGATATCAATAAGCAGACAATGCCCTTATTGTCTACTTGTAGGTAGATGTTGTTATTTTGTACAAATAAATACAAGGAGCTGGTAGTCAAGTGGTTAACGCGCTAGTCTGGTAACCCAGGTAGCGCCGGGATGCGTAGGTTCGAATCCCACCTAGTGCATGAATTTTTCCTCATTAATTTTGACTTTGTAACCACATACTAAGACTTGCAGGAGTAGGTGGTAAAAAATGCTTTAAACATTAACCTCACCTAGTGGTTACCTTCCACTAAAGAGTGTTATTATTATATTATTATCTACGTCTCTCGAGACGGTGTATTTCACCCTCACTAAAGAGTGTTATTATAAATATTCATTTTATGTGGTTTAATTTTTTATCTGTTATAATTTTTAAAAAAATTGAAGGTCTGACTGAATAAATTGGATTTGTCGTTTATCTAATGTGTCTAGTAAACATGCAATAAGCCAGCGTCGATGTCACTTTTCATTATTCCAATTCTCGTTCTGTCACTGAAGTTAAGCAACGCCCAGCGAGGACTAATTTTTCTGCTCTGTACTTGGATGTTCGGGGTCCACTCATACCTCGTGAGGAAAAATGAGTGGTTACTGGTATGAGTAACGACATTACCAGAGTAAAACGAAATTAATGTAATAGAATAATTCGAAAAGTAAAACGAGGCTCTTAGTAATGCTGCGCTACCCACAAAAATTGTGAAGAGGACTTGTGCTTCACCACAAATAAAATCATACATACATTATTAATTTTTAATTACAATTGTTTTGTAATCCGGGGCGAAGTAATCCCATCGATCTATCTCTATCCCATCCCTCCATATCCCATCTAATGTAATTAGAGCTGGGTTGAGTCCTTGTGACCTCTCTTTATTTATTTATTTACACTTTAATAATAGAACATATTATATACTACACAAATACATAATTAAAAATTAAAATACAACATAATAGAAAAAAAAAATAAAGAAGAAAAAAAAAATATATATACATAACATAATATATGTCCTAACTAAAGGGCGGGGTTATTGCCTTAGGCAAGGCAATCTCTATAACCCCGCCCTCTAGGTAGGACATTTCTCTCTTTTTTTTCCTTCTTGTATATTTGTTTAATCTTTTTGTTTTTCTTTATATTTCATTGTGTTCTACTGTATATATTTTTTGTTCTACCTAATAAAGCTTAAAAAAAAACTCTTGTGCTTACCTCAAATACTAACCCTTCCGTGTTCTCAGGGACGAAGCTACCACCGCCTCGTCCACTTTCTGCCTCCGCCAGGAGAAGGATGACCAGAAGGTGGTGCTGGAGGACAAGGATCTGGAGGTGATAGGGGCGCCCATCATCAAGTACGGGGACAGTACGGTGCTGGTCCAGCACTCAGAGAATGGGCTCTGGCTCACGTACAAGGTAAGTGTCTGGACACACACCCACACCACACCACACCAGAAGCTGGTGCTGGAGGACAAGGATCTGGAGGTGATAGGGGCGCCCATCATCAAGTACGGGGACAGTACGGTGCTGGTCCAGCACTCAGAGAACGGGCTCTGGCTCACATACAAGGTAAATGTCCAAGCTGTGAAACACTCATCTTTAAAAAAAAAAAATATATTTACAATTTAAGGCATTTATGAAAAAACGAGCTATCTGCAAAAAATCGCGGTTTCGGGGTCACAAAAAATACTTATAAGTGTATAGTTCAACGTCGTCGGGTTGAATAATGAGCTGAAAATAACAATTTTGAAAAATGCAGATAGCTCGTTTTTTGATCGATTTCTTCAATTGAGCGAGGCCTTACAGAACATGTAATCCGGGCAAAGTTAATGCCCTAGGCATTCTGTAACACTTATTATTATACAACGCTTTATTAGGTATAAATGGACATTATGTACGTACAAATAATTATTTTAACAATGAAAAAAATGGAAACAATATATACAATAAAAATGAAAAATAATAGAAAATATATGTCCTAACTAAAGGGCGGGGTTATTTATTTTATTTATTTAGAAACTCTTTATTAGCAGAACATATATACAGACAAACAATGGTAAAAATTAAATATAAAATTGACAGTATTAATAATATAAACAAGAAAAAAATAAATAAAATATACATATACATATGTCCTAACTAAAGGGCGGGGTTATTGCCTATGGCAATCTCTTCCACCCAACCCAACACTTAACCACTCTCTACCCTGTTCCCAGTCGTACGAGACGAAGAAGAAGGGGGTGGGGAAGGTGGAGGAGAAGCAGGCGGTGCTGCACGAGGAGGGGAAGATGGACGACGGGCTGGACTTCAGTCGCAGCCAGGAGGAGGAGTCACGCACTGCGCGCGTCATCCGCAAGTGCTCCTCCCTCTTCACGCAGTTCATATCGTGAGTCCACGCCTCTTAACACTTTAACCGTCCTGTGTAACATTAATGTCAGTGCCCTTGGTTTGTGTGACAATAATGTCACACAAACAGATCTATGTTACACAAACATAGTTTGAAACTCGTGTGTAACAATTTTGTTACACATGATGTATTTTTCTTATGGAAATAAGATTCTCTTGACGCAGAGTTTCATTTCTGTATAGTGAGCTTAGGCCTGAAACTTTTCGTTTTTTAGATAGAGCATTTGAACCCATACTTCCCCAAGCATACCTAGGACGGGGAACGCAAGATTATGAAAAAGTCTCAGGACCGTCCTGAGACTTTTTCAAATAAAGTGTTAAATAAAAGTTATCAATTTTACTTCCGAGAAATTTCTAATATTAGAAATCGGAAGTATTGTGTTCGTTTTTGTAAAAATAATAATATTTTTGCTCCGATTTCAATTTTTTTTTCTTCGTATTTCTGGACGTTTCATAACCTCCTGAACAACTTTGGTTTTGTGTCTGTCTGTCTTTTAAATACATTTCTTGTAACTCGCAAATCTCAGAAACTACTGAACAATCGATAAAGCAGTTTCGGAGGTACATCGATAAAGCAGTTAGTATAAAATCTCAAAATTGCCACGTGTATTGTATACGTGTATTGTATTGTTTGGCAAACTAAATAGTCTCTTAAATATTGATTGACTGACGAAGCTTCTACAAATCTACAAGGTCTTTAAAATGTGATTTTTTATGGCACATCCGTTGATTTACTACATTTTAATCGGTTCTTTAATGTACCTTTTATATGGAACTTTCACAGCTTATAAATATTTATCACCGGTAAAAACAAATTATAGCCTTTAGTAATAATATAATCCTCATTCAAATAAAATGTATTCAGAGAGCTCACGGCAAATATTCCATAATACTAGCAGTCGCTTTGTATGCACGCCTGACATCTTTTTTAGATATACAATGTGCATCAAATAAAGTACTGAATATTATTTGACATTATTGTACAAATAATCATAATCATGTACTTGTTTGTAACCAACTAAACAATGTATAAATATCATCGTATAAAATGTCCTTCTAATAAAGAGTTGAATAAATAAAACAAATAATTTTATGAATCAGCATTAATATTTCCGGCCCTACCCAGGCTGGGTGAGGTTAATGTGGGTAGTTGGTACGATTCCCAGCGAATGGAGGGTAAAACCCCCGTCCTGTCTACCTCAAGTTAGGACGTTAAAACCAAATAGAATCAATGGACATGAAAGGAGCCTAGACATTGGATCTGGGCGTCCATATAATCCTCTCACCATCGTGACTTAGGTATCTGTCCCTATCTCACGGACACGGAATTATTATTATTATAGCATTAATAAAGTTATTTGTTTTATTTACTCAACTCTTTATTAGAAGGAAATATTATACACATTTGTACATTATTTAGTTGGTTACAAAGAAGTACATGATTATTTACATACAATTTAAAAAAGGGAAAAAAGTAAAATACATGTCCTAACTTAAGGGCGGGGTTATTACATGTTCTCTCTGCCAATCAACCCCGATATTGAATTTATTTTATTGTTTTTTAACCTTTCGGTGTCTACAATTTCTTAATTTAATTCTCCCATGGTAACATAAATTAAAGGACACTGGACACCGACGGTAACATTGGGTCTGATAGACCCAATACTCAAAAATATTAATTTTGGAAAAATGAAATGATTACAAACAAAATAATTGAACATAACTTTTATGAAGAACTTGAGTTTCAAAGACAAGAACAATTTTTTGGGAATATTTTGCTCCCATTCACATTATTTCTTAAATTATTTCGACAAGAATATTGGCGTCAACAAGCAGGTGAGACCGAGATGTTACCATGCGAAGGTTAATTACTTATGTACTTACTTCTCCATTTCACATCCACAGGGGTCTGGAATCCCTACAGGTGAACAGGAGACACTCACTGTTCTGCGCAAGCGTGAACCTCAATGAGATGGTGATGTGCCTGGAGGATCTCATCAACTACTTTGCCCAGCCTGAGGAGGACATGGGTGCGTGAACAACTTTCTTAATTATTTTACAAATCAACTTTACAAATTCAGGAGACTTTACTTAATAATAATAATTTCCCATAAACGGGTGTTCTGTCTGTCCCGGTAGCTCATTGGTAAAGGCGGCACTCTGTGAATCCAGAGATTTCGCGGGTTCGAAACCCAGCCGGGACATGACTAGTTATTCTCCCATTTGGGATTTTTACCACATAGTAATACGTCTTAGGCTTACTGCTGGAATAATGGGACTTAATAGTCCTAATCAGACAGTATAAATAAGGCGATATTATTATTATTATCAGAATATGTTAAAACAGCAATAAAAAACATTGCACTGGTAGTGAAGTGGTTAAAGCGCTAGTCTGGTAATCCAGGTAGCGCAGGGATCCGTTGGTTCGAATCCCACGCAGTGCATGAATTTTTCCTCATTATTTGTGAGTTTGTGACCCCATAATAATAAGACTCTGAGGGTTAAATAGTAGAAAATGCTTTGAGCATTAACCTTCCACTAAAGAGTATTATTATTATTGAAATAAAAGATAGAACAAATAACTTTAAAATTATCACACCAATATGGTGTCAAAAATGATGTTAGGTAATTATAATTGTGTCAAATAAATAAATACAAATGTCAAATTGGATAATGAAAAAAATGTTGAAGGATAAATGAAAATCATCCACCAATATTAATGTTCAAAATCACTAAAGTATGTACCTAATATGTCTATTGGCAAACATCGTGAGATGTCAGTTGTTGTTATAATATATTCAACGTTTATTATTATTATTATTATTGTTATTTTTTGCATTTCTTTTATTATTATTGTGGATCGACTTTCAGAGCACGAGGAGAAGCAGAATCGACTGCGAGCTCTGCGGAACCGACAGGACCTGTTCCAGGAGGAGGGGATCCTCAATCTGATCCTGGAAGCTATCGACAAGATCAACGTGATCACGTCCCAAGGATTCCTGGTCAGTTTGGCCGGGGATGAGTCGGGGCAGTCCTGGGACATCATCTCGGGCTATCTCTATCAGCTGCTAGGTGAGTTTCGAAAATATCTAAGTTATCATATTTTTTGGCGGGATGTATTCCCATTTGTTACAATATTATTAAAATAAAATAAAATTAAAATCACAAGAATAACCTATATCTACTTTGTCAGCTAATTTGTTCCCTAATTTTTTTATTTGTGTTTATCACGATGTGATACCACAGTAAAATTACTCAAGCAAATTTAGTACAGCGAGGTTGAGTGATTGTGATTAACACAAATATGATAACTTGGTAATCACAAGTTTGATTCCACAGTTACAACCAACCTTACTTGAATATTACCATACTTGGGACTCGAATTACCGACCTCCAGATTACGAGATTACGGGTCGATTGAGCGAGAGAGATCGGTGAGTAGTGTTGCTATGTAAACTATTTAATAAACTTGTGACAGTACTTGATGTACCGAAGACTATTTAATTAAGAGAAAAAAATAGGAAAGTAGATTTTTTTACTATTGGTGGAAACTGCCATAGGTAGTCAGATGTGATGAGGAAATGAACCCGTAGAATGTACAAATCAACTTACATTTTTTTTTTTTATATATATAGAAACTCTTTATTTGTAGAACATATACAGACAAATAATGGTAAAAATTAAATATAAAAACTGACAATATTAATAATATAAACAAGGGAAAAAAAATAAACAAAATACATACGAGGACGGAGTTATTGCCTATGGCAATCTCTTCCACCCAACCATTACATTATTTTCTTCGTGTGTTCACAGCGGCCATCATCAAAGGCAACCACACCAACTGTGCCCAGTTCGCCAACACGAACCGGCTGAACTGGTTGTTCAGTCGTCTGGGCTCACAAGCCAGCAGTGAGGGCACTGGCATGCTCGATGTGTTGCACTGCGTCCTTATTGACTCTCCTGAGGCTCTTAACATGATGAGGGTGAGGGGTTTATTTATTCTAAGTGCGCGAACACAACGGAGCCCTGGACCCTAGAGTAGCCCCGGTACCACGCAGAATAATCGAACTATGTTAATAAATGTAAGCGGCCTCAATGGAGTCCAGAAAATCGTATATATTTTGCTGTAGGAACTAGGGTATAGGGTCTAGGCCTAGGGTCCTTGTTGTGGCCGCCTACTATCTCTGTGTGCTCACTGACTCTCCAGAAACTGGAGAGTCGTTAAGCAAGGGAAAAACCAGTGTAATGTTAGAGGACTATATAGGACAGACCAGCCAACCCTAACAAACCCACTTTGTAGTTTTCCCAAGGGCTCAATGGCTTATAAAGAAAAAGTTCTCACAATGATTGCAAACACATGAGAATATGTGATTCAGGCGTCAGGAAGAACCACCTAAAGTTGGTTGGAGACAATTATAGCCAGAATATTTATTGCGTCCTCTTCGACTTTCCGGAGACTTTTAACATGATGAGGGTGAGGTGTTAATTTATTATGACCCACTTAAATACCTTATGAATCTTATTCTGAAATCCTCTACTTTTATTTATCTACCAATCATCCACCCATTACAAAGAATCATAACCATCATCAACCATCTCTCAGGACGAGCACATCAAGGTGATCATATCCCTCCTGGAAAAATATGGCAGGGACCCGAAGTTCCTAGACGTCCTGTGTCCCTTATATTTTGTTTTATGTCTTCTGTTCATGTGCTAGTTTTGTCCTGTGTTGCTTGTATTTCGTTAATCTTTTGTTTTTCATTATTCAACCAACCAACCATTATTCAACCAACAACCAACCATCAACATAGTGTATACTATGTAATTGGGTGCTGGCTAACTTTTGTAAAGCCAACACCTGTATTGTACTGCACTCTAAATAAAATATACTTATACTTATCCCTCAGGACGAGCACATCAAGGTGATCATATCCCTCCTGGAGAAGCATGGCAGGGATCCCAAGGTTCTGGACGTCCTGTGCTCCCTGTGCGTGGGGAATGGTGTGGCGGTGCGCAGCTCCCAGAACAACATCTGCGACTACCTGCTGCCCGGCAAGAACCTGCTGCTGCAGACTCAGCTGGTGGACCATGTGGCCAGGTAATAATAATGTCCCAAAAAATCTTTTCGCGGTATGAAAATTCCCCGCCAAGTTCTTGGCCCAAAAAATTCCTGAAATCATTATTGAAATCGTTTATCTTCATTTTCCTATCATTTACTATTATTAGTTACCTAATATAACTAAATAAAAATAGAGCTGTCTCATAGAGTTAAGTAACAATCATTATTGTTTTCCGACCCCTTTGTCCATTTTAAATTGCTCTTTTCATCAATTCAGGCACTTTTATAACAATAGACATTCACGTTAAAAATTATTTGATTTCATCCTTCTGTCTTCCAGTGTAAGGCCAAACATATTCGTGGGTCGGGTGGAGGGCTCGGCTGTGTATCAGAAGTGGTACTTTGAGGTGACCTTGGACCATATCGAGCAGACCACTCACATGACGCCACATCTGCGCATCGGATGGGCCAACACCACCGGGTGAGAGATGATCTATCCAGAAAAGACTAGCTGATAGGGATTTTTCGCTATTATTATTACTTCCGAGAAATTTCTAATTATTTTATTTTTATTTCTACACGAGTGCATTATGGATCAAGAGTAGTTTGTCTCTTCAATTTTTTGACTCTGAAATCAGAAAAGATATTGCAGATGGTACAAAATATTCTATTAATTTAACGTCTCCTATAACGTCTCCCTTTAATAATATTCAAAATACCCTCTAGTCTCTTTTTTTTAATAATATTACATTCAATGCTTTATTACTAAGTTATCATACTTGTGTTTATCACTTTCGTGATTTCACAACTAACTCAAAGTCGCTTTACTAAATCTACGCTAAAACCTTGAACCTAAACCACCGACCTCCAGGTTACAAGTCTGCCGCCTTATCGATCAAGCTACTGAGGTCGGTCAATACGTCTTTATTACTACTTTCCCTTTTAATAATATCCAATTTGTAGGTACTCCTCTCGGTAGTGAGTTGGAAGAAATTCTTCACCTTTGAAATATAATTATAATTCCACTTTCTCTAGTCTTGTCCACTAATAATAATATTCACTATGTCCTCTAGCTACGTCCCCTATCCGGGCGGTGGCGAGAAGTGGGGAGGCAACGGCGTGGGCGATGACCTCTACTCGTTCGGTTTCGACGGCGCCCACCTGTGGACGGGGGGCCGTCGCACCGAAGTGATCCCCGGCACGCTGGAGCCCTACATCAAGAAGGGCGACGTGATCGGCGTGGCACTTGACCTGAGCGTGCCCATCATCACGTTCACGTTCAACGGGAGTCTTGTGAGCGGAGCCTTCCGGGACTTTAACCTGGACGGCATGTTCTTCCCTGTCATCAGCTGCTCTTCCAAGCTCAGGTCAGAGAACATGCTTTTTAGTTCAGGTCAGATAACATACTTTTTAGCTCAGGTCAGATAACATACTTTTTACCTCAGGTCAGATAACATACTTTTAGGGCGGAATGAATAGACGTTTTTGTAAAACCTCTGTGGCGCTAAGTCACGGATTGCGTACTGTGTAAGATAGGGAAAGTCGACACTTACCAACGACTTAAGTTATTGGTGTTGTCTATTAATTCCGCCCGTAGTCTGGCTGGGGAACGTTAAACAGGGAGAAGACCAGTGTCCCGCTAGAGGACTATAAACAGAGAATAGACTAGCCAACCCTTACAAGCCAGGGCTAGCTTGCAGTTTCCTGAGGGTTTAATGGCTTATAAAGAAAAGTCCAAGTCCTCATGATGGTTGATCGCACATAGAAATGTGTGGTTCAGGACGAGCCAACTTTGAAATAAAGTTGGTTGGAGACCATCACTCACCCCTCCAGCTGTAGCCAAGCTGGTTACAACAACAACAACAACATAACATACTTTTTAGCTCAGGACTGATAACATCAGGGCTTTGTGGGTGGAAGAGATTACCATACGCAAGAACTCTGACCTTTAGATAGAACATGTCTACATATGTGTTTATCAGCATACAACTATACAAGGCTTCTACTTTCTAGTTGTTCCAAAGACATTTAAGTGGAATTTTTGATACATAGCTGGAATAAATGTTTCTTGTTTAATTTTCAACGAAAAATCCGATGTTATAATTTTCAGGACAATCGTTCTTATGATTGTGGACTTCTTGGAATAAACAAGATAACGTAACGAGATAATAACTGACAATTATCTTAAAATATAAACTAATCAGGTATGAATTACAACAGGTAGGAATCGAACCCGCGACCTACTGATTTGAAGATAAAAAATTGAGGTTTAATTAAGTTTATATTTGTGTTAATCACTTTCGCGATATCACAACTACTCAAACTCGCTTTACTAAATCTACGCTGAAACCGGGACTTGAACCACCGTCCTCCAAGTTACAAGTCCGTTGCCTTATCGATGAAGCTACTGAGTTCCGTAAAATATTCTCAAGTGCTATTTTTATTATTAATTTTATTATATTTAATATTTTATATAAAACTACCATTCTTATCAAGCTACTGAGGTCGGTTTAAGGTTTAATTAGTCAAACTGTTGGTGTACTGGGCGTACCACCCGGGACTTACTGGTTCGAAGATGAAAAAAAGAAAGAAATAATGAAGTTAATGTCCTACCCCGCCCTTTAGGTTGGACATTAGCTTCATTCTCTTTTGTTTTTGTTCTTGTATCTTTGCTTAATCTTTTTGTTTTTCTTTATAATTTCATTGTATTTTACTGTATACGAGGTCTGTCCGGAAAGTTCGTATAAAAATGAGATAAAATTTTTATTTTACAATTAATCGGGTAATTCAATTTTGTCTCCTTCAAAATACTCTCGCTGGAACACAATGCACTTCTGCCATAGCCATTTCCACTGTTTGAAGGCTCCTTAAAAGTCCTCAGTTTGAAGGCTTCTCAGCTGACTCGTCGTTGCTGTTTTAATGGCCTCAACAGCCAGCGTCGATGGCATGTTGAATACACCGGTTCCCTTCAGAACACCGAAGTTAAGCGACATCCAGCGAGGTTAAGACTTGGATGGGTGACCATTCAAATTCTAATTCTCGTGACGCTGGCTTTTCCCGGCCCCACTCAGGCTGGGTGAGGTCAATGTGAGTAGCAGGTTTGTGAGTTTCCTGCGAATGGAGGGTAAAACCCCCGTCGTGATATGACCATGGCAGTTGAAAGCGACGTTAAACCCAACTTAAAAAAAAAAAAAAATGGCCTCAACGTCCCCCAAATGCCGCCCCTGAAGAACCAAATTTGTTTTTGGGAATAAAAAGAAGTCACAAGGTGCCAAATCTTACCGAGTTTCGCGAGAAATTTGATGATGACGCGCTGTTCTTGAATGACTGAGAGCTCCGACGCCGACGAGTGATAGAGAGAGGGGTCACTTCACAGGTACCGGGACAAACCAGTTCTTTTTGTACGGCGGTTGGGCGCACACTGAGAATTGTTTGGATGGTATAGAAGGGGATGCAGCCCACCTGGCCTCCCCACTTAGCCTTCCAGCCTTCCCAGAGCACTTTTATACGAACTTTCCGGACAGACCTCGTATATTTTTTTGTCCTAATAAAGCTTACTATAATAATAATAATAAGATTTTTTTTTTCTCCTGTAAATTTTCCAATGGGAATCTTGTGTTAAATTTTCCAATGGGAATCTTGTGTTAAATTTTCCAATGGGAATCTTGTGTTAAATTTTCTAATGGGAATCTTGTGTGTAAATTTTCCAACGGGAATCTTGTGTTAAATTTTCCAACGGGAATCTTGTGTTAAATTTTCTAATGGGAATCTTGTGTTAAATTTTTCAATGGGAATCTTGTGTTAAATTTTCCAATGGGAATCTTGTGTTAAATTTTCGAATGGGAATCTTGTGTTAAATTTTCTAATGGAATCTTGTGTTAAATTTCCTAATGGGAATCTTGTGTGTAAATTTTCCAATGGGAATCTTGTGTTAAATTTTCGAATGGGAATCTTGTGTTAAATTTTCTAATGGGAATCTTGTGTTAAATTTCCTAATGGGAATCTTGTGTGTAAATTTCCGAATGGGAATCTTGTGTTAAATTTTCCAATGGGAATCTTGTGTTAAATTTTCTAATGGGAATCTTGAGTTAAATTTTCTAATGGGAATCTTGTGTGTAAATTTTCCAATGGGAATCTTGTGTTAAATTTTCGAATGGGAATCTTGTGTTAAATTTTCTAATGGGAATCTTGTGTTAAATTTTCCAAGGGGAATCTTTAAGCACTCGCTTGCCATGAGGAAGGTCTCGGGTTCGATCCCCCGTGCCGACAAAAAATTTGTATTCTTAATTTGGTTACAATTGTTTGTAAGGGATACTTTACGGTGCGCTCGTGTTGACCCAGCACCTAAATGGGAAGTATTGTGTCACTTCTCGCCCATCAGAGGGGAGGCATACTACGGGATGGGCAGGCTACAACACAGACCACAAGCGTCTACAGTAGCTCCTGTTTCATGGCTACGAAACAAAAAAGGCTGTGAAACACTCATCTTTAAAAAAAAAAAAAAAAAAAACTGTTGGTGTACTGGGCGTACCACCCGGGACTTACTGGTTCGAAAATGAAAAGTAAGATTTATTTTTTTCCCCTATAATAATAATTCCGTGTCCGTGCGATAGGTATTGATACCTAAATCACCGTAAATTTCCCCTTTTATTTTTCCACCGTAAAATTTTCTTCCCCTGTAAATTTTCCAATGGGAATCTTGTGTTCGAATCCCACCCAGTGCACGAATTTTTCCTCATTAATTTGAGTTTGTGACCACATAATAATACGACTCTGAGGGTTAGGTGGTAGAAAATGCTTTGAGCATTAACCTCGCCTGGTGGTTACCTTCCACTAAAGAGTGTTATTATATGTTCCAGCTGTCGCTTCCTGTTCGGGGGGGACCACGGGCGCCTCAAGTACATCCCGCCCGAGGAGTTCTCGCCCCTGGTGGAGAGTCTGCTCCCCCACCAGGTCCTCTCCATTGACCCCTGCTTCTACTTCGGGAATCTGCCCAAGGTGGTGCTGGCCGGGCCCTGGCATGTGGAGGACGACACCGCCTTCGTGCCCACTCCTGTTGATACGTCCCTGGTAGGTGGAACTGGTTGATACGTCCATACTTGTTATTGAGTTGGGCGCTTGAACGCTTGTTAAAACAGGTTGATCCTTTTTTCTTTTTTGTTGTTGATCACTACATACCAATGGTTACATACTCAATTTTACCGTCAGGAGTTAGAAAATGCTTTACTATTATTATTAAACATATTAGATCAAGTTTTATATACATACTCGTACATGGAATTTGACATTAATAAAACAAAACTTGATTAAGGGCGGTGCTAATGGCAACGGCATTCTCTTCCGAATGCCGTTTGCATTTGAGCATTAACCTCGCCCGGTGGTTACCTTCCACTAAATATTATTATTACTACCATTCCAGATAACTCTCCCCCACTACGTGGAAAACATCCGGGACAAGCTAGCAGAGAACATTCACGAGATGTGGGCCATGAACAAGATAGAGGCGGGCTGGATGTACGGGGAGAGAAGGGATGATCTGCGCAAGATCCACCCCTGCCTGATTCAGTTCGAGCGGCTGCCCCCCGCCGAGAAGAGATACGACTCCCAGTTAGCCATCCAGACGCTCAAGTAAGGAGACGCGGGTTCGAACCACGACATATTTTTTTATTTTTATTAACCAAACATTGAGTACACCAACTGGACTTAGGTTGACAGCTACCAATAAAATTATACATATGTATCATATTGACTAAGGCTGGTATACAGAGACGATTTTGTAATCCCTATAGGGTTCACTGTTGGGTGGTCCCGAGCTTGCTGTAGGGAATACTTCGACCTTGACAATTATTTATTTAAAAAACATCTGATTGCACATGCGCACAGACGCTTTAAACAAACATCTCTGAATAACAAAATCAGCTGAAGGGACAAATGACCCAGGCATCCTTACAGTGAGGACTCCGCAGCCTTATCGATCAAGCTACTGAGGTCAGTCTGGCATTACAAATAAGGCGATATAGTATTATTATTATAATTAAGTGTATTATATCGACTAACCATTCTCCTCAGAACCATCCTCGCCATCGGCTACCACATCAGCATGGACAAGCCGCCCTCCCGCATCAAGACCGTCCGGCTGCCCAACGAGCCGTTCATGCAGCCGAACGGCTACAAGCCGGCGCCCCTGGACCTCTCCGCCATCGCCCTGACGCCCAAGATGGAGGAGCTGGTGGACCAGCTGGCCGAGAACACCCACAACCTGTGGGCGAAGGAGCGCATCCAGCAGGGGTGGACCTATGGGCTCAATGAGGTGGGCGACTTTTTTTTTTTTTTTTTTTTTTTTTTAAGGAAGGGCTGAGAAAAATCTTTTAAAGACACCCAGGTCTTAGCCTGAGGTGTGGGATTTCCCCAGCAGGGGTGGACCTATGGGCTCAATGAGGTGGGCGACTTTTTTTTTAACCTCTTGAGACCTGAAGTTCTACTGGTAGAACATTGAAATCTCCTCAATATAAACCTGAGTGTCTGTAATTTTTTTACTGAACATAAACCGAATGTTCTACCAGTAGAACATTGAATTTTACTTCATACAGACCTGATGCAATTTTTTTAATTTTTCCCACCCAGATTTATATGGTTATTGGATTAGTATCACATTGTTATTGACATTTACACATTTCTTTTTCAAAAAAAAAAAAAATACGCTTGGTCTATATGCATGGTAAAAAATTCTACAGACCTGAAAAATATTCAGGTCTGTATGAAGTAAAACTCAATGTTCTACAATTAGAACGTTCGGTCTATACCCAGTAAAAAGAAAGAAAGAAAGAAAAAAAAAAAACACTCAGGTCTCAGGAGGATAAAGGAAGGGCGGGGAAAAATCTTTTAAAGACACCCAGGTCTTAGCCTGAGGTGGTGGATTTCCACCCACTAAAAACCCACCTTTCCTGATAGCATACTGCACTTGGAACCGAAATAATTATTACTTCAAGTGCAGTGCTAATGAGCTGGGCTACTTTTTATTGAATTCAATTATGGAATTTTTCAATTTCTGAGGACAATTTACAGTAGCAATGTCGATCAAATCAACTTTTTTATTTATTTTATTTTTAGTAATTACATTGTTCAACCTCAACCATGAGGTTGAACAATGCCAGCCCCAATAGTAACATGAGCTAATATGGGATAAAGGCAAGGGAGATATAATACAGGTAGATAACAAAATAAATAAATACATGTGTTTCTTTGTGTTATAATATCAATTTTTTTATGGGTAGCGCAGAATTTAAGAAATTTTCCTTTTTTTTAAATATTTTTTCCCTTTTATACGTAATTCAGCCATCGGTCGCAGCTCAAATTAAAGCAGCTTCTCATTTTTTCTCACGAGGTATGAGTGGACCCCGAACATCCAATGACAGAACAGAAAAAGTACTGTTCCTCTGGGGTCACCATTTATGCGCAAGCCTAGTGCGCTAACTCACTCGGCCACAGTGACTACACTATTTCATTTATTTACCTACTTCCGAGTAAAAAAAGAAAGTTATCATATTTGTGTAAATCACTTTCGTGATATCACAACTACCTAAACTCGCTATACTAAATCCAACCGGGACTTAAACCACCGACCTCCAGGTCACAAGTCCGCCGCCTTATCGATCAAGACCTCAATACTGAGGTCGGTTCCTACCTCTGAATATTGTAGACTCGGGATTTTTAAGTTCTCTTTTGTGTCACAACGCGACTTTGAGTACCTGCATAAGTTCAAACCCATATTTCTAATACTTGCTTTCTGTCTATAACTGCAAAAGTGAGTCATTTTACTCTTTCAATTACCAATCTGGTTGACTATATGGTTCCAGGATCCAGACATGGCTCGTAGTCCTCACCTGGTTCCCTACAGTAAAGTGGATGACGCCATCAAGAAGGCAAACAGGTAGGTCTCTATCTATGGGTGGCGTGTAAGAATAAAATAGAATATACCTTGTTTATACTGCCGAGGTGAGACTGAAAAGTCCCTTTACTCCAGCTGTCAAACAGGTCTTTCTACTTAAACAATTCATTAAATTCTGAAAGCTGAATCATTATTTAAACATTACGCTAGGATTGCACTCTGTACTTCAAAAAAATTCTAGTTATTTTATAACTAAACAATTTCTATTTACAAGAAATAGAATACAATAGAAGAGAAAATATGTACAAAGTACATAAAATAATGTTCGATGGAGGGTGGTGATAATGCAAAAATAAAAATTCAAATTTTATCCTGCAAAAAAATCTGCAAATTATTAACATCTTTGGTTTCCCTCGACAGATCAAATGACTTTTGTTACCTAGCCTAACGTTTGTATTTCTTTAGACAACTAGAAATAATAATAATAGTAAATCTTATAAGGGCAAAGCTTTGTAAGTAGGTAATGACACTAATTATTTTTCATTTCAAGGGACACTGCGAGTGAGACTGTCAGAACACTTCTGGTGTATGGCTACAACCTGGACCCGCCCACAGGAGAACAGCAAGACGGTAAGCAAAGGGTTGGGTGGAAGAGATTGCCATAGGCAATAACCCCGCCCTTTAGGTAGGACATATGTTTATGTATATTTTTCTATTCTTTTTCTTTTTTATTGTTTATATTGTTTCCTATTTTTATTGTTATAATATGTAATTATTTGTACTGTACATATGTCTTTTTATATCTAATAAAGTGTTTAATAATAATAATAATAATAAAAATGGGAGAATATTATAAAGTAGAGCGAAATTAATTAATAAATTTTGTTTGTTTTGCACACTCTAATAAATTTAAATAAATAAAATTTACAAATTAAATTTGATGCAAGAATAAAATAGCCAGCGTCGATGGCGCGTTGAATGCACCGGTTCTCGTAGGATCACCGAAGTCAAGCAACGTCCAGCGAGGTGAAGACTTTGTGATGCTGGCATACCCAACCTAGGGTGGGTGACGTTAATGTGGGTACCAGGTTTGAGAGTTTTCTGCGAATGGAGGTTAAAACCCTATGTAGTTGATGTGACAATGTAGTTGCAAGCGACGTTAAACCCCCAAAAAAATCAAACCTCGGCCTTCCGTTGCAATATACGAGTTGTTCTTGTTGTTGTAGCCAGCTTGGCTACAGCTGGAGGGGTTAGTGATGATCTCCAGACAACTTTATTTCAAAGTTGGCTCTTCCTGAATCACATATTTCTATGTGCGATCAACCATCATGAGGACTTGAACTTTTCTTTATAAGCCATCAAACCCTTAGGAAACTGCAAGCTAGCCTGGCTTGTATACGAGTTATATACGAGCACGAGTTATAACAATATACGAGTAGTAACTTAGCGAGGACTTTTCATGTTTAGTTGAGAGTCCAAAGGCAAAGTCCAAAGAGGTAATGCGGCGGCCACACTTGACACATTTCCCGTCATTCTTTCATGCTGTCCGTTGCATGTTATGCATGTACGTGTGTGGTTGCTCTACATTATTTGAAATGGCGCGGCGGGAGTCGTAACTTGAAAATAAAATTAAAATAAAGTCTGTCCCGGTAGCTCAGTGGTAAAGGCGGTCTGTGAATCCAGAGATTCCAGAGGTCGCGGGTTCAAAACCCAGCCGGGACATGACAAGTTATCCTCCCATTTGGGATTTTTACCACATAATAATACGTCTTGGGCTTACTGCTGGAATAATGGGTCTTAATAGTCCTAATTTGGCAGTATAAATAAGGCGATATTATTATTATTATTAATCTGGTTATATTTGTTTCCTCAGCCATCCTGGCGGAGCAGGCAAGGATCAGGTTCATGTCTTTCCGCACATATCGAGCTGAGAAGAACTACGCCGTGTCTAGTGGAAAGTGGTGAGTCTACCAAGCATTGCTAGTCGGTGTGGTTAAGGTGCTAGACTTTTAATGTAAAGAAACTAGGGCATGGTTTTGTTGATCTCTTTTAGAGTTACAGGGGCATGTCAGATATAATCTATCTAAGGTCGCAGTGACGGAGAGCTTTCGTAGCCGACAGCCCTACTTATACCAATGCCAATGGTTCCGTTAGCTGTGGCTCAAATCCCGCATGAAATATTCAACATACAACAGGGAATTTGACCACTTAGTAATAGCAGCAAAACAACTAAGGGAATAAGAATCTGTTCAGCTTTAATGTTGTTGTTGTAACCAGCTGGGGGCAGTGACGTTCTCCAGCCAAATTTATTTCAAAAGTTTTCTCGCCTGAGCCACATGTTTATATGTGCGTTCACCCATGTAAGAACTCAGGCTTTTCCTCTATAAGCCTTTAAACTCTTAGGAAACTGCAACCTCGCCTGACTTGTCAGTAATGGCTAGTCTTATATCTTTGTTTATACTTAGTCCTCTGGCGAGACACTGGTTTTCTATCTGTTTAACATCCCCCTGCCCAACATAATCGGGTAGTAGAGATAAGTTTCTATAATATTATTAATAAAATAAATGAAAAAATTCAACTTTTCTTCATTATTTTGACGTATAATTTGAAACTATGCATTTATTTTACAATTAGTTACATCCAATTAGGTACAGGTAGATACAAATTATAAAACAAAATACACAGGAGCCGAGATGTTTCGACATCTCCTGATGTCATTTTCAAGGCGAGATGTCAATCAACCGCTCCTGTGTATTTTGTTTAAAATAAATGCTTAGTTTCGTCAAGTGAAGTTAAGTTGATTTTTTTCATTTATATAATTATGAAGCTACTTGACAAAAGAACACAGGGGAAGAAGGATGAAGGTCCAAAATTTCGAAAATTGAGTTAGATACGGATTAAAGTCCTTTGATAGTGTAAAAATACATAGACATGTTAAAAATATGGAATAAGGTTGAGGGTGAGTAGATATTTACATTTTTAAATCATGCGGTCAGGGGAAGAAAGATGAGAGTCACATCGCTTGTAGGGAAGAAAGATGATGAAAGTCCATGATTCCATGATCTTGAAAGATGAGAGTCCAAAAATTTACAAACTTAAAAATGAATTATCTCGAAATCAAAAAAAAAAAAAAAAATGGACATTCATATTTCTCACCCTGGCCTCTTCAATTATATATTATTATTATCTGATTCCCCAGGTATTTCGAGTTCGAGATCCTGACAGCGGGGCCCATGCGCGTGGGCTGGGCGCGCGTGGATTGCGCCCCTGGGGCCCAGCTAGGCAGTGATGAGAACTCATGGGCCTTCGACGGATTCAATGTGAGTTATTTCGCTTTCTTTAATATGAATACCACTTTTTTCAATAATATGAATATGTATGAATAATCTATGAATAATGAAACAGTAAAAACAGTTAAAAAAAAAAAAAAAAAACAGTATGAATAATGAAAAAAATAATAATAATATAAGTATAAGTAGTGCTTTATTTAGACTGTCAGCGCAAGACAGGTAGTCCCATTATGCCAACAGTTTTTATGAATAATCAATAATATATGAATAATCAATAATAATATGAATTCAATAATATGAATCTTTAATATGAATACCACTTTTTTCAATAATCAGTAACTCAAGTAATCTCGCTCGCACCAGTTCCTGATACCAAAGATATCACAGGCCATCCAAAGGGGCAATAGCTCGAGCATCAGAGGCACGCTTCCTCTCGGTAGTGAGTTGGAAGAAATGTTTATCTTTGAAATATACATATAAAAAATCTAATCACTCAAGTAACTGTAAGAATTAAAAAATCATTTTATTTCTTCAACAAGGGAAATAATAACATTTCCCTTAGGTGCAAATTTTATCAATTATAATTTTCAACATCGGTTTACAAGAAGATAAAAAATACCATAAAAAAGTGGTTTGCTCCTTAATCCTTATAGAAGTTGAATCAACCAAAGAAGTGGTAAATCTAATATGTATTGGCATAAAGTACTTTTCAGTCCGAAAGTATAACAACAGAGTGTTTATATAAATGAAGCACTACTTAGTATTTACATAATAATATTTTACATAAAGCACACTCCAAAGGGGCCAATTATAAATTAAGGTGAAAACAAAGATAAGGGATGACCCTCACTTAAGTAGGAATTTCCAACAACCACAGCGTATCATACCTCGGATTAGAGACAGTCTTAAAAAAGAAGTACTTATCTGTCCCAGTAGCTCAGTGGTATAGGCGGCACTCTGTGAATCCAGAGGTCGCGGGTTCGAAACCCAGCCGGGACATGACAAGTTATCCGCCCACTTGGGATTTTTACCACATAATAATACGTCTTGGGCTTACTGCTGGAATAATGGGACTTAATAGTGCTGATCGGGCAATATAAATAAGGTGACATTATTATTATTATTTATTTTTCTGATTGTACGTAAAGTGTAATTAATAAATTTGAATATATTGAGAAAAACAGAGATACTTTAGGCTTGTATGCAGGGACAATTTTGTAATCCCTATAGTGTTCACTGTAGGGTGGTCCCGAGATTGCTATAGGGAATACTTCGACCTTGAAAATTATTTATTAAAGAAACATCTGATTGCACATGCGCACAGACGCTTTAAACAAACGTCTCTGAATAACAAAATCAGCTGAAGGGACAAATGACCCAGGCATCCCTACAGTGAGGACTCTGCATACCACCCTTAAACTTAACCTTGTCGGCTATATTTTCGAGAAAACAGTGCCGGTTACCAATCTAGAGTTACTCATCTAGAGATACAAAACCCGCTCATTCTCTCCTCTTCTCCCCATTTTCTTAGGCAGTTAAGGTGCACGCGGGACTACTGGAAATTTTCGGACGTCGCTATCAGATTAACGACGTTGTGGGCGTGTTCTTAGACCTTTACGATCGAACCATTAGTGAGTAAAGAGCCAGCAGGGACCTGAAACCCGCAACAAAATGAAAGACCATCGAGTAACCACCTGTGATTATTTTATTTTCACCATAACCATCTGTAATAATAATATTTTTATTTTTACGAATTTATGGGGTCCAGCCCCATTCGCAGAAGCTAAGGAAATCTCCTTTGGCAACTGCTTAAGGTAAAAATGTTAATAATAATAAGAATATTAAATGTATGTACAAAATGTCTATTTAAATTTGAAAATAAACAAGAGACCTTATTTAGACTGCTGGAATAAAGGGACTTTTCAGTTTCACCTCGGCAGTATAAACAAGGTAATTTCTATTCTATTTCGATGGGACTTTTCATCCACCGTCCACATGTTCAAATAAGGTTACCATTTGCTTTGTTTCCTTTTTCACGTCACTTATCTGTGTTATCCAATGATATAAAATCTCTTGTGTGATACTGATAAGATCGTAAACTTCAGTAGAAAAAGTACATTATTTTTAAATTAAATTTAAAAAATTGTGTCAGCGTTTGAGGACACAGCTATGGACAATTTGGCGTATTGAAATAAATATGCATGTTGTATTGATATGTACTAAAAAAATTGAATCTGTCCAATAAGAAAATTGATAATGTCAGCCTTTGAAGGATCAGTGTGTTTTCATTATTAAGCACTGAGTATGTAGTTATAATAAGACAAAGCTTTTAAGAAGCTCGAGATTTTAATGTCCCTTACTAACTTTACAAGTTGCGATTTCCAAATGAACTTGCGGCCTTAAAGTTAAACAGTTGCTAGAAATTGAACTTGTGGAAACTTATACTTATTTTCAGAAAGAGCATTTTTTTTTTTTTTTTTTACAAAAACGAACACAATACTTCCGATTTCTAACATTAGAAATTTGTCGGAAGTAATAATACTATGGTCTTTTATTTTGTTGACAAAGGGTTCAGGAGAAGGTTGCTAGGTTTCGATTTGTTGCACCACAGTTGCATCTTGGTTTTAACACCTCTATATGTGGCTCTCATTTGCACAAAACTCTTAATATTTGTCTAATGGTTTCTGTTTTAGATCAATGATGATGATGTACATGTTTTCTTTGGTCTCAAATTCATCAATGTTCATTTTCTGTACATAATTTGAATAATCTCGTAATCCATGTTCAATCCTCACACTTGTTACTCACCAATTTTATTCAAACGCGACTAAGGGTGGAATTAATAGACGAATTTGTCATACCTCTGTTGAGTTAAATCGAAGGGCGAAATTAATAGACGTTTTTGTAATACCTCTGTTGGGCTAAGTCACGATTTGAGTACTGTGTAAGATAGGGAAAACCGACGCTAAGCATAAGCAATGACTTAACTTATCGATGTTTTCTATTCGCCCTAAATTTTTAATATTGTTTTGAGGGAAAACCGACTCTAAGCAATGACTTTAGTTATCGATGTTGTCTATTCGCCCTAAATTTTGCATATTGTTTTAAGTGAGGAAAATGTAAGTTATAACTCGAATCTGAAATCGATTTTGTCTATTAATTCCACCCGAAATTTCGATAGTAATTTATGCTGAAAAAATAAAACAAAAATAATTTTACAATTTATATTACTGGGGCTTAAATTTTAGCCAAGCTTACGAAGAACACTACTTTACAGATTTCTTTACAACTTTTAATATTTTACAAACCGTTTCCGCATGGTCATTAAATTGTTTTAGCTAATTATAATGCTAAAACTCTATTAATGCTAAAACTAAATAAATCATGTAAATGATGATGTGAATAGCTTTCTTAAAACACAGTAATGACATCAATATAGTTTCGATAGCTATGAACTACTACAAGAGTTCCTTGCATCCGGGATCACACACATCTATTCTGTTTGAAGTTATGATCTAACCAATAATGGTTGGTTTGTACCTATTTCTTATGCGGTAGTTATCTCTACATATAAAACTCTTACTTCAATGATCACTGAACATAACCAAGAAGTTTTTTTTTCTTCAAATATAAATTCCTTCAATTTTACCTATAGAATTTTACCTAAATTTTCATTCAATTTTACCTAATTTTTTTCTGAATTTTACCTAGAAAATTGTTCAGCCGGCCGATCATGTGATGCCCCCAAAAAATCACGATAATCGACATAAGTAGTACCCTACACTGTCATTCACTCCCCTAGCCCCCCTCCCCCAAACTCACCCCTGTACAAATGCATGCCTTGAATTTGAATTATTACATGTTTTCTCTCTCCAATATCTACTACTGTCTTATTATCTCTCCTAATTTCGCTCTTCCTCTCTCTTTCTCTTCTTCTCTCTTTCTCTTCTTCTCTCTGTTCCTCTCCTATTTTGTCATTCCCTCTCTCTCTGTTTCTCTCCTACTTTTTCTGTCTCCCTCTTTCTCCCACTCTGATCAGTGTCATCATTACCACCTCTCTTTTTCGTCTTCCAATTATCAATTATTATTTATTCTCTAGTTAGTATTACATGTTTCCTCTGTACCCGATTCCTAGACTGTCTTATTATCTCTCCCTCTCTCTTACTCTTTCTCTCTCTCTCTCCCACCCTCCGTCTCTCTTACTTTCTCTCTCTCTCTCTCTCTCCTCCCTCCCTCTCTCTTACACTTTCTCTCCCTTTCTATCTCTCTTTCTCTCTCTCTCTCCGTCTCTCTCTCTCCGTCTCTCTCTCTCTCTCTCTCTCTCTCACTCTTTCATTCTTCCTCCTATTCTGACATCTACCATTACGATACTTTTCTTTCCCCTTCCAACTGTTTTCTCTCTCTAATGAACGTGTTGCCTGTCGCCTCAACTTGTTGCCTGTGCATGTGTTGCCTGTTGCCTGTAGGAGGAGAAGGTGTACAGCGGCTCTGTGGAATCGTTCGGACGGCAGTGGCAGGTGAACGATGTGGTGGGGGTGTTTCTTGACCTCATGGACCGGACTATCAGTAAGACTTTGACCTTCTTGTTTCCTATTATACGTCAATTTCCATGAGGATTACTTAGGACTTTTGGCAATGGTACTCAAAGGCACTAGCTTAGTGGTGTCTCGGTACTCAGTGGTAAAGGCGGCACTCTGTGAATCCAGAGATTACAGATGTCGTGGGTTCGAAACCCAGCTGGGACATGACAAGTTATCCTCCCATTTGGGATTTTTACCACATAATAATGTGTCTTGGGCTTACTGCTGGAATAATGGAACTTTAATAGTCTTAATCGGGCAGTATAAACAAGGCGATATTATTATTATTATACGTGAATTTCTATGTTAATTTCTTAGGAATTTTGGTAATGGTACTCAAAGGCACTTGCATTTATGGAAAAAGTCTATGTATTTAAGAATACGGACATGAATTATTAGAACGTCACCAAATCGCAAACCAAGGTTCGACTTGAGTTTAGAAATAACTTTTTCCAAACTTCCAAAATTAGACAAACCGATGTTGTTTAATTTGTTATTAAACCAGATAACAAAATTATACCCCGAGGTGCGAATGGAGTTTAGAAATGACTTATTTGTTTACTTTCTTACATAGTTAGTTATCATATTTGTGTTAATTTCTTTAGTGATATCACAACTACTCAAACTCGCTTTACTAAGTCCACGCTGAAACCGGGACTTGGACCAACTTCAGGTTACAAGTCCGCCGCCTTATCGATCAAGCTACTAAGGTTGGTACTTTCTTACATAGATCTATTTATTTTGTCAAGATCAATTTCATGGGTTTTACTTGAAAACATGGAGAGCATGGTTTTAATGTAACCCCTTTATAAAACACATTTTTCTATTTATGTGGCATGCTATCTGTACGAAAAATCTGCCGAAGCAATCTCCAAATTAAAAACCTAACAATGAAATTCCTTATTCAATAACTAAAACCTTATTCCAACTCTTTTCTCAAGAGTTGGAATAAGGATTGTAAGAGCGACAAGAAGAAGATACAGAAGTGAAGAGTCTTTGTTAGGATTTGAGTAATAGAGAGAGAGAGTTTATTTAAAAAAAAAAAATCAAAATAATAAATAGTTAAAAACAAAATTACATATATTTTTTTTGTGGAGTAGTAGAGATAAATGAAATAACATTATTTTTCGTCCGCTTTATCATCCTGCCATTTCCCCTCCAACTCTCAAACCTCCAGGTTTCTCCCTGAACGGAGAGCTTCTCATGGACGCCCTAGGAGGGGAGACAACGTTCGCAGACGTCCAGGGAGAGGGGTTTGTGCCCGCCTGCACGCTGGGGGTGGGGCAGAGAGCCAAGCTGACCTTCGGGCAAGATGTGAACCATCTTAAGTACTTCAGCATGTGCGGGCTGCAGGAGGGATATGAGCCCTTCTGTGTGTGAGTTCACATTCCGTCCTGCTTTCGAAATGCAGCGGGTAATGCAGCAAGCGTATTGGGCTCTTTGCCATCAAATATCAAAATGAATTAGGTGTTTCATTTGTAAAAAAAAAAAATATGTAGAGTTGTAAGTCATCATTTATTAAAAATAACATCGTTTTATAGCATGATAAGTGCGAAAAAAAACTTTTGAAATAAAATAACTGTCATAATCCGCAAGTCTCCGTTTCCACCGTCTCACAACACACTGTGATTGGTTATTGTGCTGGGTCAACACGAGCGCATCGGAAGATATATCCCTTACAAAAAACTGTAACTAAATTTTAAATATTTTTTTCTTGTCAGCTGGGGGGATCGATGTCGATTGTCATGGCCACATCGAAAGGCTTGGTGGCTCTGAAGATTGGTGTCATGACAAGATATTTGAGTTTCAAGTTCAGTAAAAATGGCATCACGCCCGAGAAAATCAGGAAGCTTCAGAAAGTTTTGAGTTGTGATGTCTTTCTCTGTTTTTTGTCCAATAAAAAGCAGACGTAATATTTTCACAACATCTAAATAATGTTTGGGATATTTCATAATATGTATTTATTAACCTTATGTGTCTATTTAAATTATTAACTCTTTGACTGCCAGAGCTAATCTTGACATGTTTCCTACCCGGCCAAGCGTTGTACCATGGCCGGGGGGAAAAGTGTACTGGCACAACTCGAGTTGTGCCATGGCAGTCAAAGAGTTAAACCTGGAAAACTATCTGTTTCCCAGGAACATGAAGCGTGCGGTCACGTACTGGTACACGCGTGACCAGCCCATCTTCGAGAACACGGACGACTACTGCTCGGTGATCGACGTGACCCGCATCCCTGCCGGATCCGACTCTCCCCCCTGCCTCAAGATCAGCCACAACACCTTCGAGACCATGGAGAAAGCGAACTGGGAGTTCCTCCGACTCTCCCTACCCGTCACCTGCATGTCCATGTTCATTGAGTGAGTCGCTCAGTTTGTATGTTCATTGAGTCGCTCAGTTTGTATGTTGATTGAGTGAGTCGTTCAGTTTGTATGTTCATTGAGTGATTCGCTCAGTTTGTATGTTCATTGAGTGAGTCGCTCAGTTTGTATGTTCATTGAGTTAGTCGCTCAGTTTGTATGTTCATTGAGTTGTTCAGTTTGTTTGTTCCACTGAGATCATATAACATAGAGGGAACCCGATGTATCAAGATTTGCGTCCAAGAGGGACCATCAGCTGATTTCAAAATCAGTGCCGTAGTTGTAGTAATTTTTCTCTCGCGAAAGAGTGTGTACCTAAACTACCTCATTCTTGTAAAATAATATTTTTACTTTATTCATACTTACCTATCAGTTACTTTTTTCTTTGCTTCCACTTTTACTTTCCTTATTTTCTACTTATTATGTAGTAATATAAGATTTGGTATCTGATGTGAAAATTAAGGATGTTTAGATATCCGCCACTGCATGAGGTAAACAAAAAATTCATATAAATTGAACCAATCAGAAGCCGGGATTTGTTGAAAGAGGGACCATCAATCAGCTGTTCACAGTTGGACGCATAAATTTGTTCAACTCGAGATAGGTAAGGTTCCCTCTATGTTATATATTATGATCTCAGTGATGTTCATTGAGTGAGTCGTTCAGTTTGTGTGTTCATTGAGTCGCTCAGTTTGTATGTTGATTGATTGAGTCGCTCATTTATAATATTAATAACACTCTTTAGTGGAAGGTTAATGCTCAAAGCATTTTCTACCATCTAACCCTCAAAGTCTTTTTATTATGTGGTCACAAACTCAAATTAATGAGGAAAAATTCATGCACTGCGTGGGATTCAAACCAACGGATCCCTACGCTACCTGGATTACCAGACCAGCGTGTAAACCACTGACTACCAGTTAACTATTTAATATGGAACTAATGTTGGTCTGATTTTCCAGCGAGAATGAGAAGCAGAGGCGGTGGAAGGAGATCCGGAACCGACAGCAGATTCTGATGATGGAGGCGGTTCAGGACACAACTCCCGCTCATATTGAACAGATTATGAAGTCCGGATTTTCCATGAGTGATATCAAAGGTACACAATTCAAATTGGTATAAAAATATGGAGGTATAAAAAATCAATACCAACAAAGTAATGTCTGAGTAATTATTTGTTATAATAAGGTTCATATTAGAAATCTAAAGTAATGTTTATTCAATATTTTATAAAACTAGGATTCTTTAAATTTTCACTCACCGACTCGAGTTTCGCTTAATGAATTTTACTTTTATGACCTTAGAAATTTTACTCTGGTATTTATTGTAGTTTTAATAGGGTTGGCGTTACGAAGGGCATCCAGACGTAAAATGAAGAAATAGGAGTGCCAGAACTAAGCAACCTGAACCATGAGGAATAGGTGATGCCGACCCCAAGTAGGTTTGAGGAAAGGCAAAGTGAAAGGAGAAGAGGATATTTATTTTAATTTTAGTTATAATATCTATTAAACATTATATATATATTTCAACCTTCCTGTACATCAACAGGTTGCCATATGACAAAGGATACCTTATAAAACTTTTTAAAACAATATACTAATTAAAACATTAAACATTTCTTGACTAGTTTCCAATCATTTTCAATTCGACTTCTTCTATAATATTTATTGTGTTGATGTTGATTGTTGAGATTTTCTTTTCATCTATATAAGTGAGATCTTACAATTGCAATTGAGGAGCGTATAGTGTGCTGCAATATTATTTTCATGACTTTTTGAGGGAAGTTTTATTTACAATAGGTAACATAGAATATATACATGGAAATTGAAATTAACAAAACAAAACTTGATCAAAGGCGGTGCTAATGCCAACGCATAACTACGTTCTTTTCATTGTGTATGTATTTATGTTTATTGTGATTTGATTCGTAAATACACAATTGAGGCGGCCGCTGGAAAAAGGGCACATAAATGAAAAACACGTTTTGAGATAAACGAGTTTAAAGTTTTCAAAGTTAAATAACTTATCTATGAGTAGTATTACGGTATTTTCGTACAGGGAAATTATTTTCACCATACGCTTTTTTCTTAAAAACACATATTTGTTTTACTTAATATCTAAGTTAAATCCAAATTATAAACAATTTAAAAAATCCTCTTATGTGCCCTTTTTCCACCTATCGAAGTTTTTCAAATAAAAATAACGATTTATCATCAGAAAAAACAGGTATTTATTGCCAGAAAACTAGAAAAAGGCTTAGGGTTGTATGCAGAGTCCTCACTGTAGGGATGCCTGGGTCATTTGTCCCTTCAGCTGATTTTGTTATGCAGACACGTTTGTTTAAAGCGTCTATGCGCATGTGCAATCAAACGTTTCTTTAATAAACAATTGTCAAGGTCGAAGTATTCCCTATAGCAAGCTCGGGACCACCCTACAGTGAACCCTATAGGGATTACAAAATCGTCTCTGCATACCAGCCTTACAAACACATTAGGTAGCATTCAAAAATCTTTCAGAACTTATTTATTATTTGAGATATTGAGTTGAAATTTTGTGAGGAAGTACAAAACAACATCCCTGAAAAGTTACGGGTATATGCCCTTTTTCCAGCGGCCGCCTCAATTAGAATAATATGGCCCAGTTTTAAATTTCAGTTTTATCACTTTCGTAATCCTTGTCTCTTCCCCTGATGACGTCACAGGTTTGTCTCGGGGCTACTCGGAGGATGCGGCGGAAACGGACGACCTGATTCTGGTGAACGGAGGTTCTCCCCCCTCCCGCGCCAAGAACAAACCCTCTCGGCCTCCCCGCAAGGGCTCCCTCCCCCGCAATGAGGAGATGCAGCTCGGAGGAGGCAACATGGATGGAGGTGATAATAAATTAAATATGTACACTGTCGAACCTGGATATAAGACAACATAATAAATAAATAAATCCATAATAAATAAGAACAGAGCAGAAAAAATCCTGCCCCGTTGGGGATTGAACCCAGGTCACCGTGCGTGCAATGCCTAGCGCGCTAACTCACTCGGCCACGGTGACTTTATACATAATGGACCAGAATTTTTTTCTCATATCTAGGTTTCTCTTAAAAAAGAGGTTATTTTCCCTTAGAGATAGGTCAATTAGACCTGTAGCCCGTTCCAGAATGACTCTCCGCTCTCATATTCTCCAAATATCTCTTTTCAACTGTCACACAACACAATCTAATTGGTTCACTTGAACGCAATAACCAATCACAGTGCGTTGTGTCACGGTTGAAACGGAGATTCGAGGATTTTGAGAGTGGAGAGTGTTTCTGGAAATCAAACAAAAAGATCTATTACCTCCAAGTAAAGAACTTTGAACGAGCTAGACTCCGTTGTGTGATGGTTGTGACTACTGCTAACGATCCAGAGGTCATGAGTTCAAAATCTAAGTTGGGCAGAATTTTCTAACAAAACAAAAAAAATGTCGCTTCCCTATGTAAAGAAAGTGTTAGCTTGATATGCACGGCCTAACCTAGGCTAAGTGAGGTTAATCTGAGTAGTTGGTGCGTTTCAAAGGGGGAAAACCCCCGTCATCTATCTATTTTATATGTTCTATTGTATTATTTGTGGTGTTTTTCAACTTTATAGTTATATACCGACCTAAGTAGCTTGATCGATAAGGTGGTAGACTTGTAACCTGGAGGTCGGTGGTTCAAGTCCCGGTTTCAGCGTAGATTTAGTAAAGCGAGTTTAAGTAGCTGTGATATCACGAAAGTGATTAACACAAATATGCTAACTTTTTTCTTTTTTAACTTTATAGCTCTTATACTCCCGTACACCGGGTATTTATTAAAAAAAATTTTTTTATTAAATATACACCACTCCCGTCATGAATTAATAGATACCAGTCTAATGCTACGAAATATTCTCAGGCAAGCTGCACAGATCCACGAGTGAGCTGGACCTCAACAGATACAACGCGCCTTCCATTCTCATTCAGGACGCCAAGGATGACAAGAAGAAGACCAGAGGACGATCCCCCTTCAGGTATTTGGTATTTATTTTTATTGTGAGAATATACAGAAATGCATGAACACAATGTTACAGAGAAGTAGAACAAAAGACAAAAAATACAGATAAGATGACATAAAATAAAACAAACAAAGAAAAAAAAAAAAAAAAAAATGGCGGGTTAATTTGTATAAAAAATGGGATTGTTTAAATAAGCATTTAAGGAGGGTTCCATCATCATACGGTTCCGGGATCTCCTACGTCTTCTGAGGATAGGATTTTAGTGGATAAAAATCCCACACCCCAGGGAGTGAGGTGGCTGGGTGTCTTCAGAAGATTTTCCTATCCTTATAAAAAAGAGAGGACTGACTACATCACCCAAGAGTCCTTCTCCGATTTTTTTATGGAGCTTTTTCAAATACTAGTTTACTATAAAATAATTATAAAAAGCTCACAGAGCTCACATGTTTCGCTTACTCAGGCTTTTTCTACTCGTTTCTTTATGTTTATCTACTCCTGTCTTTATCTACTTCTTTATTTATCTACTCCTTTCTTTATCTACTCCTTTCTTTATCTACTCCTTTCTTTATCTACTTCTTTATTTATCTACTCCTTTCTTTATATACTCCTTACTTTATCTACTTCTTTCTTTATATACTTCTTTCTTTATCTACTCCATTCTTTATCTACTTTTTTATTTATCTACTCCTTTCTTTATCAACTTTTTTTATTTATCTACTCCTTTCTTTATCTACTCCTTTCTTTATATACTTCTTTCTTTATCTACTCCTTTCTTTATCTACTCCATTCTTTATCTACTTTTTTCTTTATCTACTCCTTTCTTTATCTACTTTACGGTAGCTCAGTAGTAAAGGCGGCACTCTGTGAATCCACAGGTTCCAGAGGTCGTGTGTTCGAAACCCAGCCGGGACATGACAAGTTATCCTCCCATTGGGATTTTTACCACATAATAATATGTCTTGGGCTTACTGTTGGAGTAATGGGAATAGTCCTAATCGGGCAGTATAAATAAGGCGATATTGTTATTATATTATTAGTATTATTTCTTTATCTACTCCTTTCTTTATCTACTTCTTTATTTATCTACTCCTTTCTTTATCTACTCCTTTCTTCATCCACTCCTTTCTTTATCTACTCCTTTCTTCATCTACTCCTTTCTTTATTTACTCCTTTCACCGACCCCATTAGCTTGATTGATAAGGCAGTGGACTAGTAACCTGGAAGTTGGTGGTTCAAGTCCCGGTTACAGCGTAGTTTTAGTAAAGCGAGTTTGAGTAGTTGTGATATTACGAAAGTGATGAACACAAATGAATCGTGATATGCAAAAAGGGCTTCAGTCAGTAAAAATTCAAACTGGAGATAAGTTCACCAAAAATTATTTTAATACTCTGCCGATCTTTCTATACAAAAAGGGTCTCTGTGACATGCACCTTCATTAAAATAAAAAGAACTCAGTGTAGATGTTTTATGCAAAAGAGACCTCAGTCAATGTTTTTCTGGAAGGTTTTTTTTAATTTCCCAACGACAAGGAGATGTTGACTGAAGACCTTTTTGCATATAACGATTCAAATATGATAACTTTTTTTTTTTTTTACTCCATTCTTTATCTACTTCTTTCCGTATTTCTCCACTCCTTTCTTTATCTACTCCTTTCCGTATTTCTCCAGATTTTTCGGGCGGAAGCGGGATGCGAGCGCGGAGAAGGGCAAGTCCAGGACCCCGGAGCCTCAGGGCAACGGCATGCTGAGCCCCATGAGTATGATGAGCTCCCGCCTGAGTAGCCCCAGGTCGGGCCAGCCAGGCAGCACGAGGACCCCCAACATCAAGGTGTCCACGGTGAGTACTGCGTTCACTGGTAGTCGACTGGTTAACACGCTAGTCTGGTAAGGGTTGGGTGGAAGAACCCCGGGCAATAACCCCGCCACAGGCAATAACCCCGCCCTTTAGGTAGGACATTATTGTTATTTTCACAGGCAATAACCCCGCCCTTTAGGTAGGACATTATTGTTATTTTCTTTTTTTTACTTATATATTTTGTCATTTGTTTGTTTGTTTGTTTTTTTTTTCTTTTCTTAATTTTATACTGTTACCTGTACTTTGTCCTCCTAATAAAGCTTTAAAAAAAAAATCCAGATAGTGTAGGGATCCGTTGGTTCGAATCCCACCCAGTGCATGCATTTTTCCTTATTAATTTGAGTTTGTGGTTGTGGCCACATAATAATATAACTCTGAGGGTTGGGTGGTAGAAAATGCTTTGAGCATTAACCTCGCCTGGTGGTTACCTTCCACTAAAGAGTGTTATTATTATTCGTTCGGGCCAGAAGGACAAATCAAATGTTTTCGAAACAATTTGAATATAAAAACACATGTCGTTGCTAAGTGGCCATTTGAAAGCCAAAAAAAAATATCATCAAATTATTTCGATATTTATTTGTTTTACCAAGTTTTACCAACTAGAAAAGAAAATTACTATATGAAATGAAACTAACCCACAAAAGAACATGACTGTAACCCCTTAGTGTGGGGTAGTAGCCTTAGATATGTATTACCTCTATTATGTACAATTATAAATGCAAATAAATTACAAGTTCTAACTGAGTCAGTTCTAACTGAGAGCTCATAAAATTTCATTCAAATGTTTTATTAATGTTTTCCAATACAAAACTGGTTGAACGTAAGTCAAAATATAAAAGCACATAGCGACGGTACCTACTTACTTTTCTTAATCTGAATTGTTTATAAATTAAAGCTTAACGATAATAACATTCCCAGTAAATTTAAATGATCATAAATGCCGACCTCCGTGGCTCAGTGGTTAAGAGCATGGGTTACTGACCCGGAGGTTGCGGGTTCGAATCCCGGCCGGAGCGAAAAGTTCTGACCGACATTTTTCGTTTCCGGAATGGCATGGATGTAAAGGTAAAGTGCCCTGAAGTAATGCGAAAGCGGTTCCGGGCACAACTACCTTAAAAAAAAATAATAATAATAATAATAATCATAAACTCATTTTTTTCCCTTAAATATTATATGTCAAGAAAATGTGTCAAATAAAATAATAATAAAAAAAAGCTTGTAGGGCTCGCAAGTTCCCGATGAGTCTTCATGACCATTACCGTCATGATTTTATTTTTTCGAATTCATTTGGACAAATAAATATGTGCACTGGTAGTCAAGTGGTTAACGCGCTAGTCTGGTAATCCAAGTAGCGTAGGGATCCGTTGGTTCGAATCAAAACCAGTGCACGAATTTTTCCAAATTAATTTGAGTTTATGACCACATAATAATGATACTCTGAGGGTTAGGTGGTAGAAAATGCTTTGAGCATTAACCTCGCCTGGTGGTTACCTTCCACTAAAGAGTATTATTATTATTATTATTAAATAACTTCACCCACATTTTTCTCCTCCAGTCGGACCTCAAAATCGTGTCCCCGCCTGTGCCGGACCGTACGCCCACGGGTCCCAAGCAGATGACCGGCACCTCACTCGCCGGCTCCGGCGTCGAAACCATCGGCAACGAAATGTTCGACGCCGACTGTCTGCGGCTCATCAACGAGTATTTCTACGGCGTCCGGATCTTCCCCGGCCAGGACCCCACACACGTGTACGTGGGCTGGGTCACGACCCAGTACCACCTGCACAGCAAGGAGTTCAACCAGACCCGGGTCCGGAAGGTGACCGTGTCGGTGGTGGATGAGTATAACCGGATCACAAGCAGGTGGGTGGTGGATGAGTATAACCGGATCACAAGCAGGTGGGTGGATGAGTATAACCGGATCACAAGCAGGTGGGTGGATGAGTATAACCGGATCACAAGCAGGTGGGTGGATGAGTATAACCGGATCACAAGCAGGTGGGTGGTGGATGAGTATAACCGGATCACAAGCAGGTGGGTGGATGAGTATAACCGGATCACAAGCAGGTGGGTGGATGAGTATAACCGGATCACAAGCAGGTGGGTGGTGGATGAGTATAACCGGATCACAAGCAGGTGGGTGGATGAGTATAACCGGATCACAAGCAGGTGGGTGGATGAGTATAACCGGATCACAAGCAGGTGGGTGGTGGATGAGTATAACCGGATCACAAGCAGGTGGGTGGTGGATGAGTATAACCGGATCACAAGCAGGTGGGTGGATGAGTATAACCGGATCACAAGCAGGTGGGTGGTGGATGAGTATAACCGGATCACAAGCAGGTGGGTGGATGAGTATAACCGGATCACAAGCAGGTGGGTGGTGGATGAGTATAACCGGATCACAAGCAGGTGGGTGGATGAGTATAACCGGATCACAAGCAGGTGGGTGGTGGATGAGTATAACCGGATCACAAGCAGGTGGGTGGTGGATGAGTATAACCGGATCACAAGCAGGTGGGTGGTGGATGAGTATAACCGGATCACAAGCAGGTGGGTGGATGAGTATAACCGGATCACAAGCAGGTGGGTGGTGGATGAGTATAACCGGATCACAAGCAGGTGGGTGGATGAGTATAACCGGATCACAAGCAGGTGGGTGGTGGATGAGTATAACCGGATCACAAGCAGGTGGGTGGTGGATGAGTATAACCGGATCACAAGCAGGTGGGTGGTGGATGAGTATAACCGGATCACAAGCAGGTGGGTGGTGGATGAGTATAACCGGATCACAAGCAGGTGGGTGGTGGATGAGTATAACCGGATCACGAGCAGGTGGGTGGATGAGTATAACCGGATCACAAGCAGGTGGGTGGTGGATGAGTATAACCGGATCACAAGCAGGTGGGTGGTGGATGAGTATAACCGGATCACAAGCAGGTGGGTGGTGGATGAGTATAACCGGATCACGAGCAGGTGGGTGGATGAGTATAACCGGATCACAAGCAGGTGGGTGGTGGATGAGTATAACCGGATCACAAGCAGGTGGGTGGTGGATGAGTATAACCGGATCACGAGCAGGTGGGTGGATGAGTATAACCGGATCACAAGCAGGTGGGTGGTGGATGAGTATAACCGGATCACAAGCAGGTGGGTGGTGGATGAGTATAACCGGATCACAAGCAGGTGGGTGGATGAGTATAACCGGATCACAAGCAGGTGGGTGGTGGATGAGTATAACCGGATCACGAGCAGGTGGGTGGATGAGTATAACCGGATCACAAGCAGGTGGGTGGTGGATGAGTATAACCGGATCACAAGCAGGTGGGTGGTGGATGAGTATAACCGGATCACAAGCAGGTGGGTGGATGAGTATAACCGGATCACGAGCAGGTGGGTGGATGAGTATAACCGGATCACAAGCAGGTGGGTGGTGGATGAGTATAACCGGATCACGAGCAGGTGGGTGGGAAAGAATATAGATTTTTTTTAAATAATAATTATTATTTTTAAAAAGGTTGAGTGGAAGAGATTGCCATGGGCGATAACCCCGCCTTTTAGTTAGGACATATGTGTGTATAATATATATTGATCTATTACTTCAGATAAATTTCTAATATTGGAAATTGGAAATATTTTTTTCTTCATTTTTATTGTTTCCATCTATTCTTTTCTTTGTTATTGTTATTTGTACTATACATATGTCTCTTGTCTAATAAAGATTTTGATAGTAATAATAAAAATAAACTACCATTTCGAGGCACTAACGAGAACTAGTATATTATATACGTACCATCAACGCGGGCTGAATGAGATCCAACTTATGAAATAGAATTTTAACTAAGATAAGAGAAGACCATCACTTTGGGACCATTATATCTCGGATAAGTGACAGTCTTAATCTTGGTTGTAATCTTATAATTTGAACCCTCGTGATGTTGCCTATTCTCCGCCCCACTCAGGCTGGGTAAGGTTTATGGGAGGAGCTCGTTTGTGATTTTTTTAAAAAAAATCCGACCAAATCTTTACCTCGCTGGCCGTTGTTCATTTTCATTGATCTAACGAAAACTGGGATATTGAATGAACGTACCGTCAACATTGGCATCTGACATTTCAGTTTTATTTTATTACTTTATTTTATTTCTAAGGAAATTTCTTTTTTTACTCAAATTTCTTTCCTCTCTCACCAATCTTAGTACCTTAATCAACATAGCGCGGCGGCGGACTTGTAAGCTGGAGGTCGGTGGTTCGAGTCCCAATTTCGGTAAAAAAAAAGACGGAGCAAAAATATATTTTTTTTAAAAAAAGGAACACAATATTTCCGATGTTCTAATATTACAAATTTGTATGAAATAATAGTAGTTGGGACTTGAGTAGTTGGGACATCACGAAAGTGATTTAGGACATAACTTCAACTTCATTCTCTTTTTTTTTTCTTGTATATTTGCTTAATCTTTTTGTTTTTCTTTATATTTCATTGTATTCTATTGTATGTATTTTTTGTTCTACGTAATAAAGCTTTCTATATTAAAATAATAAATGAGATAACTTTAACTTATTGCTTCCCCTCTCCAGTGTGGACAGACAGAGCTGCTACATGGTACGGGCAGACGAGCTGTACAACCAGGTGTCCAATGATGCCTCGGGCAAGAGTGCCTCCCAGGGCATGTTCATTGGGTGTTTCCTCGACACTGCTACCGGCATGATGACTTTCACCTGTGAGGGCAAGGAGACTTCCTACCGATTCATGGTGAGTTAGTGGAACATGAGACAGTCATAAGGTGCTTCCATGGTGAGTTAGTGGAACTTGAAACATCATAGGGTGTTTGCATGGTAAGTTATTGGAACATGAAACAGTCATAGGGTGTTTCCATGGTGAGTTTAGTGGAACATGAAACATCACAGGGTGTTTCCATGGTGAGTTAGTGGAACATGAAACATCATAGGGACTAGGGTGCTTCCATGGTGAGTTAGTGGAACATGAAACACTCACAGGGTGTTTCCATGGTGAGTTAGTGGAACATGAGACAGTCATAAGGTGTTTCCATGGTGAGTTAGTGGAACATGAAACATCATAGGGTGCTTCCATTGTGAGTTAGTGGAACATGAAACATCATAGGGTGTTTGCATGGTGAGTTAGTGGAACATGAAACATCATAGGGTGTTTGCATGGTGAGTTAGTGGAACATGAAACATCATAGTGTGTTTCCTCGACACTGCTACCGGCATGATGACTTTCACCTGTGAGGGCAAGGAGACTTCCTACCGCTTCATGGTGAGTTATCGGAACAAAGCAGCTACTCTTTTTCCTCACGAGTATGAATGGACTTCGAACATCCTAAGAACAGAGCCGAAAATTCCAACTCCGCTGGGATTCGAAACCAGTTCACCGTGCTTGCAAGCCAAGTGCACTGCCCACTAGGCCACGGTGACTACTTTTTATGGTGAGTTATTAGGCTGTTGTGATTATCAGCCTGTTTGTTACCTAATATTCACAACAGTTGTGACAATGACACAAAAGCAAAGCATCTTCTTCTTTCAGTTTGTCTTTTCCTAAACCTAGTGGCTTTTTTTTATTTTATTTCAAAATATGAGTGTTTCACAGCCTTTTGCCGCTACAACAACAATATATGTATACAACTATAAATGTGGAATTCAATATTTTTCAGATGGAACCAGATACCAAACTGTTCCCAGCTATATTCGTGGAGGCAACCAGCAAGGAGATCCTACAGATAGAACTGGGTAGGACAAGCACCACCCTACCCCTGTCGGCCGCTGTACTGCAGAACTCCGAGCGACACGTTATTCCTCAGGTATTATTTGCTACTTTATCACATAGTCATTTATTCATTAATTTATCTATTTATGTAATTACTATACGCCAGCCTCCGTGGCGTAATGGTTGTGAGTACTGTCCGTAGGCCAGACATACCGAGTTCGATCCCCAGTTAGAGCAGACTTTTTCTGCTCCCTCCAAACACGTAACGCTGTCATTTCCGGCCCTACCCAGGCTGGGTGAGGTTTATGTGAGTAGCTAGTACGATTCCCAGCGAATGGATAGTAACAACCCCAGTTCCTCATATCGATCTCAGTAGAATATACCTTGTTTATATTGCCGAGGTAAGACTGAAAAGTCCCTTCACTCCTGCAGCAGGTCTTATACAGGGTGAGCATAAAGTCTCACCCCACCCCTCGTATCTCGAGAATGGCTGAAAATACAAGAAAACGCAAAAACCCGTATTCCTTAATTTTTGGAGGGATTAATTTTCAGCCAATTTTTTTTTGCCTACACGACCCCAGTCAGGCTGGGCATGGACCAACTTTAAAATCTTAAATAGAATGGTATGTCTTGTGGCAATTGTGGCATATTGTTTTAAAAGTCTCATAGAGAGAAGTTCATTACAACAAATTTCAGTGAACTACGACTTACCGTTCTCGAGATAAAGGGTCGAACGTCCTGCGTAATATCCATATATTTTGACCTATAACTCGTTAACCGTAAATTATAGAAAAATGAAATTTGTTGATAATAACTCCTTATGACAAGCCCTGTCGAAAAAAGTATATCTCGACATACTCTGTTGAAATTAGTTTCTGGTCGGTTTCGTCAGTCAGCCGGACGAACAGGGCGAAAAATTTTAACGAAAAAACAAATCAAGTTTTAACTTGTTCGAAAGTTCTTGCCATAAGGAGTTTTTTTTTTTTTAATTTTAAATTAATTAACGGGAACTACCCATTTTTCACAATTTCCCTATCTTATTCTAATATAAAATAAAACTTAGGTCTAGTAAAATAAAACAGTTTCTAAAACTAAGGTTAAAAAAAAAAGGAAACCTAAAGGTTGGCTCTACGCATCGGTCTTACGGATGGAAACAAGGTCCTGAAGTTTGATTTTTAGTGATGTAGGAGTCTCATGAAGAACATTTATATTGTAAGGAGGATTTGCTAAGATGTTGCATAATGTCATGCATCTATTTAATGGACTATTCTGTGCGATATTAGTCTTACTAGTCATGGTGGTGAAAATATTTTTATTGCGCGTATTTTTTAAGTTTGTACGATAAGTAATTTGAGACTGAATATCAGCACAATTTATTTCGTTTTTGATGGTTTTTATGAGAAACATGACATCAGCAACATCTCTCCTGTGTTGTAAGGTTTGTAAATTAAAAGTTTTCATGAGCTCCTGAAAATTAACATGTTTTGATGTATGATGTACTTTGAAACTCAACAATCTCAAAAACTTTCTCTGGACTTTCTCAAGTTCATCTATATGAACCTGATATCTGGGGGACCAGAGAGTTGAACAATATTCCAGAGAAGATCGAACCAGTGAACAATAGAGGGTCTTCAGAGTTGCAGGGTTTTTGAACTCCCTGGTATTCCTAAAGAGAAATCCCAGGTTTCTAAACGCTCTACCGCTCACCTGCTCATAATGATTGTTGAACTTCAAATCATGATTCATAATAACACCCAGATCTTTAACTTGATTAACTCTATTTAGTTCTTGGTCATGGATGGAATAATTAAATACAAGAGGTTGGTGTTTACGATGGTAAGTAATGGTTAAACATTTATCGACATTCAGAACCATCCTATTATCCCCACACCACGAGACCAACGCGTTAAGAGCCGATTGCAGCGCCACATAGTCGGCAGGACCATTCACCACTGAGGATATGCGAAAATCGTCCGCGAACAGCCAACTAGACACGTTTTGCACAGATTGTAAGATATCATTAATGTAAATATTAAAAAGACAACCCGAGAGGTGCCCACCTTGTGGACAGCCTGAGTTAACTTCAAAGGGGTGGGACATGACATTACTATATCTAACAATCTGTGTTCGATTAGAAAGGTAGCTGAAGAACCAGGAAAGAAGAGGATCGGAAATGCCTATTGCTTGTAGTTTAGAGCATAGAATGTTGGTATTTACTTTATCAAATCCGGCGGAAAAATCTGTATACACGGCGTCTACTTGAAGGTTTTGTTCAACAGAATGAGTTAGGTGCTGATAGAATGATATAAGATTAGAATTTGTAGATTTGTTCTTCATAAACCCGTGTTGATTATCAATTATGATGTCTTGAAGTACCTTCCTGATTTCATGGTATACCAACATTTCTAATAGTTTAGGGATCGAAGATATTTTAGCAATAGGTCGATAGTTTCTAATCTGATTCTTCTTACCTTTCTTATAAATTGGAGTCACGTACGATGTTCTCCACTCAGTAGGGAAAGTCCCAGTACTAAGGCTAAGATTAAAAATGTTGGTGAGCGGACCCGCCAGCTCTGCCGCACATTCTCTCAATATGATTGACGGAATATTGTCAGGCCCACACGATGTAATTAAGGGTAGTTTGGACATTTTTTGGTAAACATAATTTTTATTCAGGCTTATTTCAGTTAATGGGGGATCTAAACATCGATCATAAATTATCTGATTAGGTACAATGTGTTCTTTACTGTAGACACTGGAGAAGTGCATTGCGAATAAATTAGCACTTTCCTGGGAATTATTAGCCTGTTTATCATCATAGCACATTGCATCAGGAAGATCTAAATTTTGTTTTTTACTATTTATAAATTTATAAACTTTTCTTGGGTCCTTTTTTATCTGCTTTTCCGCTGATATTACATATTGTTGATATGATGAGTGAGATAATGATTTACATTCACGGCGGATTTGTACAAACTGAGAATAAATTAATGGCGAGTTTGTAATCTTGAAATTTTTATGAAGAATCTTCTTCAAAAGTACTTTGTCCTTTAATTCCTGAGAGAACCAAATGGGGAATTTAAAATTGTCAACGGTAGTAGTTTTAGGAACGAATTGGTTTAGGCCAATTTTTAATGTATCGTAAAAAAATCCTCAGTTGATTCTCTAAAGAAGGACCGTCGTTAAGAAGAAGATTTTCAAGATTTACACAAGTGAGATATTCTCGCAATGAATTAAAGTCTGTTTTACGAAAAGAAAATATTTGTCTTTTATTGCTTGGTAATGAAGTCTTATGATTCGCCTTAATATTGACTGAAATTAATAGTGGAGGGTGATGGCTATCCACAGGTAACAATACATCGTGCGGGTTACTGACAACCACCGAATTACAGTTAAGAAAAACAAGGTCAAGAATTTTACTAGAGGAGTTACGAATAAAATTATACTGATTCAGGCCATAATACAAAGCACTGTTTATCAAAATGTTAGAAGATTGAGATGAACATTCATGAGTGAGATGATTAGAATTTTCCACTAAGGTCCAGTTAAGAGAAGGTTGATTGAAATCTCCTGTAAGTAATATGATACTGTCTAAGTTTGATGAAAGAGCACTGTCAAGAAGGTCGACATATGTTTGATATAGTTCAGGTCTGGAACTGGGTGGTATATATACTGTGTTAAGTAATAGAGATGTTTTGTTTATCTGAACTTTAATAAACACAGTTTCGATTTTATCATTAAAAATATTAATAAGTTGGCAAGGATACTTTTTCTTTATTGCTATCAAAACCCCACCTCCTTCCTTATTGGGAGTTATAGTTTCACGATCACATCTGAAAATATGAAAATCATCAAGACCAAGTTCTGCATCATGTATGCAGCCCTTAAGCCAAGATTCAGTAAATACAATGGCATCGTAATCAACTAGCGGGACAGCACAAACTAGTTCTTTTAATTTTGTTCTTATTCCTCTAACATTTTGATAATACACCCTAAAAGCGATATCAACTGGATGGCAATCGGAAGGTTTCAAAGTGATTATGTTACTGAAGTTCGGCCTGGATCTATGAAATTTTTATTTTGAGGTTTGTTTATTCCCGGTGAAACAGTGGGTATCGGGCTGCTATGGACTAATGTGTTTGAAAATAATGTACTATTATTTGATATGTGAGCTAGTCTATAATAATTGGGTGAACTGTTGGGATCAGTACTAATCAATTTATTAATATGAACAGGCAGATTTGGTGAATCTAATATTGTCTGCGCATAATCACTAGAATGAAAGACTTTATGAGGCGTTATTTCAGGAAACATTTGAGTATAGTTATGAGAGTCAGCGGAAAATGTAGACTCTTCTATATGTACTTTTTTAGCATCCGAAAGTTGAGTTGGAGTTGGATCATGATTTTCCAAATCAATCAAATTTTCGCAAACGAAAGTATAAGGTTCATTAACTAACTTGGGTGTATTTGGTATGGCTTTAATAGCTGGATAGAGATTGTTGTAAATTTTTTTACACAATTTAGTTTTGCCATTTTTGTTTAGATGCAGACCATCAGCAGCATAATCACCCCGTTTTAAAAAATTTGTTGAATTAATAAAATGGATATTGTTGGTTTTAGATTTAATGTAACTTCTGACTTTAGTATTAAATCTCTGAATATGGTAATTAAGTTTCTTTCTATCGTATCTGAGAGGAACTTGGATTAAATACAACTTATCACAATGTTTGAACTTCAAAAGAATATCATCCAATGCTCTCTGAACCGTCTCCCACTGTGCAGAGCAAATATCATTGGTTCCGCAGAATAGCACCACTCGATCATTACTAGATGGAAAGTTTGGGTTGTTTGGCTGCTGGGTATGAATCTCACAGGCTACCTCACGCAGCCCGGCTCCGGGTTTGAAGAACGCCTTCACTGAACAATCACGTGGTAGGAGAGATGACAGCTCATCACGCAATCCTCTCACGTGACTATCACCATAGATGAAGCATGTGAACTTGCCGGTAGGGGGACTCGAACAAGAATTCTTAGAGTTGCATAGAAAGTTCGATTGTAGAGGTGGACTAATATTGGTTTGCCGTTGGAGAAGGGACTCTAGTGTTAAAATATGGCATTTCAAATTATTGATTTCTAGTTGCTGTTCATTTATTTTATTTAACAGGTCTTCATTAATTAGCAATGATTGTTCAATCTTATCAGTTTGAGTACCTACAGTACCTACTGAGGCTATCTGTGTGGGAGTACCTACTGGTGATTCATTTTCAATGAAATCATTGTTTGAATGAGTGACAGGTTGACTATCATTAGACCCAGGTTTAGAACTAGTTTTAATTGTCTGGGTTACCTGAGTATTAGAATATATCTGTGTTATGTCTATGTTATCATTATTACTAGATGTCGATGAAGAGGCGACTTGTGTTTGGTGTTTTGTATCACAATTTTTTTCTGAGTTCGGTAAATTTTCCTCTTGGTCAAGGGTTTTTAGATTATCTGTATTATTTACTGGTTCAATAGAAAAAGAAACTCTTTTTTTAGTTTTAGATAGTTCCTTACTAGCACTTTTTTGTGTGGTTTTAATAGTTCGGGATCTAAGCTTCATGGGTTGGACTGGTGAATGGTTCATATGTTCAAGGTTTGAGTTGATTATTTTACTTTTCTTTTTATCTAATGTTATATTGGCACCACAATTGTTATGCATACACTCATATGTGTATTTGTCATTGTCAGGTTGAGAAGACGCACAGTAATATGTATTATTTTTATATATAACCGCTGACTTATTGCGATCTTGAAATTTTAAGGTTGTATTCATGATATTAGCGAAGAGATGTTTTAGAAAATGTGAATCTTACAGTATTTACTATTGATCCGGGTATCGACACAAAACGTAGAAATGACACACAGCGTAGAAAAAAAAAAGTATCACAACGTAAAAAAAACACAAAGTATAGAAAACATTAAACACATATTATCACAGCAGTTTACTTTGAATATTGTTAGCATCAAAGCTATGTTAACACGAACCGCCGCGCCGGTCCGCCGGTTATCGATAAACTTGCATATGGCAATTATGACATGTTTACTGACTCGTTAATCAAAATAATTTATTTAATTTTTAAATGTCAATAAAAAATACTTCTTCTTTATAAAAAAAATATTTAGATATATTATTTTGCACAAAAAATCAAAGGCTTTTATATACTATTAATATCAAATTATTGTATTCGGAGAAACAGTTGAATTGAAATAATTTTAAATTGAGAACTATAAATTTACGATAGTAGACACGACGTTGCTTCAGTGAATAGAATGGAGTTATTATCAACAAATTTCATTTTTCTGGAATTTACGGTCAACGAGTTATAGGTCAAAATATATGGATATTACGCAGGACGTCCGACCCTGTATCTCGAGAACGGTAAGTCGTAGCTCACTGAAATTTGTTGTAATGAAATTCTCTTTATTAGACCTTTAAAACAATATGCCACAAGACATACCATTCTATTTAAGATTTTAAAGTTGGTCCATGCCCAGCCTGACTGGGGCCCTGTAGGCAATTTTTTTTTGGCTGAAAATTAATCTTCTCAAAAATTAAGGAATATGGGTTTTTGCGTTTTCTTGTATCCTCAGCCATTCTCGAGATACGGGGGGTGGGGTGAGACTTTATGCTCACCCTGTATATTTAATAGAATAATAAATTAAATTGGATTACCCCCGTCTACATCATCATAGGGGTGAACGATGGTAGCCAGGCAGTGAAAGAATTACTCAGCAATTCTACTACTGTCTTTACAAGGAGGCTAATTAATTGACAAGGACCCCCAGAACCAAGCCAATGCTGGTCTACTCCCTGTTTATAGTCCCCCAGCCAGACTTCAACTTTAGAATAATGTCTAATCTTCTACTTCCAGTTCCCACCTCGCCTGAAGGTGCGTGCAGTGTCTGAAGCTAATAAAACATACCTCCTAATAAAACATAAAAAAGTCCCTTTACTCCAGCAGTCAAGCTGGTCTTATATATTTAATAGAAAAAATAAATAAATTTGATTACCCCCCGTCCACAACTTCAGAATAATTTCCCATCTTCTCCTTCCAGTTCCCGCCTCGCCTGAAGGTGCAGTGTCTGAAGCCCCACCAGTGGGCGCGCGTGCCCAACACTTCCCTGGAGGTGCACGCCCTCAAGCTGTCTGACATACGGGGGTGGAGCATGCTCTGTGAGGATCCCATCTCCATGCTGGCGCTGCATATACCCGAGGAGGACCGCTGCATAGACATCCTCGAGCTTATTGAGATGGAGAAGCTACTCTCGTGAGTACTGCCTTGTCCAGTGTCCCGTTTTTGATCAGAATTTCATCACCAACCGCTCAACAAAGAGGCAACATTAAAATTGAAAGCTCTCCGAATTTTTCAAAACCACATTTTCAGTAGAAATTTTCTAGACCGCTGCATAGATATACTCGAGCTTATTGATATGGAGAAGCTACTCTCGTGAGTACTGCCTTGTTCAGTGTCCCGTTTTTAACCCTTAACTGCATGTTTTTTTTTTTTTTTTTTTTTTTTTTTCAGCGAAAAAATATATGTTTTAGTTCAATAGCTCAGGGTGAAGGGAAAAATGGTAAAAAAAAAAATTGAATTTTCCGGTGGAAAATTAGGTTAGAACTTGATGTAGCATATCTGCTAAAATAGTTTTGCATAAAAACAGTAATAAATGCAACAAATCTTTTTACTCATCCAAACAGTTGAAGGAATAATACGCAACACAGTATATTTTTCCACTGTAAAATTACTAACGGAAAAAAGAAAAAAATAACCTTGAAAATCACAAAATACAAACAGAATCACCACACACGGAATCTCAGAAACAAGTGACAATAACTTTTGTTTTGGTTTGAAATATTGTCAAGAAGGTATTGGTAATAGCTCACTACAAGAAAGGCAACCTCATGCAATTTAAATTGTTAATAAAAAAACACCCAGATAGTACCAGAGATACCATAAAGTTGATGTAGCAGATGCGCTACATTATGCCCGATTTATGCCAGATATTGCCACATAATATATTCCCATGTTCATTTCCCCAGTTTCCACGCACACACGCTCACCCTGTATGCGGCTCTGTGCTATCAAGCAAACTACAGGGTGGCTCATGTGTATCATTAGTAGCTGCTGTATACCACATATTGCCACATAATATATTCCCATGTTAATTTCCCCAGGTTCCACGCGCACACGCTCACCCTGTATGCGGCTCTATGCTACCAAGCAAACTACCGGGCGGCTCATGTCCTATGCCAGCATGTGGATCAGAAGCAGCTGCTGTATGCTAGATAATACATCATATATTCCCATGTTAATTTCCCCAGGTTCCACGCGCACACGCTCACCCTGTATGCGGCTCTATGCTACCAAGCAAACTACCGGGCGGCTCATGTCCTATGCCAGCATGTGGATCAGAAGCAGCTGCTGTATGCTATCCAGTCGGAGTACATGTCGGGGCCGCTCAGGCAAGGCTTCTACGATCTGCTCATTGCGCTGCATATCGAGTCTCATGCCAGCTCCATGTAAGTCATGTTATTTATTTCATCATGGGATGGCATCATCGTGAATGATGGTAGCCAGACAGTGGAGGAATGACGCAGCACTTCTACCACTGTCTTTACACTTAATTTTTTTTACAAAACAATAAACAATTAATTAAGAACAACGAAAAAAAAACTTAAAATATATACAAAAAAAAATATGGAACAAAATTATTTTAATTTGTATTTACAAATTGTCTTGTAATTCATCTTGAAAAAAAAAAATAAGATTAAAAAGACATCTATATGGTGTTACTTTTTTTTCAAGATAATTCTTTCACAGCCTTCTTTATTGTGTAGCCATGAAACAGCAGCTACTGTGGACGTTTTTAATTAAACTAAAATGTACATGAGATTTTTTTTTAAAACAAGATTAGTGCTTTATTTGTACATCATTTCATTACAATGTTTTGAATAAAAATAACAGTAACATAATAAATATACGTATAATTATTGATAGATTAACGTCGCATTCGACCGCATGGTAATCTCACGAGTGGAGTTTTATTTGCTGGAAACTCAGAAACGAGCTACTCAAATTAACCTTATTTTTAAGGTCTTAATTATTTTATTTTAATATGAACATAGATATTGTTGTTTCAATTTGTTCTATGAATTTTTGAAATAATGTTACGTTCTTAAAAAAAAAGTGATGAATTGTTTGATTCCCCCAGGGAGGTGTGCAAGAACGAGTTCATCATCCCGCTGGGTCCCGAGCTGAAGGATCTGTACGAGGACGGGGAGATGGGCCACAGCTTGAGATCCCTGCGGACAGAGTCCATCCGGCCCACCATGAAGATGACGGACATCGCCCCGTGAGTCTATAGTTTCATGATAGAATAGAATAGAATAAACCTTGTTTATATTGCCGAGGTAAGACTGAAAAGTCCCTTTACTCCAGCAGTCAAACAGGTCTTATATATTTTATAGGATAAATATGTTTAAATAGGATAAATAAATGATGATCTCATTTCCTTTTTAATTGTTTTTATTTTCAAAAAATGAACTCAGAAAGTGTTCCATGTCAGGTGCACACGCAACCAGTGCATCGCGATGGCTACCTAACTGATTTTTTTTTTTTTGTAAACTTTATTCTTTATTCAAAACTGACTTGTTAAAAGTAAATCAATCAAACTTTTTTTTTTACTTTGCATTTTCACTTTGAATCCTCATTGCATATTTTTGTGCACCTCTCCGAAAAATTTGGCCGTCTCCAATAATAAATGGCCCAATTGGCCCATATTGTAAATGTTATTTCAGAGACAGACCGACCTCTGTAGCTTGATCGATAAGGCGGCGGACTTTTACCTTGGAGGTCGGTGGTTCAAGTCCCGGTTTCAGCAAAGATTTAGTAAAGCGAGTTTGAGTAGTTGTGACATCGCGAAAGTGATTAACACATGTATGATAACTAATAATAACTAACTAACTTATTTCAGAGACAGCATAGAGAACATCCGCAGTTTGTACAGTCCTCACTTCCCGCTGGACGTGGTCCGAGACTACGTGATGACCGCACTTCAGGAGGCTGTCATGATCAACCAGGTCCACAACAGAGATCCTGTGGGAGGATCCAATGAGAATCTTTTTTTGTAAGTTCTTTTTTTTTGGGGTTTACGTCGCTTTCATCTGCATCAGACGCGGCCGGTGGGAAAATGTTTTGGGGGTGCTGTCACATAAACCGGACTAATATGGCATTTGTAGAGTCGCTCTCTATCAAGTACCTATCGAGTTTGAGGTTATTTATTTATTAATGTTTTTCTTGTACAAATATACATACGTATGTGATACAAAGTCAAGTTTGTTTACCATGTCAATCATTGTCATTATAAATTAATCATTCTATAAATGTCTACTGATTTTCACTGTTTACAAGCTAGGACTTGAAAAAAAACTTCTTTTTTCCATTCCGTCTGGGGGTGCTGCAGTTCCGCAGCTCCTTAGCACAGGCCGCGCCTGCACTGCATGATCATATCACGACGGGGGTGTTACCTCCATTCGCAGGAAACTCACAAACCTGCAACCCTCATTTACTTCATCCAGCCTGGGTTGTCCCGTAATGCCAGCATCACGAAGTCTTTAACTCGCTGGACGTTGCTTAACTTCGGTGATCCTACGAGAACCGGTACATTCAACGCGCCATCGACGCTGGCTCTGGAAGTTCGTATTTTTATCTTATCTAACATGCCATCCCAGGTAATTCCCAGGTAATTGGAAAAAGTACTTTTTTCTTTCATATTTCCATTCAAACCAAAAACTCCGTTGAATATTTCAGACCCCTGCTGAAGCTGACAGACCGTTTACTCCTGGTGGGCATGATACGAGACGAGGATGTGGAGAAGCTGCTCATTATGATCAACCCGGAGACCTGGGACGGTACCTTCGTGAAAGGTGGGTAGTGAAAGTGCTCAAGACTTGTTAAGGTGCATCCCCACCAGTGTTGATCAACATGCTGTAAAACAATTTTGTCTGCAGTGTGGGTGTGTCGAAAATTGATATTACTATTCTGATTAACACAAATATGTTGATAACTTAAAAAAATGGGTAGATACTTCGGAGACTCTAGGGTACAATATTGTACTACATAGAAAAAAGTAGCCAAATTCACGATAGGCTACGTTTTAGGACTATAGAGTCCCACTTTTTTAATATAATAGCCGAATTCACGATAGGCTATTATTTTTGGACTATAGAGTCCCACTATTTCAGCAGTAAGCCCAATACGTATTATAAAGATGTCAAAATCTCAAATGGGAGGATAAATTGTCTTGTCCCTGCTGGGTTTCGAACCCCCCGACCTCTGGATTACCAGACCGACTGCGACAAGTTGACAGCTGAGCTGCCGGTACAGAGGTCCGTGGTCATTTTGCTTTCCATCGACAACTTCCGTGGTGTAATTAATGTGACTACTGCCCGGAATCCATAGGCCGTGGGTCAGGCCGACCACCGTGGCTTAGTGGTCAAGAGCATTGGTTACTGACTCGAAGGTTGCGAATTCGAATCGCGGCCGGAGCGGAAATTTCTGACCGAAATTTTCCGTTTCCGGAATGGCATGGATGTAAAGGTAGAGTGCCCTGAAGTAATGCGAAAGCGGTTCCGGGGCACACTAAAAAAAAAGGTCGTGGGCTCGATCCTTAGGTTGGGTCTCTGTTAATGAGCATTGAGCAGTCTCACGTTATTCACTCTAAGTTTGTTAGACGAAACTCGTTGAGCGCATGTGCAGAAACAACTTTTTGAAAATTAGCGTCACCTTATTTTTTTCAATTTAGGAAAAACGTTAATTTTTGAGTCTTACGATTTACGTAACCAAAAATTTGAACGCATGTGCAGAAACGAAAATGTCAAATAACGTCATAAGTTCAATTAGCGTAACGCTAATTTGTATGATTTGTGTCTGCTCAAACTCTCTGGTATAATAATAATTCCGTGTCAGTGAGATAGATATTGATACCTAAATCACGGTAGTGAGAGGATTATATGGACGCCCCGATCTAATGTCGAGGCTCCTTTCATGTCCATATCTAACATAACAAAGTTCCCCATGATCAGGTTTCAGAGAACAGCTAACCTTCATAATAGCATCCTACCTTCATAATTTTTTTTCACTTCCATTGATTTTCTCAAAGCTTACTTCTCTGATATGTATATAATGTTTCTAGTTTACTTTCTCTTTCTTTCCCAATTCTATTCCTCATCAAATTCACTTCCCTCTATTATTCTTGTTGCGGGTTTTATTTGATTTTTGTACTGGTTAAGTATGCATTTTACTTGTTAGTTTTAGTGCAAATTTGATAGTTAGTGTAAGTTTACTTAAGTTAATATTAATTATTATTATATTTTTTAATGCCCATTAGTTAGGGTAAATATTGTAATTTAGCTAGTACAGGGTCCGCCCGTTTGTGATTTAAATAAATAAATAAAAATCTGGTAATGAGCCCCTTCCGATGCCCCCCCCCCCCCCCCCCCCCCCCAGATGGTAAGGATGAGCACCGCAAGGGTCTCCTCCACATGAAGATGGCGGAGGGCGCCAAGCTGCAGATGTGCTACCTCCTGCACCACCTGTGCGACATTCAGCTGAGACATCGCGTCGAGTCTATCATCGCCTTCTCGCATGACTTTGTGGGAGACCTGCAGACGGTGAGCCTTATTAAACATATTGGATCGAGTTTTATTTACATAGAATACATATAATACATAGGAAATGAAATTTTCTATGTATTTGAACGGAATTTTTGTATTTATTTAAATATAAAACAGCTCTTCGAAACGCAAGCCATCAGGTATAGTGCCCATAATGCTCACAGCATTTCCTCGTTGAATGGCGATTGATATATTTTGGATTAAGAAGCTTTTGGAACGTTGATCGCCATTCAAACGAGATAGTTTATCGCCAATCTTCTTTACGAAATGCTGTGTTTCCAGTGACCAGGGCCCTAGAGTTTCAACAGCAAAGGCTAAAAAGATGTTGCTAATCTTGATAGATTGATATTTCGCATGCTTTTTCTTTGCTGCATTTTCTGATGCAAATCCTGGACCAGCAATTCTATGTATTGTATAATTTTCTTCTGCTTGAATAATTATTTCTTGTAAGGCGCTTTAAATTTAGAAGTCATTTCCCCAGGTTGGTGAGTCATCAATGGAGGAATTTGATCTTAAACTTCACGGACAATAATAATAATAACACTCTTTAGTGGAAGTGAACCACCAGGCCCACCAGACGAAGTTAATGCTCAAAGCTTTTTCTACCACCTAACTCTCCGAGTCTTATTATTATTATGTGGTCAGAAACTCAAATCAATGAGTTAATCATGCAATGGGTGGGATTTGAACCAACGGTCCCTACGGTACCTAGGTTACCAGACTAGCGCATTAACCACTTGACTACCAGTGCACGTTTTTTTTATACACATTCAAATGACTCATTGCGAGTTAAGTTCGTGATTAAATTGTTCCTTTAAGGACATGGTTTTTTTAGTGCAGGACATCTCTCCTGCACTGAAAAATTCAGGACATCTCTCCTGAATTCCATACATCTCCTTTATCTAGTCTAGTATCATGTTATACTTGTTCACTCGGCAGTGGACAAATTCAACAATTCTTTAGGTAACAGATCAGATAATCGCCACTGTTGTCAATGTGTAGGAATTAGCTACCAGATATAACCTTGTGATTAAAAGACTTCTTGTTTCAGATAATGTTTTTCCATGCATCATACATAACTTCTACATGCATAATTTTGATGGAAGTATATATCTATATTTTTCACTCTGCTATTACCATTACGATGAAAAAAATTAATATACCTGTATATATTTTTTCTCCTGTCTCTAGGATCAACTGCGCAGATACATCGAGATCAAACAGTCAGATCTGCCATCTGCCGTGGCAGCCAAGAAGACCCGAGAGTTCAGATGTCCCCCCAGAGAACAGGTGAGAGTTTTGTAAGAAGACCCGAGAGTTCAGATGTCCCCCTACAGAACAGGTGAGAGTTTTGTAAGAAGACCCGAGAGTTCAGATGTCCCCCTAGAGAACAGGTGAGAGTTTTGTAAGAAGACCCGAGAGTTCAGATGTCCCCCTACAGAACAGGTGAGAGTTTTGTAAGAAGACCTGAGAGTTCAGATGTCCCTCCAGAGAACAGGTGAGAGTTTTGTAAGAAGACCCGAGAGTTCAGATGTCCCCCTAGAGAACAGGTGAGAGTTTTGTAAGAAGACCCGAGAGTTCAGATGTCCCCCCAGAGAACAGGTGAGAGTTTTGTAAGAAGACCCGAGAGTTCAGATGTCCCCCCATCCCCCCAGAGAACAGGTGAGAGTTTTGTAAGAAGACCCGAGAGTTCAGATGTCCCCCCAGAGAACAGGTGAGAGTTTTGTAAGAAGACCCGAGAGTTCAGATGTCCCCCCAGAGAACAGGTGAGAGTTTTGTAAGAAGACCCGAGAGTTCAGATGTCCCCCCAGAGAACAGGTGAGAGTTTTGTAAGAAGACCCGAGAGTTCAGATGTCCCCCTAGAGAACAGGTGAGTGTTTTGTAAGAAGAAGGTATCCCTTACAAACAACTGTAATCAAATTTTAAATACAATTTTTTGTCGGTTCTCGGATTTGAACCCCGGACTTTCCGCATGGCAAGCGAGTACCTTACCACTGAGCTAATCGTGGGCTCTTATTTATTTATTTATTTTTTTTTTTTTTTTAAGGATACACACACACACAATAATACTATTTTTTATTTTTTTTTAACAAGAACTGACGGGATATATTCCTATTTATTACAGTATTATTAAAATAAAATAAAAATCACATGAATAACTCATTTTGACAACAATTTTTTTTTTTTACGTGTATGATAAGGTGTACCGTACCTACAGTATTACGATAAAATTCTTTCTGTTCCAGATGAACGCCATCCTGAGCTTCAAGAACCTGGACCCGGAAGACACTGAGAACTGCCCCTGTGGGCAGGACCTGCGGGAGAGGATGGACTCCTTCCATGAGTCCCTGATGAAACAGGTGTCCCTCCTGGCCCTGCAGGAGCCTAGCGATGACGTGAGTATGAAGCCGGGATCCTACTGACACGGTTGTGGCGTAACGGTTGTGACTACTACCCGTAGTCCAGAGATCCTGAGTTCGATTCCCGGTTGGAGCAGACTTTTCGCACAGAAAATTCTGTTCCCTCCGAACATGTGAGGCTGGCGATTCCGGCCCTACCCAGGCTGGGTGAGGTTAATGTGGGTAGCTGGTACGATTCCCAGCGAATGGAGGGTAAAACCCCCGTCCTGTCTACCTTAAGTCAGTATCTTAAAACCAAATACAATCAATGGACATGAAAGGTGCCTAGACATTGAATCTGTGGGCGTCCATATAATCCTCTCACCACTCACAGACACGGAATTATTATTATACTGACACTGAGTGCAACATTTTCTTTTCTTTTCTTTTTTTGGGTTTGGCATTTTTACCACGTAAAAATATGTTTTCGAGTCAGGTTTTATTTATTGGTGTACATCAAATTTACATTTTGTTTACACAAGTCAAATACAGATACAAAAATGGGGTAGGGGAAGGAAAGGACATGATAGAACTTAAGAAGTAACGAACTAAGTAAATTGTAATTAGACCATATTATGTCTTGGGCTTATTGCTGGAATAATGTTACTTAATAGTCCTAATCGGGCAGTCTAAATAAGGTGATATTATTATTATTTGTTTAGAAAGTGAGTTGTTGTTATTGTAACCAGCTTGGCTACCCCTTAAACAAAAAACAGTCTCGGAACCATCTCCGAGATCTAGGAACGAGATTGTATCGTCCTGTCTCGGATCCCAAAAAATGATATCGGAGACACCTAGGAGACCATTCGGAGACTGCTCCGGGACAGTCTACGTCCGCACCGTAGCGTCGATTGCTGGTGCTCGAGATTGCTCCAAGATCGGTCTCGGGAACTGTCTCCGAGATCATTCTCGGGGACCGTCTCCGAGCCTTCTCGGAACCGTCTCCGAGAACATTCTCGGGGACTGTCTCCGAGCCTTCTCGGAACCGTCTCCGAGAACATTCTCGGGGACTGTCTCTTCTAGACCACAGACCGTTTTAAATACCCTGGGAATTTTAGCTGTAAAACCACCTAAAAATAATACGATACATTTTTATAATAGAACATTTTTTTTATTGTGAAATTTAAAATAAAATAATTAAGAACAAAACAAAAATAAAAGAAGAATACACCTTAAAGAATGAAAAATCCCAATAAGAGACTAGAAACAATTGGAATAAAGAGATTGCCATAGGCAATAACCAATAACCCCGCCCTTTAGTTAGGACATATGTATAGGACATAGGATACGAATTCAATTTTTAATATTAATTTTTCGAGTTTAAGTCAGTTCTAACTCAGTTAGGGTCCATTTCTGACCCCTAGTTGATAGAGATAATCCATGCTTATTTGACCCAAGGAATCTAAGGTATCAATATATTTATGCAATCAATTTAGAAACATTAGAAAAAAAATTGACATGAAAATAAAAGTATCACATAAGTTCACATCTTAAAAGTATCTCTATCTTTAGTCACAGCAGACTACCCAGACGGCACAGAAAGTGTTTAAAAAGATTTTAAAAACACTTATTTTGACAAGATTCAAACATTTTATAAAGCTTATTTTGACAAGGCTTAACATTTTAGAAACACTTTTATAAGCTTACTATTTCCTCCCCCTGAGCATTTTATTAAGCTTATTTTTACAAGGTTTTGGAAATTGAATACCTACTTAATAATTAAGGGGCTCCATATTGAATTTCATACCACCGCCATTGCCCGGAAAAAATTGAAAATTGTGATTTCACAGGAAATTTTTAAAATTAATTTGGATTTGATGAAAAATATACTATTTCAAGGCAATTTGGTTCTACAATGATGAAAAGCTGTTGATGAAATGCTAACATTAATAAATAAGAAGACAATTTGTGTTTTTCAGTTTTATATTTTTCCATTTTCATGGTAAAAGAATTAAAAGCAAAAATATGTAACAAACAAAAACATGAAACAAACAGAATATAATACATAGAATCAGCAGATAAATTAAGCCAAGTGGACTTAATTAATCTAAATCTATTATACATATAGGTAATTAAGAGAGAGATGTGCTGAAATGCCATCTTCCTGCCCAGCAGCAGGCTGCCCGAAGACAAAGACTACCAGAACAGAAGTTGAGATTATTAGAGATGAAATTAGGAAATAGAACCCAGAGAGAATTTTGACTATAATATGGCATTCATAAAAAAAAGAACAGTCTTCCAGATTTTTTTTTTGTTTGATTAAAGTGGGTTTAACCTCAATTGCATAGTCATATCATGACCGAGGTTTTACCCTCATTTGCAGGAAACTCACAAACCTGTTACCCACATTAAGCTCACCGAGCCTGGGTTGGGCCATTTTATTCTGAATTTACTGGGAATAGTACCAGGTAGCCACATTAACCTCACCCAGCCTGATAAAGGCTGTGTATACACATGTCAGCCTCATATTTTCTAAAGAAGGAGAATTATCTGTTTCACAACAACAAAAATGAACCAAAATCTTTAGATTACGGGGAGTAGTCAAATCTTGAATAATACAAGCTACTGTTTTAAAAATTAAAATTAATGAACACATTATAGTAAAAAATGTACTTATTACAAGTAAAAAAACTATCTAAATTTGCAACACTTAATACTTCTTCTAAACTTACAATATTTTTTTATATGTTATAACTGGTTCATGAAAAACCCCTGTCCTGATTTGAGATAGTGAGGATGGGAATTTCATTCTGAATTTAATGGGAACAGTACCAGATACCCACATTCACCTCACTCAGCCTGAGTAGGGCTAGATATACCAGCCTCACATTTTCGGAGAACAGATTTATTTATTTAAAATAAAAATGGGGGTTGTATACTGAATTTACTGGGAATAGTCCCAGCTACCCACATTAACCTCACTTAGCCTGATAAGGGCTAGGAATGCCTCATTTTTAAAGGGAACAGAATTGCTGTTTGAAAGAAAAAAAAAACTGTGAATTGAACACAGGATCTATTGATTATGGAACAGTATAGTCAAATCTTCAATAATGTGAACCTATTAAAAAGCCTTTAGCTAGTCAGTTCTCTGTTCATAGTTGTCTAGCAAAACACTGGTCTTTTCCCTGTTTAAAATCCCCCAGTCAGACACCTGTTAAGAGTGTGATTCTGATTAAGTGGAATATCTGGAACAGGTTAATCTCCAGCATTTCCACATACATATCCTGGTTTGACTATAAAAAAATGTAAAATGTAAGATATTGTTTAGATATTGCTTACCCCACTAATTGGAGTGTAAAACTCACTTATGATTAATGCATGGAAATTGGTACACTTTAGAACAGTAAACTTTTTAAAGTAGAGAAAAATTTCTTTTTAGTTACACCCTAAAACTATGATGTAGGAACTTTAGAAGAGTCAACTTGTTGGACTTTTATCAGAAATTGTTAGATATAATTATTTTGTGTAAATCATCAATTTGTAGTCACTTTCACTTATCCCATGTCAGGTTCAATATGTTTGAGGAGGGAGGCAGCTTCAATAGGTTTCTTCAGGTTGAAGCTATGTTGGATTGGATGCACAATACATGTAAACAGGTGGAAAATATCATGTGGATTTCCTCCATAGATCATAATTATTTTAGTAGTAGTATCTATTGATTGCAATCAATAGATACTAACACAAGGGTATGTCTGTGAAAACCAAACACTTTTGCAAAAGAAGAAACTATAAAAAGATTACACATTACACCTATTATGATATGATAAAACAACTTACGACTTTTAAAAAGATTACAACATTTACCTACAGGAGATTTTTTTTAATTTATGTTTAACGTCGCATAAAACAAAGAACTTTAAAAATTAAAAACAAAATGCGTGCACGCTCTTAAGATATGGAGCCAGGCGCATTGCGGTGTTGCCACAGGGTATTGGATCTCGTTCGGAGACCGTTCCGAGACCATGTACTCGGGACGTTAGCTTGGAGTTAGCTTGGATCTTGTTCCGAGTTAGCTCGGGCATAGATCCGGGATAGGTTCCGAGTAAGTTGGTTAAACATTCTCCGGGAGAGTTTCTATCCATTCCCGCAGTACTCCCAGAGAAAGATGTTTCCGAGCACGCTTTTTTTACTCTCTCGTAGTACTCCCAGAGAAAGATGTTTCCGAGCACGCTGTTTTTACTCTCTCGTATCAATCTCCGAGACTACTATATCGGAGTTAGTAGATCAGAGACACCTTTTTGTTTAAGGGGTACAGGGGGGGGGGGGGGGGGGGGGTGTCGTGGACACAGGGGTCGAGGGCGCACAGTGGAAGACTTTAAGAAATTCCTTTCTTCGTTGGATGTTGAATAAATTTAGAAATGGTTATGTATATTGGATTTTTATGATATAATAAATAATGAAATTTTTTATTGATGATGAATGTTAAATTTAGACGATTTATTTATTGAGTGTGTTGCAATTATTTGCTGAGTGCGAATTTTATATTTGACTGAGATCTGATTGTCGGTAGCACGGCTATTTATACCATTAGCACTGGCCACTGAAGAGATCTTCGGATGGCCAGTGTTCTTGTGGTACAAATAGGCCGGCTTTACAAATTTCGTGAATGATTTATCAAGATTTCACGACAGGGGGGGGGGTAATAGTCTCCAGTCAATTAAAGAGAAAGAGTTCGCTCGTTCTGATGCAAGAGACTGGGTGGAAGAGATTGCCACAGACAATAACCCCGCCCTTTACTTTGGACATCTCAGAGAAAATCTCAGGTCCCTCTGTCACCTGTTTATGTGTGATAGAGAACTGGTTATATTAGAAACCTCTTTATAAAAGAAATTTTGCTCTGTCCCTTGGGTTCTATTATGTCCAGGTTCGACTGTAATGCTAAGCGGTTCCAATGCGAGTATTGGCTCTGCCCTGTGCAGGAAAGATAACAATAATAAAGATAACAATAAAGGAAAGATAACAAAAAACAGGAAAGGGTTGGGTGGAAGAGATTGCCTCAGGCAATAACCCCGCCCTTTAGGTAGGACATTAACTTCATTCTCTTTTTTGTTCTTGTTTCTTTGCTCAATCTATTTATTTTTTTCTTTATAATATCATTGTATTTTACTGTATATATTTTTGTCTTACCTAATAAAGCATACTATAATAATAATAATAGAATGTGGGGTATGAACTGTAACATCATTCCAGTCATCATTGGAGCACTTGAATATGTACCTATTTCACTCAATGCAATCCTCAAAATGGTTCCAGGATATTTCAATGTTTCCGAAGTGCAATCATGTGCCATCCTGGGTACAGCCCACATTCTCAGAAAGTTTGGTGTATAATTGAAAGCGATTTAGCTAACATCCAAAGAATATGGTTTATTCTCGATGTTAGTAATTTGTATTGTACGGATAAAAAATAAATTATCTTTTGTTGTATGCCATAATATGTAATAATAATAATAACACTCCTTGAATATTCTCAGGAGAACGGGGAGGACGGAGAGAAGCCGGGCATGATGAAGAAGTTGTACAATCTGATCAACGCTGTGAAGGAGATGGAGGCGGAGGAGCCCAAGGTGGAGAAGGAACCGGAGAAGAAGTCCCCTGAAGGTGAAGGGCCCTAGGGATGGGGGTTTTTTTAACCTCTTCGTGCCCAACACCAATTTTTGTTTTGTAGTACAAAGTGACCGGTGGCCTCGCCCAAGGACAAACATTTTATGCTACTTGGTAGTATAAATTTATAGCTTGGGCACTTAGGACTATAAAATAAATGTCCTCTTACGAGGACATTGGGCGCGAAGAGGTTAAGAGATTTACACTCTTATCTATTTATTTAAATAAATAAAAAAACTTTTTTTTTAAATTATTGACCCTATTTTTTTTGACAAAGTCAAAACAGTCATCATTAAATTCCATGAAAATCGTGTAGTTTATCTCAAAATTCCCAGCCGTTCTCGAGATATTTGAGTGGATCATAAATTCCAGGACACTCTGTATATTTGTACTTAAAGTTATCATATTGAAAGTTATTGTATTTGTGTTAATCATTTTCGTAATGTCACAACTACTTAAACTCGCTTTACTAAATTTATGCTTAACTTAAGACTTGAACGACCGACCTCCGATTACAAGTCCGCCGCCTTATCGATCAAGCTACTGAGGCCGCTACTTGTTTATTTAATCTTCTTATTTTTGTTCTTATTTAATCTTCTGTTACAGAGATATTCAGGAAAGTTCTGATCCGCACCATAGTGAACTGGGCAGAGGAAACTCAGATCGAAACTCCTAAGCTAGTCCGGGAAATGTTCAGGTAAGCGGATCTCCAAGCGACTAGTTCAGTAGATAATCTCTTAGCTAAATCAGCTTGTTTGTGTTGTTGTAGTGACTTTTAGTTTAGTTCTCCTCTCCATGCTCCTCCAGGTCAATCAGTTCCTGAAAGGCTGAAACTTCCTTGGGTTTGCTCATAGGTCTACAGGTGTGAGGGTGGTTGGGTTGATTGAGGGTGCACATCGTGTGGGCCACCCATGCATTGGCTGCATTTATCGCCAATACTAAGGATAAATACAGCATGAATATTAAATGACCTCAATGACTGATGCCGTCAGTCGTATTAATTTTTTTTATATTTTTTTATTTATTAATAATAATGTACAATATAACAATATTTTTGTACAATATATTAATATTTATAACAGAAATCAATCGAGATATAGAACAACAAAAAAATATTCATGATTGAATTCCTTTTTTGATCTTGAAATTTTTTCAACGATGAATCCAAAAAATTCACTGCCCGATATTTGTCAGTAAATTTCAGGAGGCTTTTATCTTCTATTAAGAAATGAAACTCAACTACCCATCCATTTTTTTACATATATAAACAATTGGATCAATCTTTATTTACATTTTTTTATATACAATGAACATGGTAATAAGTTAAGAAATAAATATAAACAAAGCCTGATCAAGGGTGGTGATAATCTAGCCACCTTTGTTCTCTAATTGTTCCGAAACAATTTTCTGATCTTACTTTAACCCCTTGCAGTCTGCTGGTGCGCCAGTACGACAGTGTCGGAGAACTGGTGCGCGCTCTGGAGAAGACCTACGTCATCAATAACAAGACCAAGTCGGACGTGTCGCAGATGTGGGTGGGGCTAAGCCAGATCCGGTCCCTCCTCCCCGTGCAGATGTCCCAGGAGGAGGAGGAGCTTATGAGAGAGAGGTTATGGTGAGTGAGGAGGAGGAGCTTATGAGAGAGAGGTTATGGTGAGTGAGGAGGAGGAGCTTATGAGAGAGAGGTTATGGTGAGTGAGGAGGAGGAGCTTATGAGAGAGAGGTTATGGTGAGTGAGGAGGAGGAGCTTATGAGAGAGAGATTATGGTGAGTGAGGAGGAGCTTATGAGAGAGAGGTTATGGTGAGTGAGGAGGAGGAGCTTATGAGAGAGAGGTTATGGTGAGTGAGGAGGAGGAGCTTATGAGAGAGAGGTTATGGTGAGTGAGGAGGAGGAGCTTATGAGAGAGAGGTTATGGTGAGTGAGGAGGAGGAGCTTATGAGAGAGAGGTTATGGTGAGTGAGGAGGAGGAGCTTATGAGAGAGAGGTTATGGTGAGTGAGGAGGAGGAGCTTATGAGAGAGAGGTTATGGTGAGTGAGGAGGAGGAGGAGCTTATGAGAGAGAGGTTATGGTGAGTGAGGAGGAGCTTATGAGAGAGAGGTTATGGTGAGTGAGGAGGAGGAGGAGCTTATGAGAGAGAGGTTATGGTGAGTGAGGAGGAGGAGCTTATGAGAGAGAGGTTATGGTGAGTGAGGAGGAGGAGCTTATGAGAGAGAGGTTATGGTGAGTGAGGAGGAGGAGCTTATGAGAGAGAGGTTTGGGAGTGAGAGGAGAGAGTAGAGAGAGGTTTGGGAGGAGGGGAGGAGTTATAGAGAGGTTATGGTGAGTGAGGAGGAGGTTATGAGAGAGAGGAGAGGGTATGAGGAGAGGTTATGAGGAGGGATTTGAGGAGGGAGAGGAGCTTATGAGAGAGAGGTTATGGTGAGTGAGGAGGAGGGTTATGAGAGAGGTTATGGTGAGTGAGGAGGAGGAGCTTATGAAGAGGTTAGGTGAGTGAGGAGGAGTTGAGAGAGAGTTTGGGAGTAGAGGAGAGAGGAGTTAGGAGGTTGGTAGGAGGAGGAGCTTATGAGAGAGAGGTATGGTGAGTGAGGAGGAGCTTATAGAGAGGGTTATGGTGAGTGAGGGGAGTATAGGAAGGGTTATGGTGGTGAGGAGGAGGAGCTTATGAGAGAGAGGTTATGGTGATGAGGGAGGAGCTTTGAGAGAGGTTATGGTGTGGGGGAGGGAGCTTAGGAGAAGGTTAGGTGAGTGAGGAGGGACTTATGGAGAGAGTTAGGGGTGGAGGAGGAGTATGAGGAGGTTATGGTGAGTGGGAGGAGGAGCTTATGAGAGAGAGGTTATGGTGAGTGAGGAGGAGCTTAGAGAGAGGTTTGGTGGTGAGGAGGAGGGTTATGAGAGAGAGGTTATGGTGAGTGAGGAGGGGAGCTTATGAGAGAGGTTTGGTGGTGAGGAGGGGAGCTATGGAGAGGTTATGGTGAGTGAGGAGAGAGCTTATGAGAGGAGGTTATGGTGAGTGAGGAGGAGGAGCTTTGAGAGAGGGTTATGGTGAGTGAGGAGGGGAGCTTATGAGAGAGAGGTTTGTGGTGAGGGGAGGAGAGAGAGAGTTATGGGGGAGGGGAGGAGCTTATGAGAGAGAGGTTATGGTGAGTGAGGAGGAGGAGCTTATGAGAGAGAGTTATGGTGAGTGAGGAGGAGGAGCTTATGAGAGAGAGGTTATGGTGAGTGAGGAGGAGCTTATGAGAGAGAGGTTATGGTGAGTGAGGAGGAGGAGCTTATGAGAGAGAGGTTATGGTGAGTGAGGAGGAGGAGCTTATGAGAGAGAGGTTATGGTGAGTGGAGGAGGAGCTTATAGGGGGGAGAGAGGTTATGGGAGTGAGGAGGAGGAGCTTATGAGAGAGAGGTTATGAGTGGAGGAGGCTAGGAGAGAGGGTTATGGAGAGACTAGGAAGGTTATGGTGAGTGAGGAGGAGGAGCTTATGAGAGAGAGGTTATGGTGAGTGAGGAGGAGGAGCTTATGAGAGAGAGGTTATGGTGAGTGAGGAGGAGCTTATGAGAGAGAGGTTATGGTGAGTGAGGAGGAGGAGTTATGAGAGAGAGGTTATGGTGAGTGAGGAGGAGGAGCTTATGAGGAGAGGTTTATGGTGAGTGAGGAGGAGGAGCTTATGAGAGAGAGGTTATGGTGAGTGAGGAGGAGGAGCTTATGAGAGAGAGGTTATGGTGAGTGAGGAGGAGGAGCTTATGAGAGAGAGGTTATGGTGAGTGAGGAGGAGGAGGAGCTTATGAGAGAGAGGTTATGGTGAGTGAGGAGGAGGAGCTTATGAGAGAGAGGTTATGGTGAGTGGAGGAGAGGGTTATGAGAGAGAGGTTATGGTGAGTGAGGAGGAGGAGCTTATGAGAGAGAGGTTATGGTGAGTGAGGAGGAGGAGCTTATGAGAGAGAGGTTATGGTGAGTGAGGAGGAGGAGCTTATGAGAGAGAGGTTATGGTGAGTGAGGAGGAGGAGCTTATGAGAGAGAGGTTATGGTGAGTGAGGAGGAGGAGCTTATGAGAGAGAGGTTATGGTGAGTGAGGAGGAGAGAGAGGAGGCTTATGAGGAGAGAGGTTATGGTGAGTGAGGAGGAGGAGCTTATGAGAGAGAGGTTATGGTGAGTGAGGAGGAGGAGGCTTGATGAGAGAGAGGTTATGGTGAGTGAGGAGGAGGAGCTTATGAGAGAGAGGTTATGGTGAGTGAGGAGGAGGAGCTTATGAGAGAGAGGTTATGGTGAGTGAGGAGGAGGAGCTTATGAGAGAGAGGTTATGGTGAGTGAGGAGGAGGAGCTTATGAGAGAGAGGTTATGGTGAGTGAGGAGGAGGAGAGCTTATGAGAGAGAGGTTATGGTGAGTGAGGAGGAGGAGCTTATGAGAGAGAGGTTATGGTGAGTGAGGAGGAGGAGCTTATGAGAGAGAGGTTATGGTGAGTGAGGAGGAGGAGCTTATGAGAGAGAGGTTATGGTGAGTGAGGAGGAGGAGCTTATGAGAGAGAGGTTATGGTGAGTGAGGAGGAGGAGCTTATGAGAGAGAGGTTATGGTGAGTGAGGAGGAGGAGCTTATGAGAGAGAGGTTGTGGTGAGTGAGGAGGAGGAGCTTATGAGAGAGAGGTTATGGTGAGTGAGGAGGAGGAGGAGGAGCTTATGAGAGAGAGGTTATGGTGAGTGAGGAGGAGGAGCTTATGAGAGAGAGGTTGTGGTGAGTGAGGAGGAGGAGCTTATGAGAGAGAGGTTATGGTGAGTGAGGAGGAGGAGCTTATGAGAGAGAGGTTGTGGTGAGTGAGGAGGAGGAGCTTATGAGAGAGAGGTTATGGTGAGTGAGGAGGAGGAGGAGGAGCTTATGAGAGGAGAGGTTATGGTGAGTGAGGAGGAGGAGCTTATGAGAGAGAGGTTATGGTGAGTGAGGAGGAGGAGCTTATGAGAGAGAGGTTATGGTGAGTGAGGAGGAGGAGCTTATGAGAGAGAGGTTATGGTGAGTGAGGAGGAGGAGCTTATGAGAGAGAGGTTATGGTGAGTGAGGAGGAGGACCTTATGAGAGAGAGGTTATGGTGAGTGAGGAGGAGGAGCTTATGAGAGAGAGGTTATGGTGAGTGAGGAGGAGGAGCTTATGAGAGAGAGGTTATGGTGAGTGAGGAGGAGGAGCTTATGAGAGAGAGGTTATGGTGAGTGAGGAGGAGGAGGAGCTTATGAGAGAGAGGTTATGGTGAGTGAGGAGGAGGAGCTTATGAGAGAGAGGTTATGGTGAGTGAGGAGGAGGAGCTTATGAGAGAGAGGTTATGGTGAGTGAGGAGGAGCTTATGAGAGAGAGGTTATGGTGAGTGAGGAGGAGGAGCTTATGAGAGAGAGGTTATGGTGAGTGAGGAGGAGGAGCTTATGAGAGAGAGGTTATGGTGAGTGTCTTTTTTTGGTAATGGTAATGGTGGTAACGGTAATGGTGCTCAAAGGCACTTGTATTTACGGAAAGAGTCCATAATATAAATAAACATGTAACAAATAACAAAAGTTAAAAAATAAAATACAATACAAAATTAGAAAATAACCTTTCAAAATTTAAAATATGGGTGCTAAAATATGAAAAAATACAAAGTAATAATGCTAACATTTAAATATCAGAAAAAAGTCAAAAATAAAAATACTAAACAAAAATTAGACATTATAAGATTCAAAATTAGGGTTTCTAACCTCGTTTACGCCAGCCTCCGTGGCGTATCGGTTGTGACTACTGCCCGTAGTCCAGAGATCCTGAGTTCGATCTCCGGTCGGAGCAGATTTTTCACACAGAAAATTCTGTTCCATCCGTACATGTGAGGCTGGCATTTCCGACCCTACCCAGGCTGGCTGAGGTCAATGTGGGTAGCTGGTACGATTCCCAGCGAATGGAGGATAAAACCCCCGTCCTCTCTACCTCAAGTCAGGACGTTGAAACCAAGTAGAATCAATGGACATGAAAGGAGCCTAGACATTGGATCTGGGCGTCCATATAATCCTCTCACCAGCGTGATTTAGGTATCAATACCTATCTCACGGACACGGAATTATTATTATTACTACCTCGTTTACAATTCTTGTTGTTTATTTATAAACATTTCGATCAAGCTTTATTTACATATTTTATATACAATGTACATGGTAACAATTTAGAAATAAAAATAAACAAAGCCTGATCAAGGGTGGTGATAATGCCTACGGCATTCTCTTCCAATCAAGTCAGGACGTTGAAACCAGCTCGTTGTAATCAGCTCGGCTACAGCTGTGAGAATTGATGGTCACCAGCCAATTCTAGTTAGCTCGTCCTGAACTTCGTATCATGTGCGATCTACCATCATGAGAACTTGGGCTTTTTCCTTTATATATAAGCCATCGAGCCCTTGCGAAACTGCAAGCTAGCCCGTCTTGTTAGGATGGGCTAGTCAGTTCTTTGTTTATAGTCCTCCATTGAGACCCTCTACTCCCTGTTTAACGTACCCAGTCAGACACAGTTCTCATTGCATTTTTTTTTTTTTTTTTTTTTTTTTTTTTCCCCCTTTAGGCGCTTTAACTCTGTCCGTAGACATGTCGTTCGCGCCGATTCTTCTGGTGAACTATATTAGCGTGTACAGTTTGATGGTCTTCAGGTAACTTAGTAGGGAATCGGCGCTCTCGACAGAGTCTGACAGAGCTGGAGGGACAGGTAGGGAGGATCTTGTTTGTGCATGAAGATGATAAGTGAGAATGTGTTTTACAGACAGGATTTGGCCACATCGACAGTTTGGGGGAGGAGTACGTTTGAAAAGGTAACTGTGGGTGTATCGCGTATGACCTATCCTCATACGGCACAGTACTACCTCATCATATCTTGTCTGCCGGTCGCATGAGCTCCACTGAGATATAATGGGCTTAATTGACTTCAGTTTGTTAGAGTTAGGAATATTATTCCATAAGAGCTGCTTTTTTTTAATGAGTGTTTCACAGCCTTTTCTATTTCGTAGTCATGAAACAGGAGCTACTGTGGCCGCTTGTGGTCTGTGTTGTAGCCTACCCATCCCGTAGTATGCCTCCCCTCTGATCAGCGAGAAGTGACACAATACTTCCCAATTAGGTGCTGGGTCAACACGAGCGCACCAGAAAGTATCCCTTACAAACAACTGTAACCAAATTAAGAATACAAATGTTTGTTCGGCACGGGGGATCGAACCCGGGACCTTCCGCATGTCAAGCGAGTGCTTGCCCTTGCGAAACTGCAAGCTAGCCCGTCTTGTCAGGATTGGCTAGTCTGTTCTCTGTTTATAGTCCTCCAGTGAGACACTCGTCTTCTCCCTGTTTAACGTACCCTAGCCAGACACAGTTCTCATTGCATTCTTTATAGTAGTAGTAAGTAGTAGTAAAATTTATTTGTATTTAATTATAAAATAATTGTTACAATAGTGAGGTTGGCATTAAAGCTTAAAAAAAAAAAAAAAAAAAAAAAAATACAATGCAACAAATTAGTAACTAATTTATAACAGTTAAAATTGAATATTCAAATAAAAAATAAATGAGGTAATAAAAACTATAAATATACCTATAACTTTTAAGTGATTTTTTTTTATACATTTCGGGTCATTCATGGTTCTTTAGTAACAAATAAATTTTACTTCTACTGCATTATTTATACACTACAGGAAGCTGGTGAACAACCACACGTTCTTCCAGCACCCGGATCTGATCCGCATCCTGCGCGTGCATGAGAACGTGATGGCGGTCATGATGAACACGCTGGGGAGACGTGCGCAGGCGCAGTCGGACAACCCAACTACCGGCACGGGACAGGAGGGGGAGACGCAGAGCAAGCATAAGGTATCAGAGATGTGAAGGTGTGCAAGCAGAGAGGATCGAAGAGCAAGGTCGAATAAGGTCTCTTCAAGGGTTGGGTGGAAGAGATTGCCATAGGCATTAACCCCGCCCTTTAGTTAGGACATATGTATATATTTTATTTATTTTTTTCTTGTTTATATTATTAATATTGTCAATTTTTATATATAATTTTTACTATTATTTGTCTGTATATATGTTCTACCTACTAATAAAGAGTTTCTAAATAAAGGGTTTAAGATAAGATAATGTTTTAGTTGGTGTTCATTCAACATAAAAGTTGTTAACACAACTCAGGTGAGTGACCTGTTTGTCCCTTGAGAGATAACTCGCCACGATATTGAGTCGTGGCTGAGCTCAAAAGAGAGGAAACTAAAACCTTCGGACACCGGACATCGCCCCGGGCATTAGATCGGGGCAATGTCCAATGTCTCATAATCTAAGAACCAATCAAACTTCATGGTAAGGCACCCCTGCTCCATCTTCCATGTTAAAACTTCTCGCCTTGTATCTGCTTCCTCTTAATCTAAGTGTAACAGATCTCACTATTGCCAACTCAATCTTTATCTTCATCCAGCCCAATACTTGACTCATGTTTTTATTTCATTTATCTGAAATAAGAACATATTTATTTTTTATAAATAAATACATTGAATAATAATCATGTAAAATATATTTCCCCAGGACACGTCACACGAGATGGTGGTGGCATGCTGCCGCTTCCTCTGCTACTTCTGCCGCACGTCGCGTCAGAACCAGAAGGCCATGTTTGACCACCTGGCCTTCCTGCTGGAGAACAGCAACATCCTGCTCTCTCGGCCCTCCCTGCGCGGGTCTACTCCTCTGGACGTGGCCTACTCCTCCGTCATGGAGAACACAGAGCTAGCCCTGGCTCTCAGGTGAGTGATCTGGCAACCCTGCGCGGGTCTACTCCTCTGGACGTGGCCTACTCTTCTGTGATGGAGAACACAGAGCTAACCCTTGGTTGTCGATGATGGGCGATAAAATGACACATTACTTCCCATTTAGGTGCTGGGATCAACACGAGTGTAATGTATCCCTTACAAACAGCTGTAATCTAAATTTGAATACAGTTTTTTGTCGGCTCTGGGGATCGAGCTCGGCACTCTCCGCATGGTAAGCGAGTATCAATTACCACTGATGATTGATCGCACATAGAAATATGTGCTTCAGAACGAGCCAACTTTCAATTAAAGTCGGATAGAAACGATCACTTCCACAGCTGTATCCGAGCCAAATTTTGAATACAATATTTTGTCTGCTTTGGATATCGAGCCCGGGACTCTTCGCATGGTAAGCGAGAATTGACATCTAGTAATAATCATCGAGGCCAACTAGGTAATGTGATCTTCTTTTATGAATTTCAAAACCGGGTTCCACTGAGCGTAACGGAAGAGAATGCCGTTGGCATTAGCACCGCCCTTGATCAAGTTTTGTTTTCTTAATTTTAATATCTATGTATGTATATATTGTATATATATATTCTATGTCATTTGTAAATAAAACTTGATCCAACATGTTTAATAATCAATTACGCCTGAGCTAATCGTGCGCCCTTTTTCCCTTCCCACCTCGCAGGGAGCACTACCTGGAGAAGATCGCCATCTACCTGTCCCGCTGCGGGCTGCTATTATTATTACTATTATTTATTTTTTCTTTTTCCATTTCCACCTCGCAGGGAGCACTACCTGGAGAAGATCGCCATCTACTTGTCCCGCTGCGGACTGCAATCTAACTCGGAGCTGGTGGAGAAAGGCTACCCGGACCTGGGGTGGGACCCGGTGGAGGGGGAGAGGTACCTGGACTTCCTGCGCTTCTGCGTCTGGGTGAACGGCGAGAGTGTGGAGGAGAACGCTAACCTAGTGATCCGGCTCCTGATCCGCCGCCCTGAGTGTCTGGGACCCGCCCTCCGAGGCGAGGGGGAGGGGCTGCTGCAAGCCATCATCGAGGCCAACAAGGTAGGTAAATTTTATTTACTGTCAAATTATTATAATAATGTTGGCTTTAAATTAAAAAAAAAAGAAAATAAATATACATATTATTTAAATAAATATGTATATCTATTCTAAATAAATATACATATTATTTAAAGAGCAATGTAACAGTATTACACATTTACTAAATACCTAATTAAATAAATATACATATTATTTAAAGAGCAATGTAACAGTATTACACATGTACTAAATACCTAATTATAGCCAACAAGGTAATGTCATCTCATCCTAACCTATGTCTGTCTCGGTAGCTCAGTGGTAAAGGCGGCACTCTGTGAATCCAGAGATTTCAGATGTCGTGGGTTCGAAACCCAGCTGGGACATGACATGTTATCCTCCCAAATGGGGTTTTTTACCACATAATAATATGTCTTGGGCTTACTGCTGGAATAATGGGACTTTAATAGTCTCAATCGGGCTGTATAAATAAGGCGATATTATTATTATTATTATTCCTAACCAAAATTCTGAGAAATCAAATAAATTGTCCTGAACTCCTAGAACACATCAATTTTCGAATCAATTGAATTGTAGAAACATTAGAAATCAAAACCTCTTTACCCCAGATACCTATTAGCCAAAACTATCCAGTGAATAGGTGAATGGTAACAGGGAACACATTCTTTACTCGGAATGACGTAGACCTTTTTTATCACTCTTTGCAACAAATTAAAGATAGATATTTAAATACTTTATAGATAGCATATTATGTGAAAATGGGGAAACCCGTTAATTTATATATATAAAAAAAATCTTCTTTTATGAATTTCAAAGCCGGGTTCCCACTGAGCTTAACTTTTTTTTTTTTCTCCACCCCGACCTAGGCTGGATGGAGAAAAAAATAATATTATGCTCAGAAGTTAGACTTAGCTTATAGGAGATGTATTGTTTATAATATCATTCTTGTATAAATAACTAGCCGTTTGCCCGTGCTTTGCAACGGGACTAAATTTCAAATTTACTAAGGCATGGCCGTACTGCTGGACAGCAATGCCTTTTTGAACTTTTTATAATTTTTCTGGACAAAGCAATAATGGTTTTGAAAGGGTCAATTCTGAGACATTTTTCGCTATCTCTTACCGTTTTGGCTAAACAACTCCGGACAAACAAACAAACAAACATAGGTAGGTAGAGGTAGGTAGTCCTTTTTTCTGTTTTATATATAGAGATTAAAAGTATTCCATTGTATTCAATTCTCTATAACATTGCGGAGTGTTCTGTTGTTGTTTTTGTAACCAGTTTGGCTTCAGCTGGAGGAAGTGATGATCTCCAGTCAATTCAAGCCGCAAAGTTGTCTCCATCTGAACGACATGTATTTCTATATATAAAAAAAAATCAATCAAGCCCTGATTTTAACAATCCTGTTGATATAATTTGGTGCAGTTCTTGCAAAATTTGAGGTAGTGGTTTGACTACGACACTATTCAAAGCCCCCAAAAATAAAGATCACATATTTTTTTTTTCTCTTCTCGCTCAACCCAGCATAATTTTTCAACTTTCAATCAATAAAATCATCATTCGATATCGATCAAAAATCATCTTGATAATTCGTAGTTCCGTTGTTCTTCTTCATCTCAACCTATAAACAGTCCACTCTAAATAGCCTGCGCCAAATATTTTTTGGCTTGAGCCCTAATGATGTCCAAACTTTGATAGAAGAGGATCATGAAGAATAATTTGATTATTTTGTTTAAATAGCATTGTTGTTTCTAATATATTCTTCGATAATGGACCATTCAAGTTCCTCAGAAGTATTCCTTAAAACACAGAGCCACAAAAATTGTAAAAAAAAAACTAAAATAAATATCGTACATTCCCCATCAGATGTCCGACAGAATAGCAGCTCGCCGGCAAATCATCCCCATGGATGACACAGGCACAGAATTCGAACATCCCCTTCCCGAATCGGATGATGATGAGGACTACATAGACACAGGCGCCGCCATCTTGAATTTCTACTGCACTCTGGTGGACCTACTCGGGAGATGCGCACCTGACTCTACTGTCATTGCGCAGGTGAGTTGATGACTCTAACTGTCATTGCGCAGGTGAGTTATTGACTCTACTGTCATTGCGCAGGTGAGTTGATGACTCTACTGTCATTGCGCAGGTGAGTTGATGACTCTACTGTCATTGCGCAGGTGAGTTGATGACTCTACTGTCATTGCGCAGGTTAGTTGATGACTCTACTGTCATTGCGCAGGTGAGTTGATGACTCTACTGTCATTGCGCAGGTGAGTTGATGGCGTTTTCCAATTTCACTTTTTCATCATAAAATTAGCCACCTTTCTCAAATGTCAAACAATGGAAAGCTGAATTTTTTACTTAACTATTTTTAAATAAAAGATCTTTTCAAAAATTTATCAGAAGAGGTTATAAAATAACTTATCCTGCCCTTTGCCATAGTCTCAGGGGTTTCCAGACTTTTGCCCTACTCTGTATTGTATTCACAATGATTTGTTTTAGGTTTTAATTTCCCTTTTCTAATAAGTTCAATGCAAATTTGTACAACAGAAACAATCAACAGACTTTATTGTGACTGCTCAGACTGCTAGAGTAAAGAGAATTTACAGTCTTATCTCGGCAGTATAAACATTTAAACAAGGTATATTCTATTCTATTTATTTATTTAGAAACTCTTTATTAGTAGAACATATATACAGATAAATAATGGTAAAAATTAAATTGACAAATTGACAATAATAATAAAATAAACAAGAAAGAAATAAATAAAATATATTATACATTTATGTCCTAACTAAAGGGCGGGGTTATTGCCTATGGCAATCTCTTCCACCCTATTATAACATTTCCTCACCCATAACCTCCAGGGCAAGAACGAGTCGCTACGAGCGCGGGCCATCCTGCGCTCGTTGGTGCCCTGGAAGATCTGCAAGGGGTGCTCAGCCTGCGGTTCAGCATCGCGGGCCCCGGGCCGGGCGAGGAGAAACCCAAGTCGGACATGCCCTCGGGGCTCATCCCCGGCCACAAGCAGAGCGTGGTGCTGTTCCTGGAGCGGGTGTACGGGATAGAGCAGCAGGACCTGTTCTTCAGGATCCTGGAGGAGGCGTTCCTGCCCGACCTGAGGACTGCCACTGTGCTGGACAGGGTGAGTCATCCAGGAGCAAAGAGTTAATCGAACCCATTTCTCGTGATTTTTTTTTTTTTTTTTTCTTTTTAAGTTTCCATTTATTTATTTTTTACATTAACATCTTCAACAAACAATGAGGGTATACCCACCTTCAAAAGATAAAAAATCTTGTGCTGAAGGTGGAAAATCTTGTGCTGAAGGTGGTCTTGTGCTGAAGGTGGTCTTGTGCTGAAGGTGGGAATTGTAAGTTGTAAACTCTTAAAAACAGCACCAATCAATTTCTCAGTCACAAGTACGTGAAATTCAATTTTTATTTGTTAAAAAGTAAGCTAGTTTAACATTACATGCTAGACACAACAACATACAAAGTCCTAAACTAGAACGTTAAATCAAATAGAATCGTTGGCGTTAGGAAGGTCATCCAACCGTAAAAAAATGTGTCAAAACCAACCAACCTCAACCATGAGGTTGAACAACGTCGACCTGCTAAAGCGAGATAAGACAGAGTAAAAAAAGAAGAAGACTGTATCTCGTGAACTGTAAATCGTAGCCACTTGAAACTAGGGGCAATTGATTTCTTGAATGGTAAAATCCGTGGATTACTCCTTTATAACATTTAAATACCTACTGGCAACTTTTGAGAGCCTAAAAACCGTTTTTTAATGTATTTTTCTTATGATACTGATGATACACACTACACATAAAAGGTGAACACACTGCAGATTAATTTGGTTAATTGACTACGCAAGTACGCAGTGAATCAATTAAATTATTTTTTAAAAATGTGTACCGAAATCTTCTGATCCAGAGTTCAATTACTCCAATACTACTTATGCCCTTAGTTGGGTAATGTTAGATTTCTGTTTATTTATCAACTGAAAAATCTTTGGAAGGTTCTCCAGCTAAATTTTGGCAACTTTATTTGGTAAATGTAAAATTGGTTTAGGTACACTAAACTTATGTGAAGGGTCACTAGGCCCTCTAAATCTCGGTCACGTTTTTGTTCCTTGTTGATAAACCCTGCACAATATTTCGACAACACCTGGATTCTAATTAGAAGCTTCCAAATTGCCCTCCACCTCTTTCAATACTCAACAATGGAATTAGTTAGGTAGAATCCTGATTTGTTTTTCTCAACAGGGGTGTATCAATCCAGCGTGTTATACTTGTTGTTGTTGTTGTAACTTGATGGTTACAGCTGGGGGGGAGTGATGCTCTCCAGCCAACCCAAGTGGAAAAGATGGCTCGTTATGAACCACATATTTCTATGTGCGATAAACCATCGTGAGAACTTGGGCTTTTTCTTCATAAACAATTATACCCTTAGAAAGCTGCAAGCTATCCTGTCTTGTAAGGGTTGGCTAGTCTGTTCTCTGTTTATAGTCCTCTTGCTGGCGAGGCACTGGTCTTCTCCATGTTCAACGTTCCCAGCCAAACTCGTGGTACTGTATACTAACACAGTGTTGCATTTCTCCTCAGAGTGACGGCTCGGAGTCGGACATGGCGCTGGCAATGAACCGCTACATCGGCAACTCTGTACTGCCGCTCCTCATCTCTCACGCCAAGTTCTACAACGACGCTGACAACTATGCAAATCTTCTGGACGCTACGCTGCACACCGTGTATCGTCTCTCCAAGAACAGGATGCTTACTAAAGGTAAAACAGAGTAAGATTTTTTTTCCCTAATCGCACGAATGACGACAGAGAACTAGTCGTTGAAATGCCAAAAAAAGGAAAGAAAAAAAAGACCCATATTTTATTTTTGCACTAGTCCGCGGGCTGAGAAAGAAAACTTCGGTCGTATTTGGTTGAGAGAATATTAGGTTACTATTGAAAATGAGTTTCATATAAACAAATTCTTATTCAATAATTTAATGCTTATACTCATATTGAAATACTAGTTTCGGAAATCTCGCCTAGCATTCTTCTAATATTTTAATCAGTCACAATAAATTAAGACAATGTCAGTTATGTAGGGGTTTAGAAGTTTGAGCTTTCACCTGATAATTTTTTTTCCAAGAAACGTGAGTAATATTACATTTTTTTTATTCTTCGAACAAGAAACTCCGACAGTTCACAATAGTAATGGTCGGTTCTATCATTTTTAAAAAACCTTAGTTTAGTCAACATTCTCGGATTGGAAATGCTAGTTCCAAAAGCTTTTGTCAAATTAGGGCTAGTGTGCCGGTATTGAGTGACTCCGAAATTAAGATAGAACCCGCCTCCTGAGAGCAAAATTCATTTTAATAATATATATCGACATTTAAAATACCCAATTGAGAGAAAGAAAACATTCCAGTAATTTAAAAACAATATGTAACTTTTTCGAAATTTGGCGGTATAGATATACGATTTGTGTCAAACTTATAGCCATCAGTTTGACACCTAACTCAATGTAAATGACTCCCAGGTCAGCGGGAGGCGGTGTCCGACTTCCTCGTGGCGCTGACCAGCAAGCTGCAGCCCAGCATGCTGCTGAAGCTGCTACGGAAGCTCACTGTGGACGTGTCCAAGCTCTCCGAATACACCACTGTGGCCCTGCGGCTACTCACCCTGCACTACGACCGCTGCGCCAAGTACTACGGCTCCACCAGTGGCGGCTCCTCCAGCGACGAGGAGAAGCGACTCACCATGATGCTGTTCAGCAACATATTTGACTCACTATCTAAAATGGTAGGTTTTTAGAAAAGTCATCATCAAAAAATCGATTTAAAATTGGGAAAGATATAGTGGGTCTAAATGGGAACCCTGAGGAACTCCGTATTTTGTAGTAAATAATAGAGAGATAGATGAACCTATGCGTATGGGAGAAGTTCGATTAACTTGAAAAACAGCATTGGAAATTAACGCTTGTTCCGTTTGTCAATAAGAAGTCTGGTATTCACAGAATCAAAAGTTTTAGTAAGGTCTAGCCAGATATAGACAGTCAAATTGAGACTCTTATGGAGAGCTCAACAGCTAACAAGAATATGAAAAAATCTAATGATTTTGTATTTTTTTTAATATCTTGGTTTAAATTAATCTTAGTAATATTTTGAGTTGCCAACCCCAGGTAGCTTGGAGGTCCCTGATTTGAGTCCCTAGTATAAAATGTATGAATAGGTTCGGGTTCAAGTAATAGTGATATCACCTCTGCACAAATAATATGATAAGTCTACTCTTGGTGGATATCGCACTAATATCGGTTCACTTATCAGCGTAATGATCTCCTATTCTCTTCCCCTTAGTAGCTTGATCGATAAGGCAGCGGACTTATAACCTAGAGGTCGGTGGTTCAAGTTCAGCAAAGATTTAGTAAAGCTAGTTTGAGTAGTTGTAACATCACGAAAGTGTTAAACACAAATATGATAACTTTTTAACTATTCTCTTCCTACCTAGGACTATGACCCAGAGCTGTTCGGAAAAGCCCTGCCGTGTCTGACAGCTATTGGTTGTGCCTTGCCTCCGGACTACGCACTGGCCAAGAATCACGATGATGAGTGGTACGGCAACAAGAGTCCCACGGACGGGCCTTACAACCCTCAGCCCATCAATACTTCCAGGTGAGCCACATGAAATCATTTGCGACATAGGAGAGATCAAACTAGCTACTCACATTATAATTTCAATTGATGTGGCTTGATCGATAAGGCGGCGGACTTTTAACCTGGAGGTCGGTGGTTCAAGTCCCGGTTTCAGCGTAGATTTAGTAAAGCGAGTTGGAGTAGTTGTGATATCACGAAAGTGATTAACACAAATATTCATTTAAAAAGAAAATTCAATTTCACCTTTTATCTGTTTCGAATCCTAACGATTGCATGTATTTTTCATCATTTAATTGAATATTGTGACTAAGGGTGGTACGCAGAGTTCTAACTGGAGGGATGCCTGGGTCATTTGTCCCTTCAGCTGATTTTGTTATTCAGAGACGTTTGTTTAAAGCGTCTTTGCGCTTGTGTAATCAGATGTTTCTGATTACACAAGGTCAAGGTCAAGTTAGATTGTCAAGGTCGAAGTATTCCCTATATGTGTTAAAAATTGCATTATCTGTGCCCACCGGTGGGTCACGTTACAAGGGAAATTGAAAAAAAACGTCTGAGACGGCACGCCGTCTCATACGTGTTTGCGAACCCCGTCTTTTACACTTGCAGCGTCTCCCTGAACAATGACTTGAACACGATAGTGCAGAAATTCTCAGAGCACTACCACGACGCCTGGGCCAGCAGGAAGATGGAGAATGGCTGGGCCTATGGCGACCAGTGGTCTGACTCCTCCAAGTACCACCCCAGACTCAAGCCTTACATGATGCTCAATGACTATGTGAGTACCACCCCAGACTCAAGCCTTACATGATGCTCAATGACTATGTGAGTACTACCCCAGACTCAAGCCTTACATGATGCTCAATGACTATGTGAGTACCACCCCAGACTCAAGCCTTACATGATGCTCAATGACTATGTGAGTACCACCCCAGACTCAAGCCTTACATGATGCTCAATGACTATGTGAGTACCACCCCAGACTCAAGCCTTACATGATGCTCAATGACTATGTGAGTACCACCCCAGACTCAAGCCTTACATGATGCTCAATGACTATGTGAGTCCACCCCAGACTCAAGTCTTCCATGATGCTTTTTCTTCATGACTGAAGTGTCATTTAATTAATTTTTTTCCTTGTTCAACAATATTGGGCCCTATTAATAAGAAGCAAAACCTTTTCCTATTGAAATTCGAAGGAATTGCTTCAATTGGTATTAATAAAGTTTTGAGCAATTTACGTGTGAATATTCATAGAGTTCCTTGGCTTACAAGGAAAGCCCCTACTCTCGAGGGTGTCAATGGGATCATCATCATTCATAGAGCTGATCTTTCTACCTTATTAGTAGCTCCTCTTAGTTAAGCATGAAGCAACTACATGTGAACAAAAGGAAATGGTTATGAATACGAAAAGGAGCAATCGCTTGCTTTTTTTCCTTCAGACCTTTTGCTCTTACTTCTTGCTTTTGCTCACAGGCTATTGCTACATTTTTTATGAATACGGTCCTTGATGTTTTCGTTAATGCTATAACGTCCTCTGCTTTCTCCCCCTTCCAGGAGAAGGAGAAATTGCTACTTTTTTTATGAATATGGTCCATTGTTTTCGTTAGTACTATAACGTCCTCTGCTTTCTCTCCCATCCAGGAGAAGGAGCGGTACAAGGAGCCGGTGCGGGAGTCCCTCAAAGCCTTGCTGGCTATCGGCTGGAACATAGAACACAGCGAGGCTGATGTGCCCCTCAGCAGTCGAAACTCCATGCGGCGCCAGTCCAAGCCTTCCATGGTGAGCTGTGCGCATGCTTGCCAATCATACAATTGTATACATGTTTATTTATTACTGCCGAACATCCGAATATATTCATTATTATATAGAAATATCTCGAGTATAGTGTAATTGTTGGGTGGGTGGAAGAGCTTCTTGAAGGAGAATCCTGCCATATAAAAGAAAGCCCAAAAAAAAAAATTGTTTTTTTTTTTCATTTTCAGTATTTGTACATAGCGTATAGATTTAAGAAGTGAGGAAACGAACCCCAGTTGCATGGAAACGCCACATAGCGCGACACCATCGCAAAGGAGTAGAATATTTCTCGCGGTCTATTTATGTTTATGTTTACATTTGATACGCTGGAAGGGACGAGGAGAGGAGACTTGTTTGCGATACTAGCGCTGAGGACGCCACGATGTAGGCCGGCGGTGGGTGGTTTCCACACGTCTTAATTCTACACACTATGATTAGTACGCAAAATCGTACGTGTATCTATACCGCCAAATTTCGAAAAAGTTACCTATTGTTTTTAAATTACTGGATTGTTTTCTCTCTCTAATTTGGGTATTTTAAATGTCGATATCTATATTATTTTTTTTTTTTTAATATAAAATAACCAACTTTATTTTTAACAAAACAACATAACGGACATCTTACAAATAAAATCTTTCTTCCAATCCTTCAGAGGTTGGAAGAGTTCCTCTGATACTCACGGCATTACCTCTCTGTACAGCAATTGCAATACGCTGAATGAGGTAATGTCATGATCGGTTGTCTCCGGACACACGGGTGAGCAATTATTTATTATAATGAATTTTGCTCTCAGGAGGCGGGTTCGAGCCCCGGCAACTACCACCCGAACCCCATCGACATGACCAACCTCACCCTGAGCAGGGAAATGCAGAACATGGCGGAGCGGCTGGCCGAGAACTCGCACGACATCTGGGCCAAGAAGAAGAAGGAGGAGTCGGGGGGGAGCGTCCACCCTCAGCTGGTGCCCTACGACCTGCTCACCGACAAGGAGAAGAAGAAGGACAGGGAGAGGAGCCAGGAGTTCCTCAAGTACATGCAGTACCAGGGCTACAAGCTTCACAAGTGAGTGCTACCACCACTGAGATCATATTATAACATAGAGGGAACCCGATTATCAAAATTTGAGTGAGTCGCTCAGTTTGTATGTTCATTGAGTGAGTCGCTCAGTTTGTATGTTCATTGAGTGAGTCGCTCAGTTTATATGTTCATTGAGTGAATCGCTCAGTTTGTATGTTTATTGAGTGAGTCGCTCAGTTTGTAGTAGCTCAGTTTGTAGTGGGTCGCTCAGTTTGTATGCTCATTGAGTGAGTCGCTCAGTTTGTATGTTCATTGAGTGAGTCGCTCAGTTTGTGTGTTCATTGAGTGAGTCGCTCAATTTGTATGTTCATTGAGTGAGAACTCGCACGACATCTGGGCCAAGAAGAAGAAGGAAGAGTCGGGGGGGAGCGTCCACCCTCAGCTGGTGCCCTACGACCTGCTCACCGACAAGGAGAAGAAGAAGGACAGAGAGAGGAGCCAGGAGTTCCTCAAGTACATGCAGTACCAGGGCTACAAGCTTCACAAGTGAGTGCTATACCCGTCACCTGCATGTCCTTGTTCATTGAGTGAGTCGCTCAGTTTGTATGTTCATTGAGTCGCTCAGTTTGTATGTTCATTGAGTGAGTCGCTCAGTTTGTATGTTCATTGAGTGAGTCGCTCAGTTTGTATGTTCATTGAGTGAGTCGCTCAGTTTGGATGTTCATTGAGTCGTTCAGTTTGTATGTTCCACTGAGATCATATAACCCTCAGCTGGTGCCGTACGACCTACTCACCGACAAGGAGAAGAAGAAGGACAGAGAGAGGAGCCAAGAGTTCCTCAAGTACATGCAGTACCAGGGCTACAAGCTTCACAAGTGAGTGCTGCAACCGACCAGCCTACGTGCACGTAGGCTGGTCGATTGTAGAGTAGGTAGAACGACTAGCTTATTTCGACGCTATCAAGTATAAATAAGGCAATATTATTATTATATTAAGGACCCAAGAACAATTATCGATCATTCGGGCTGTCTCTCTTAGACTCAGAGGTATTAGAAAAACTGTAAGGAGTCTACCTTATGAAGATGGAGCTGGATTACCAGTGATCTACTGTTAATTTGTATACCATTATTTCTTCTTCATAATTATGTCAGTCTGTTGATAATACCAATTTCCGGTCCTTGTATCCAAATTTCTCTTTTAAATAGGTTATTTTCCCTTATGAAGACGTAAATTTGACCTGAAATTGTTCTCTTTTATCCAGTTTTAATACATCTACCAAGATTTGAGTGTAATAATGTACATATTATTGTTTTTTATATACCTAACTTGTTTTCTATCTTTCTAGTCATTTTAATTTATCTTACTTTAGTTTATTTTATTTATTTGACAATTTTTCTTGAATAAGAATATTTTATTTGGTATTATCTATTTTATTTTACTTTTCGTTGTTTTAAAAATCCATTTGTTCTTTAAGTCTTTCATATTGTAACTATATTTTTCATGTAAATGTTTTTACTGTTGTAATTTGTAAACAGGATTCTTTCCGTTAATACAAGCCCGTTTACCGGGATTATATTATTATTATTATTATTATAAAAAAATACCTGCTAAGCTTATTTCGAACTGGTTGTCTCCAGGCCGGCTCGCCAGGGCACCCAGTCCGAGGCGGAGCAGCTGGCCCAAGTCCAGACCGGGGAGCTCCGCTTCGCCTACTCCCTGCTGGAGAAGCTCATCCAGTACACTGACCGTGCCAGCATCAACATGAAGATGCAGAAGCCTTCCAGCACCTTCAGCAGGAGGACCAGCTTCATGGTGAGTGTTTAAAAGGAGAACCGGCTTCATGGTGAGTGTTTCAAAGGAGAACCGGCTTCATGGTGAGTGTTTAAAAGGAGGACCAGCTTCATGGTGAGTGTTTCAAAGGAGAACCGGCTTCATGGTGAGTGTTTAAAAGGAGAACCGGCTTTATGATGAGTGTTTAAAAGGCAAACCAGCTTCATGGTGAGTGTTTAAAAGGAGAACCAGGTTCATGGTGAGTGTTTAAAGGAGAACCAGCTTCATGGTGAGTGTTTCAAAGGAGAACCAGCTTCATGGTGAGTGTTTAAAAGGAGAACCAGCTTCATGGTGAGTGTTTCAAAGGAGAACTAGCTTAATGGTGAGTGTTTAAAAGGAGAACCAGCTTCATGGTGAGTGTTTAAAAGGAGAATCGGCTTCATGGTCAGTGTTTAAAAGGGAAACCAGCTTCATGGTGAGTGTTTCAAAGGAGAACCAGCTTCATGGGAAGTATTTAAAAGGAGAATCGGCTTCATGGTGAGTGTTTAAAAGGAGAACCAGCTTCATGGTCAGTGTTTAAAAGGGAAACCAGCTTCATGGTGAGTGTTTAAAAGGAGAACCAGCTTCATGGTGAGTGTTTAAAAGGAGAACCAGCTTCATGGTGAGTGTTTCAAAGGAGAACTAGCTTAATGGTGAGTGTTTAAAAGGAGAACCAGCTTCATGGTGAGTGTTTAAAAGGAGAACCAGCTTCTTGATGAGTGTTTAAAAGGAGAACCAGCTTCTTGATGAGTGTTTAAAAGGAGAACCAGCTTCTTGATGAGTGCTTAAAAGGAGAACCAGCTTCTTGATGAGTGTTTAAAAGGAGAACCAGCTTCTTGATGAGTGTTTAAAAGGAGAACCAGCTTCATGGTGAGTGTTTAAAAGGAGAACCAGCTTCTTGATGAGTGTTTAAAAGGAGAACCAGCTTCTTGATGAGTGCTTAAAAGGAGAACCAGCTTCTTGATGAGTGTTTAAAAGGAGAACCAGCTTCTTGATGAGTGTTTAAAAGGAGAACCAGCTTCTTGATGAGTGTTTAAAAGGAGAACCAGCTTCATGGTGAGTGTTTAAAAGGAGAACCAGCTTCATGGTGAGTGTTTAAAAGGAGAACCAGCTTCTTGATGAGTGCTTAAAAGGAGAACCAGCTTCTTGATGAGTGTTTAAAAGGAGAACCAGCTTCTTGATGAGTGCTTAAAAGGAGAACCAGCTTCTTGATGAGTGTTTAAAAGGAGAACCAGCTTCTTGATGAGTGTTTAAAAGGAGAACCAGCTTCTTGATGAGTGTTTAAAAGGAGAACCAGCTTCATGGTGAGTGTAAAGTAAAGTTTCATCCTGTACACAGACCGTGCCAGCATCAACATGAAGATGCAGAAGCCTTCCAGCACCTTCAGCAGGAGGACCAGCTTCATGGTGAGTGTAAAGTAAAGTTATCATATTTGTGTTTATCACTTTAATGATAACACAAAACGTCAAACGCGTTTTACTAAATCTACGCTAAATTTGGGACTTTAACCTTATCGATCAAGGTACTGAGGTCGGTGTTTCATGGTGAGTGTTTCAGCTGGAGGACGTTCAACAGGGAGAAGACTAGTGTCTCGCTAGGGGACTATAAACAGAGAACAGATTGCAGTTTCCGAAGGTTTTAATGGCTTCTAAAGAAAAAGCCCAAGTTCGCTCGATGGTTGATCGGACATAGATGTGGTTCAGAACAAACCAACTTTTCCACTCAAGTTGGCTAGAGACCACCCCCTCCCCAAATTGGTTACAATCATGGTGAGTGTTTAAAAAGTTATTATATTGGTGTCAATCACGATCGTGATATTAGACAGTTCGGCCGGGGTGTGAAGAACACCTTATACAAAGAAAGAGACAGCCACAATTACTTAATCTCGCTTTACTATATTTGCCTGGGACTCGAAACACCTATCTCAAGGTTACCAGTGCGCCGCTAAATCGATCTAGCTACTGTGGTCGGTTCTAGAGAAAGCCTATTAGCTTGTGAAGTCTATGGAAGATTTTGAAGACTAGGACACATATGTTTGTGTTCGTTGATTATTTAATAATAATAGTATCACCTTATTTATACTGCCTGATTAGGACTATTAAGTCCTATTATTTCAGCAGTAAGCGCAAGACATATTACTATGGTAAAAATCCCGAATGGGAGGATAACTTGTCATGTACCGGCTGCGTTTCGAACCCGCGACCACTGGAACCTCTGGATTCACAGAGTGCCGCCTTTACCACTGAGCTACCGGGACAGACAATATATAGCCCTATTTTTCTTTCTAACCAATGTTAACCAAACGGGAATAAAATGAACCAAACTGGAAGCAAGTCATTTTTCTTTTGGAAGAGGAAAAATTTCCTCTTCCAAAGTTAACCAAAATGGAAGTAGAAACTTCTTGCTTCCAGTTCTTTTATAGGTTAAGTCCATTGTTTATCTTTAAAAGTACCCAAACGCATTTTTCTTTTACTAATGTGGTGAAGTTGACCTTGGAATAAAATGGAAATATTTGGAAATATCGAACCTGGAATTTTTTTTTAATCCAAAAGAAAAATAGGCCTTATGTTTCACATTTACCAATGCTGTTTCTATTCATATCCTCAGGTGTGCACCCGCGACATCAAGTTCTTCTCCAAGGTGGTGCTGCCCCTGGTAGAGAAGTACTTCAGCACCCACCGCAACTACTTCATAGCCATAGCCACCGCCTCCAACAACATCGGAGCTGCCTCACTCAAGGAGAAGGAGATGGTGGCCAGGTGAGACAGTTGTTATTATTATTATAGAATAGAATAGAATAGAATAGATAGAATAAAAATATAATTGTATTTCTCAATAAGATTTTACAATAGAGGTTGGGATGCAGGTTATTTAAACATAATTCTAAAATTACATAATATTTTTTTTTTAAACAATTACTTCATGCTATAGTTTTGCAGTGCCACATAATTTTTCCCCATTTTTCTTCTTCTTTTTCCTTTCTATTATTATTATTTTAAATGTTTAATATTACTGCATGAATAATTATATAAAAATTTAAATAACTATATAAATATATGATAAATCAAATCTAATTGAACGAAAATATAAAAGATAAATAAAAAAATATGATAAATAAAATCTAATCAAACGTAAATATAAATATATGATAAATAAAATCTAATTGAACGTAAATATAAATATGTGATAAATAAAATCTAATTGAACGTAAAAATATAAATATATGATAAATAAAATCTAATTGAACGTAAAAATATAAATATATGAAAAATAAAATCGAAATAAACATAAATACAATAAATAAAATCTATAAATAATAAAATCCATTATTATTATTATAGTATGCTTTATTAGGACAGAGTACAATGTTAACAGTAAAAAATTAAGAAAAAACAAACTAATGACAAAATAAATAAGTAAAAAAGAAAATAAAGCTAATGTCCTACCTAAAGGGCGGGTTATTGCCTGGGGCAATCTCTTCCACCCAACCCTTTGTTGTTGTTGGAGCCAGCTTGACTTCAGCTGGGGGACTGATGGTCTCTATCCAACTTTTCCTATCCCGGCTGGACATTGCTTCAATTAGTATTCTTACGATCGTTTGACGCTGGCTATGCTAGAAACTGGTTCATAAGTAGATCAAATTTTCTCGTTTCAAACAAAGTATCAACCAGCTTCTATGACGCTTTGAATACACCACTACACACTAGTCCGTTTCAGGAACACTCTTCATCACTCTCATAAACTCCAAATCTTCCTTTCAACCGTCACTCAATGCACTCGGTTAATTTGAACGCAATAACCAATCAGAGCGCGTTGTGTGACGCTTGAAACGCAGATTCGGGGATTTCGAGAGTGGAGAATCGTTCTGTCACTGAAGTTAAGCAACGTCCAGTGAGATTAGGACTTGGATAGTTGACCCTTCAAATTCTAACTCTCGTGATGCTAGTAATTACTCCGGCCCCCCTCAGGTTGGGTCAGGTTAATTTGACCAGCTGGTTTATGATTTTTCAGCAAGTGGAGGGTAAAATCCCCGTCATGATTTGACCAATCAGTTGAAAGCGATGTTAAACATAAAACTTTACAAGCTTTATCCTTCATATAAACATTCTAAACCCATGCCGAAAATCACCAATGAAGAGAATGCCAAATGCATGTTCACCACCCTTGATCAGACTTTATTTACCTTTAATGAATTATACCCTTTCACTGTACCTGTATATAAAAAATTGTAAATAAAGTTTGATCAAAATTGTCGAATAATAATCAATATGTACATCTTTGTGTTCCAGTCTGTTCTGTAAGCTGGCGAATCTTCTTCGGTCCAGACTGTCGGCGTTCGGAGCTGACGTGAGAATCACAGTCAGGTGTCTGCAAGTGCTGGTCAAAGCCATCGATGCCAAGTGAGTATTCATTGCAACCTCTCCGCAACCTATATTTTTTGATGGTGGGTATACCTTTTGTGCTATTTGACGATATTTTTCAAAAAAATAAATACCTAATTGGAAATGAGGATAGGGGGATGCATGCTTTTTCAGGTCAAAGCACCCAGAAGAGGATGCATCCTCTAAAGAGGATGTGTAGATTTAAGAAGTGAGGAAACGAACCCCAGTTGCATGGAAACGCCACATAGCGCGACACCATCGCAAAGGAGTAGAATATTTCTCGCGGTCTATTTAAGTTTATGTTTACATTTGTTACGGGTGAAGAAATTTTGTGAGGGACGAGGAGAGGAGACTCTTTTGCGATACTAGCGCTGAGGACGCCACGATGTAGCTCGGGAGGGGGGGGTGGTTTCCACACTCTCTACACGCTATGCTCCTAGTGTGATCTAAGTAGTCAAATAAAGACTACGAGCGAATAGTTGTATGTGACACTCGCTTCTCAACTGTATTAATTGAAATCTATTTCAGATCCCACCGACCTCAGTAGCTTGATCGATAGGGCGGCGGACTTGTAATCTAGAGGTCGGTGGTTCAAGTCCCTGATTCAGCGTAGATTTAGTAAAGCGAGTTTTAGTAGTTGTGATATCACGAAAGTGATTTTTTTTTTAACAAGATTTTATTTATATTTTTTTTTCATATGTTTAACAACTTTCAAATACTAATATTCCCGCCCCATCTTCACATTCAACACCTTTTTTTTTTTTTTTTTTTTTTTTTTTTTTTTTTTTTTTTTTTTGAATTCACGAAAGTGATTAGGTAACACAAATATGATAATTTTTTTTTTTTTTTTTTTTAACTATTTCAGATCCCTCACCAAGAGCTGCCCGGAGTTCATCAGAACCTCCATGCTGACTTTCTTCAACAACACAGCGGACGACTTGGGACACACCATTCAGAACCTGCAGGAAGTGAGTTCCTATTCGAAATTATTAAACCTCTGCAGGCTTTAACAGTTGATATTATTATTATTTAACACTTTATTGGTCAACTACATGATATATTCAACATAATAGGACATGGAAAAAAGTTGAACACAATAGACAATAGAATATGTAGTGAACCAAGGGGCGAGGTTAAATATGTATATTGAACCAAGGGACAAGGTTAAAGTCTGTGGCTTTCTCTTCCACCGAACCCCATACGTACGTCTGAAGGCAATTGTAATTAAATCTTGTCATTTTACAATAAGCGTCTAGTCATTGTGTCACTTCTCGCCCATCAGATTAGATGCATACTACGGGATGGGCAAGCCACAACACAGACCACAAGCGTCTGAAGTAGCTGTTCTACGAAAATAAATTTTTTTTGTGAAATACCCATCTTTTTTTCACATTTACTGCTATTTGACTGCATCATTTACTATTCATCAGTTCCATGTCAGTATGGCATAACTTCTGTTCTTGTTGTAGCCAGCTTGGCTACTCCTGGAGGGGTGAGTAATGGTCTCCAGCCAACTGTATTGCAAAGTCCTGTACCACATATTTCTATGTGCGATCAACCATCATGAGGACTTGGACTTTTCTTTGTAAGCCATTAAAACCTTAGGAAACTGCAAGCTAGCCTGGCTTGTAAGGGTGGGCTAGTCTGTTCTCTGTTTGTAGTCCTCTATCAAGACACTGGTATTCTCCTTGTTTAACGTCCCCCAGCCAGACTACCGCAATAGTAATGTCACAATTATTACAAGTGTTGGCCAGGTGACAGTTGCATCGGGTTAGGTGCTAAATAATTTTTCCATCCTAATTCCAGGGCAAATACTCTCATCTCCGAGGCACTCATCTCAAGACCTCTACCTCTCTCATGTACATCAACGATGTGGTGCTTCCGGTGCTCACTGCCATGTTTGACCACCTGGCTGGGTGTGACTATGGAAGCGATCTGCTGTGTAAGTTGAAAAAAAACTCCTAAATTTTAAGTTTAAATTAATTTTAATTTTTATGCTCTGATATTTACAACTATTTATGCTTAGAATAAATAGTCTGTAAGTTTAATAAATAGTAATTTTCCTATTCATATAAAAAAACCTTTGAGTCAAGGACTTCGATTCTTACAGACCTAGACTTCTCTTTAAATAAATGTTCATAAAAAAAAAACTTTTTTTGAAATAATGTGTTAACTTTTTACAGTTTTCATTAAAGTCTGGCTGGGGGCTATAAACAGGGAGTAGACCAGCATTGGCTTGGTTCTGGGGGCCCTTTTCAATTATTAGCCTCCTTTTACAGGCAGTGTTAGAAGTGCTGAGTCATTCCTCCATTGTCCGACTACCATCGTTCACGATGACGCCACCCTATGATGATGATAATTCAAGTACAGATACAGCAAGAAAAATTACTCCTCTCTTTGGCGTTTTGAATTCAGTCATGTGTTTTATGAGAGAAAAAATTAAATAACCTTCTGTGTTCTCTCGATTTCAGTGGATGAGATTCAAGTGGCTTCCTACAAGATGGTCATCAGTCTGTATACCCTGGGTATTGACAACACGTTGACTCATGACAGGTGAGAAATTGGCACACTTTTTACAAGACGCAAATAAAGTAGGAAAATACAAGAATAAGTTGTCAACTCAAAGTCTTTTCAGTTCAAATACCTAGTACCTACCAGTTATACCTTTTCGAAATATTATTTCACTTATATGAATTGAATCAGTTATTTTGAAAAGGGTTTAAGTCCAATTTTTTCGAAAATTGTTTTATTGTGAAAATGGATTCTATGGACCTAGACGCATCGTTATGTATGAGAAAGACAAAAATCCGATCAGTCATAAGGAAGTTATAGCGAGTTAAATATCTTGTCCGTGACTAAATCCCTTTTCAAAATAACTGATTCAATTATATTCCTGCTCCAAAATTATCTTTATGTTGGCCACACACGTACACATTTTTTTTTTGTTAATGGTCATAACATCATTTAGAACTTTAAAGTAATCCAAACGACAATACTAATGTCCTACACATGCATGAACAGGCATACCTGTCATGTATGTATGAGCGTGTTTAGTAGAAAAAAATCACAAGCACAAGCTCCTTGCTGCCTGTTGCCTGTTCATGCATACATGTACATGTGTGGCCCGGCTTTACATAATAATAAATCATTTGTTTTATTTTTCATATTTTTTTTTTTTTTTTTTACAGATTACCCATCCTAAGCAATTCTTATTTGGCTTCTAAGATGAGTGTCGTTGTTACATATTAGGGGAAATAAGTCAAAAAATTACGCTCTTCAAGCTTTCATCCAAATATTTAACTTTTAGTATCTAATTAGTCATTTAAGATAAATGTGAAACAGTTGAAACACATACTTCGTATATATTTATTCACAATAAATATTTGATTGATTGTGTGTTGCATTTCAAACAGGAAATATCTGAAGACAGAGCTAGAGCGCCACCGCCCTGCCCTGGGCACTTGTCTCGGGGCGTTCTCTTCCACTTTTCCTGTCGCCTACCTGGAGCCTCACCTGAACAAGCACAACCAGTACTCGCTGGTCAACAGGATAGCGGCGCACTCTCTGGAAGCTCAGGGTAGGTCTTCTGCTTCGGTCAGGTCATCTCGTTTCTATGAATCACTCGAGTGATGCCACATTTAAAACTATTTATATTTTCACTTTTTGACCGTTAAGTAATTTTTATCACTACTTTTTTGAAATACACATTACTGTTATATTCAATTATCCATAGTTTTCCCCTCATGCAAGGGGCAAGAAAGGTTGTCTGAAGACAAGATGATACCCTTCACTCTACTCGATCCCCAAGAGATCATGAGCGCAGAGTGAGAGGGTATTGACGCTTTTGTACTTATAAATTAAAACTATTTATAAGTATAAAAGCGAACATTAGTATTGTTGTTTTCTATTGTAATTTTTGTAAACAATGTTATGCTCTTTAAAAAAAAATTGAATGGTCATTGGTCATCCATCCAAGTTCTAACTTTGCTGGACGTTGCGTCAGTTCAGCGAGCGAACGAAAACTGGTGTATTCAACGTGCATTAAGAAGATGGTTGGGTGGAAGAGCTCAAGCAATTTGAGAATCGTGCCATAAAGCCTGAAAAAAAAAAGATGTATTAATAGATAAATGTATTAGGTGTCATTGATACAATGTATTATATTCTGTCTGTCCCGGTATCTCAGTGGTCATTGGTCAAGTCGTCGGTCTGGTGGGTTCGGACCGCAGCCGGGACAGGACAAGTTATTCTCTTTGTCATGTCTTTGACAAAATGCTTTGAGCATTAACCTCGCCTGGTGGTTACCTTCCACTAAAGAGTTTAATTATTATTTTCTCTCATTTGCGATTTTAAGCTCATAATAATATGTCTGGGCTTACTGTTGGAATAATAGGACTCGTTAGTTCTAGTCGAGCAGTATAAATAAGGCGATATTATTATTATTAAAGATGAGTGTTTCACAGCCTTTTTTATTTCGTAGCCATGAAACAGGAGCTACTGTAGACCATTGTGGTCTGTGTTGTAGCTTGCCCATCCCGCAGTATGCCTCCCCTCAGATGGGCGAAAAGTGACACAATACTTCCCAATTCGGTGCTGGGTCAACACGAGTGCACCGGGAGGTATCCCTCACAAACAACTGTAACCAAATTAAGAATACAAATTTTTGTCGGCACGGGGATCGAACGGGGGACGTTCCGTATGGCAAACGAGTGCTTTACCACTGAGCTAATCGTGCGCTCTATGATTATACAGTAGAAATCGGTTATAACGAACTTCAAGGGACCGGAGAAAATTGTTCGTTATAGCCGATTGTCACTATAACCGATATATCGCTTATAGCGAACTTGTTCGCTATAAGCGATATTTATTGTCTATAAAGAATAATGTTTGTTATAAGAGATAATATGTACATATGTATCCACATATGTACTTTTATCTATATAGGGTATAAAAGGTACAATATTATTACATATTATTATTGTAATAAATAATAATATTTATTATTATTATTATTATTATTATTACATATTATTATTATTATTATTAAATCCATGAACTAGAACATTCAAAATCTTTTAGATTTAATAATTTACCAAGGTCATTAGCTTTTTGTTGAAGTATTGGACCATTAATAGGAATATTATTGGCTCTCTGCTGTTTAAACCACAGTAAAAGTGCGTCATCCAAATCATCAAGACCAGTATTTCTAATTTTTTTTACTGATTCACACTTATCAAATTGGTTAATTATTTTGTCTCTACATTTTACAAACCCTGCGAGGGTTGATCTCGGAATCTCGAACTCCCTAGCCAAATCGGCACATTTTTCGCCACCGTCAAATCGGCATATTATAGCAAATTTTTCTTCAATCGTAAAAGATTTTCTAATAGACATTTTTTTAAAAACAAAACTTTTACTAAATAAAACACAAATGCAATTCACGATTCACGAAACACTAAAATAAAACAAGAAATGAAAAAAAATTATGTAAAAGATTTTCAGGACCTAGTAAAAAGCAATCGACAGGTTTGTGCAGGATAAAACATGTTTTCTATTTTATTCTTCATAGGAAAAAAAAAAAAATGTTTGTTATAACCGATAGGAAGTTGGTCTGGGGACTTCAAAATTTGTTCGCTATAGCCGATTTGTTCATTATAGCCGATGTTCGTTATAATCGATACATATGTTAATTTTCCATAAGACTCCAAGGGACCAAAGATTTTGTTCGTTATAGCCGATTATTCGTTATAACCGGTGTCGTTATAACCGATTTCTACTGTATGTGATCTTTTTTTATGTATGTAATCTTAAGAATATTAAATGTATGTACAAAATGTCTATTTAAATTTGAAAATAAACAAGAGACCTTGTTTAGACTGCTGGAATAAAGGGACTTTTCAGTCTCACCTCGGCAGTATAAACAAGGTAATTTCTATTCTATTCTATTCTATTTTAGCTGTACAATGATTTTTTAGATTTATGTATATTTTATTAAACATAAAAAACATTGTTCAGGACATCATCATTTGGATGACAACCCAAAACGCTTGCAGCATTGCCCCGTTGAACTGCAAGGCTTATCTGTTGCAGCACATAATTTCCCTATTTACAGCAAATAAAAAAAATCTATTTCTCCTCAGAAGTTAGACTTAGCTTATAGGAGATGTATTTTTTATAATATTATTCTTGTACAAATAAATAAAAGTATTCAATTCAATTATTCTATTCTATTCTATTCTACTCTATTCTATTCTATTCTATCTTTCCCCAGACATCCTGGTTCGCATGGAGAGCAGCATGCCCACCCTGGAAGCCATCCTCTCCGAGGTGGACAGCTTTGTGGAGTCAGAGCGTCACCACAATGACGCCCCCCACATCATTGACGTCATCATGCCGCTGCTGTGTGCCTATCTCCCCGTGTGGTGGGCTCAGGGCCCTGACAATGTGTCTCTCACTACCGGGTAAGACCTACTTGATGTATTAGTGACGTCATCATAATCTCCCTGAAGAAATTGAAATCTAGATCTGAAATACCTATAATACAGATTTTTCTCTTTGAGAAGGCTCAAAATCTCTGAAAACAATGAAAAAAGAAAAAATACACATTTATAAAGTTTTCCAGTAGGGTTTGGTAGGTCATCCTTCTTTTTAATGTCAAGACCGAATTTACCAGATAAAAAAATTAGAAACTCCCATTTTAGCATGATGAAATATCCGACATATCCTATTATAAATCGAGAAAGCTTTTATATTACTCGAAAAATTATACCTACGTCTATGCTTTTTTTTAAAAAAAAAAAAGTAATTGTGCCTCGGAACCGCTTTCGCATTACTTCAGGGCACTTTACCTTTACATCCATGCCACTCCGAAAACGGAAAACTCGGTTAGAATTTTCCGCTCCGGCCGGGATTCGAACCCGCAACCTCCGGGTCAGCAACCAATGCTCTTAACCACCTACCTATGCTACGTCTATGCTACTTGTTTTATACAAATTTTTGTTTACATTCCATAGGAACCACGTTACCATGGTGACGAGCGAACACATGAACCAGTTGCTGAAGAATGTCCTCAAGATGATCAAGAAGAATATTGGAAACGAGAACGCTCCCTGGATGACAAGGATTGCCGGTAGGAGCAAACTAATTGTCTACCTACATATTTGTCAAGTCTATTTTTTCTTAATAATCCTGGATTCCTTTTAACCTCTGTCTGTCCCGGTAGCTCAGTGGTACCACATATTAATATATCTTGGGCTTACTGCTGGAATAATGGGACTTTAATAGTCTTAATCGAACAGTTTAAATAAGGCGATATTATTATTATTATTATTATTAACCTATTGGCTTTGTACCAGACTTAACCAGACATGGACGATAATTTACTCTCGACTTTATGGTCAAGTTTTTCTAAATATTATGTCTCTTCAGTAACTTCTTGGGAGAACACTCGAACCGTCACTATCAAACTAATGCTTCCTATCCATCTAATAAAATTTGTTATGGCTTACACTTTTTACTACAACAACCTTTTAATTAACTACTGATTTTAGTAGTCACTGTGGCAGAGCGAGTTAGCGCGCTAGGCATTGCACACATGGTGACCTGGGTTCGATTCCCAGCGGGGGAGGATTTTTTCTGCTCTGTACTTGGATGTTCGGGGTCCACTCATACCTCGTGAGGAAAAATGAGTAGCTGCTTTAATGTGAAGCAGCGACCAGTGGCAGAATCTTAGGCAAAAAAATAATACAAGGTATTGAAAATTAAAGTGGTAAAGTCCTATGATTCTGCGCTACCCACTAAAATTGTGACATAATAACACAAAGAAAAAGCATTATTTATTATTATTATTAACTACTGATTTTAAGTAGGTGTAATTAACTAGTAATTTTCAGTAGGTTCTCGTTCAACCATTAACTACAAGTGCGAAAGGCATATTTATTCAAGTTGGGATTCCGTTCTAATCCCTCGTTATAGTCACCATGCTATACTGTTGAATTTTTAATGATTATCCACCAACCGACCTCAGTGTAATGCTAGCAGTACACTCTCGCCGAGGCAAGGCGAGGGCAGCCGAGCGCGAGAGTGAACTTGTGCGGCTCGCCTACGCTCGGCTAGGCAAGTCTCGCGTACTCCATTTTGTAGTTATAGTTTACTAGCGGGCTGTCGCCCGCTTTGCGGGCCGAGGCATGGCCGTGAAAGCAAAAAGTCCTTTTTCGCCAATGGCAGGTGTTGTAGTGAGAATTTCGAAAAATCCCGTCTTATAGCACATCTAGACTATAAGACAAAGCTACCTACCAAATTTCAGCTTCCTAGGACTTACCAATTCGGAGAAACAGTGATGATCAGTCAGTGACTTTGACATTTATATATTAAGATACGGTTCCTCGCCTCGGATGGTCTCGATGCCGAGTGCCTCGGCGAGAGTGTACTGCTAGCATAACCTGGAGGTCGGTTGTTCGAATCCCAAGTTGAGTAAGTATCTGGTAAAACGAGTTTGAGGGCGGCATTAATAGACGTTTTTGTAATACCTCTGTGGTGCTAAGTCACGAATTGCGTACTGTGTAATATAGGCCAAACCGGCGCTTAGCAATGACTTGAGATATAGAATTTGTCTATTAATTTCACCCTGAGTAATTGTGATAAAACAAAAGAAAAAGATAATTACTCGTAACCTTTTTTTATTAGAAGCTTTTATCATTCAGCTTAGGAAAAGAACCTTTGTAAAAATCCAATATTGTTAATAAATAAATAAAATGTTTTTAAAAAAAAAAACAGCATTCCGTTGGAACAGCATAAAGTTTATGTTCCGTGTTCCCCAGCCTACACCCAGCAGATCATCATCAACTCCTCAGAGGAGCTTCTCAAGGATCCCTTCCTGCCCCTGGCAGAGAGGGTGAAGAAGAGAACTGATAACCTCTTCCACAAGGAGGAGTCATTGCGAGGATTCCTCAAGTCAAGTCTGGACGATACTTCTCAGGTGAGAAATTCTTAGAAGCTTTTATCATTAGCTTAGGATTACCTTTGTAAAAATCCAATATTTTTAATAAATAAATAAAATGTTTAAAATGTTAAAAAAAAAAAATCAGTATTGTTTCAACAATCTTTTTTGGTTTTGGGTACTTCAGGATGAAGACGGGCACTTCAGGCTGAAACTAGAAGTAAAATAAGTTCACTCAAGTTTGTTTGTCTGAATCTCAAAATTGTAACTGGCTTGTAACTTGTATGATTGTGGCACAAAGCCCATACGGTTTAAGGATTTTGATTGAATTTTATTGAAGCAACTACACCATTTACCCACGAAATGGTTGACTTTCAGAATGCGTTTGATTAAATTAATTAACAAAAGTCACCAAGTACCTTGAAAATGGTTTACTTCCAAAAATACATTTGATTAAATTTATCAAAAAAAAAAAAAAAAAAAAAAAAAAAAAAACACACTATACCCAAGAAATGGTTGACCTTCAGAAGGCGTTTAATTGAATCTGAAAAAGTGAACCAATTACCCTAAAAATCGTCGACTCCTAGAATGTGTTTGATTTAATTTATTGACAAAACACACTAAGTGCATTGAAAATGGTTGATTCCAGAATACAATTAATTAAATTTATCGACAAAAAACACACTATAACCTGAAATTGATGACTTATTGAATGAGTTTGATTGAATTTATCGACAAAAGCACATACTTCAGTAAATGGTTGACTTCCAGAAGGCGTTTGATCGAATTCAGCAACTAAGGGCGGAATTAAAAGTCGTTTTTGTCAAACCTCTGTGGAGCTAAGTCTAGATTTTGCGTATTGTCTTAGATGGAGAAAACCAGTGCTAAGTCATGACTTCAGATCTTGATGTTCTCTATTAATTTCGCCCTAAATAGATGATCATCACTCGGCCCATTATTGTTTAAAAAAAAAAAAAAAAACAAAAAAAAAGATAAAGAGCTAGTTATTTGTGTTATTATGTCACAATTTTTAGTGGGTAGCATCGACATTACGAGAACTAATGCTAATGCATCATATCTCCAACCAACCGTCATATTCCAATATCTATCTCGTAATGCCGCCACTGGTCGTTGCCCACTCTACAACCACCCCAATTGTCCTCACGAGGCCAGGGTAGGCCCCGACATCCAAAGTACAGAGCCGAAAAAATTCCGACCCCGCCGGGATTCGAACCCAGGTCACCTGGAGTGCAAGCCGAGCATGCTACCGCTAGGCCAAGTGACTACTCGGCCCATTATTGTTTCAGATCGAGTCCCAGATTCAGGAGGACTGGCAGCTGCTGGTGCGCGACATCTACGCGTTCTACCCTCTCCTCATCAAGTACGTGGACCTGCAGAAGACCCACTGGCTCCGCAACAACATCCCCGAGGCGGAGCTCATCTACAACTACGTCTCCGAGATCTTCAACATCTGGTCCAAGTCGCAGTACTTCCTGCGCGAGGAGCAGAACTTCATCTCGGCCAATGAGATCGACAACATGATCCTGATCATGCCCACCGCCACGCGTCGCTCGGCCGTCGTGTCCGACTCCTCTGTGGCGGGGGGTGTCGGGGGGAAGATGAAGGTACTTACTTTACCACCCGTGTCCATGTGTGTGTCATGGTGGAGGAAGGATTCTTTTTTAAGTTTCCATGTATTTATATTTTACAATAACATCTTCAACAAACAATGAGGGTATACCCACCTTCAAAAGATAAAAAAAAAAATTGTAATTTTTTTCTTCTATGTAATTTATTTATTTACACTTTATTTTTTATACAAAACAATCATCAACAAAAAATTAATAACAATAAATTAAAAAGAAAACTTAGAATAAATGTACAAAATAAAGATCAATATTAATTTTTAATTACAATTGTATTGTACTCCGGGGCGAATTTAATGCCTCAGGCATTCTCTGCCACTTAACACTCTGTGACTGTACGAGGGGGGACCCAAAAGTAACGGGAATTAGGTCGTGGGGGGAACACGGAGGGGGGGATCTTGTTCTCCAATGATTCTATTCCAAGCGGCCACTCTCCCAAGTAAGTGTGCAAAGTTCATTGGCTGTGAGTGCATTCGTTCATCCGTGAGAATTTTTCTAGTGAAACAACTTTTTCCGTTTCGGCGAAAACGTGAAATGGCTAAGTGCGGAGATAAACGAGCGGCTGTAAAAATTTCGGGGTCATAGCCATAGCACCCTGATTCATCGCCAGTTATGACCTTGAGAAAAAATCTGGGTCTTCATCCAACTGATTTTGCAGCTCCAGACAGGCCTGAAGTCGAGGCTGCGGAACAAAATGATCGTCGGAGAGAAGGCGAGGAACAAATTTGGCTGCAATCCTCTTCATGATCAAATTCAGTTAAAATCCTCTGAATTGAACTCCATGACTATCCAGACATCTCATAAAGGTGATCGATGGTTCGGCAAGGTCTTCACGGACAAGAGTGTTGATTTGTTCAATGTTTTTGTCCGTTCTTGAAGCCATTTCACGTTTTCGCCGAAACAGAAAAAGTCGTTTCACTAGAAAAATTCTCACGGGCGAACGAATGCACTCACAGCAAATGAACTTTGCACACTTACTTGGGAGAGTAGCCACTTGGAAAATAATCACTGGAGAACCCGATCCCCCCCTCCGTGTTCCCCCCACACCTAATTCCCGTTACTTTTGGGTCCGCCCTCGTATTTATGTTGAGAGCATTTCCACACGACCTCGTATAAGACCCCCTCTACTGTTTCAATTTCATTATTGATCATTAATATTATTGATTTTTTATTATTTTTATATTATTTTTTTAAACATAGATATATATTTATATTTTTTTTCCCCTCTGTAAATTTTCATGTAATTGCATCATAAATGATGCGTTTGAAAATAATTTTTAAAAAAAATCATTGTCTTCTCGCAGAAAAAGAAGAAGAACCGGGACAAGAAGCGAGACAAGGACAAGGAGCTGCAGGCCAGTCTGATGGTGGCCTGTCTCAAGAGACTCCTGCCGGTGGGCCTCAACCTGTTTGCGGGGCGGGAGCAGGAGCTGGTGCAGCACTGCAAGGACAGATTCCTCAAGGTGAGTCTTTGAGTCCTTTTCGTGTTCACCCTGTATTTTTTATTACGTTGGATTGATCTGTTTTGCTGTAGGTAAGCACTCATGCCCTAGCGTCTGGTGGGGGATTAAACAGACATGGTACTAGTTTCGTAAAGCCTAAAGACAAAAATGAAACAGGATTAGTAAATCGAAGCTGATTCTTAGATTTTATCAGCTGACCGATAGGTAAAAACAAGATTTTCTCCACCAAGGCTAGCTACAGCTCCGTTACGCCACAGAGCTACAAAGCCCGGCTTAGATATGACCTCTACAGTTGTCAAGGTGAAAGTTAAGGGATAGTGTTCACTAAGATTAACTAATCCTGTTTCATATTTCTGCACTAAATCTTTGTAAATAATACTTTTGATCGTGTCACCATTAAATCTACATTAAATTTCACAATCGATATGTTTGGTGATTTTTACCCTTCCCTAAGACGCGTGTCGCAATTATTAGCCTCCTTGTAAAGACAGTGGTAGAAGTGCTGAGTCATTTCTTCACTGTCTGGCTACCATCGTTCACGATGACGCCACCCTATGATGATGAAGACGCGTGAACTAAAGTTCTTTAAACCGGAGCACACTGAATCCATGCTTGTCCTTTAAAACTAAAATTTATTTCCGAAAAAGAACTTATTCGTAACCACTTTTGTTTGAACAGAAAATGCCCGAGTACGAGATCATGGAGTTCGTCAAGACTCAGCTCACGTTGCCCGACAAGATCGATCCGGCGGATGAGATGTCGTGGCAGCACTACCTGTACTCCAAACTGGGAAACAAGAAAGACAGCACGGAGGTCATCCCCCATGCAGGACAAGCCCCGGTCAAACCACCCACTGTGGATGATGTGGTGGAGCGAATTGTGGCCATGGCCAAGGTCCTGTTCGGTCTGCATATGGTGAGTGACGTTTTGGTGGAATTCAATTTTTACACGAAATGTTTTTTTGGGGGATATCAGTTATTTTTTTTATTAGATAGAAATTTCTTTTTTTAATAGTCAATATTTTTACTTTCCTTATTTAATATAACTTTAAACTCATATCAAGAATAAGAGAATAAGTATATAAATATGAATATTTCTATTCTATTTTTGTTATTTTAAGGCAATTTGTACATATTTATGTCAGTGAGTTGATGTTTTAGACATCACATTAAACTCATATTATTCAATTTTGAAATATCTTTATTTGCATACATAGAAAAAGTAGATTTCAAGTTAAAAAAAAAATCTAAAGCCAATGAGAAACTTGTCTTTTTCAATTAAGTATTCTAGTTTTATATTTTTATATTTAATTAGATCACCCGTTGAGCAGTGCGTGGACAAAAAATGGACATTGCTATTTTATTATTTCGATTTTTTGTTCAATCTTAGCTCATTTATTCGGCTTCTTATTATTTATGACATTTTTACCTTTGACACTTGTCCGCTATTTGTTCTGCCACCGTAGATCGACCACCCTCAGTTGCAAAGCAAAGCTATCTACCGCTCTGTCGTGTCCACCCAGAGAAAGCGGGCTGTCATCGCTTGTTTCCGCCAGCTATCTCTTCATGCTTTGCCCAGGTCTGCCTCCATTTTATTTATTTTGCTCCTTCCATGTTGTGTTTTATTTTGCTTTCGTGAGCCACCTTCCTTTTACTTAACCTTGGTATTAATCTTAACAAAATTTTGTTCCATGAACCGTTATTACACAATCATTATTTTTGTGTCTAAGGACATGTAACTCCTTCATTTTTTTTTTTTTTTTTTTTTCAGTGTTAATTTTTAGGTATTAAAATTTTACATTTACACATTTCTCAAAGTTTTACTTCTATCAAATGATTGTTTGCATGATTTTTGTGCTTTACTTGTTAATTATTGTTGTTATTTTTCTTGATAACCTATTACTTAAACACAGCCAAAGACAAACGTATTGATTATCACAAATCTTCTTCTTTTTTTGTGGGGGGGGGGGGGGGGGGGGAGGTTATTTCTGTAATAATATTACGATATTTTTGACCCCTCTAGTGTAAACTTGGATACAGATTCAGATCTAATTTTCTTACACGGAACAAATGAAAACGTAGTACACCGCTCAATTGAACTCCTGTTGAATGATTTTCCAAGCTTTCACTTGAGATGTTGTCATTCCTGTTGTAGTTTGGATATTTTCTACAAACAAAGCTCTCAATAATATCTTAATAATAAATTAGAATCAGGTGTTCTTTGTTTTAAATTTAGAAAAACGGATATATTTTTTTTTAATGTACGCGAGAGTCCCATTGTATACTTTTTTTTAAGTATTAAACATAAAATTACAATAAAAATAAGTATATTTATTACTTTTGTCCAAATAGTATAGCTATTGTGTTTGATTCAATAATTGATTGATTTTACGTAAATGAAGAGTTTTTAATACATAAAATATGTACAATAAACAATATTTTTTTCTTTATAAATTAAAATCAATCAATTTTACCATCCCAACTGTACAGAATACATTTCAAATGCCTCTGTCTGTAATCCATATCCTACTTCCCTAATCCACTTTATTGTTTCCATTGAACCCGCTACCCGCTAACCCCCGTTTGACTTGTGTTGCACTAACCGCTAGCACCTGCAAAGGTCGAGTCCCCAGCAGAGGGCCACTGCTTGGCGCAAGGTTTTATCTGCGGCCAGGAAAAGAGCCGCTATCGCTTGCTTGCAGAGCAAACCCCTCTATAGCATACCTAGGTAAGATCTTCTATAAAGATACTTGTTTCGATGTATAATATTTGTATAATTATTTTTTTAATTGTACACTAAGCAAAACAAAATAGGGGCCACCTGTATTTTCTAAGATCATCGTGTATAGTACACCTTGGATTGAAAGTTTATTCTTGTTATCTTACTTATCTTGTTAATTAGACGTTCAGGTATGAATTGTGACCTTAATTTGAATAAATGGCATGAGGTAAATATCATTATTTGAGTTAATAATCAAAACAGTTAATATTCCTATCTCGAACGGTTTGGTTGATTACCTTAATATTTTTTCTTAATAACTTTTCCTCTTGATTTAAAGTCACTTTTAGTGTTTCTTATCGACATGCCGAGGGTTCGACACCATTTAGGTCAAGAATTGCGTATCAGAGCCGTAACTCTACCTAAAGAGGGCCTTTCTCAGCGGAGTGTGGCCAACAGGCTTCAAGTGTCACGGCGAGCCATTCAAAATCTATGAAGTCGTTACCAAGACACTGGAAATTTATCAAGAAGACCAGGAAGTGGGAGACAGCGCTCAGCCACTGGGAGAGAAGACCGATTTATAGCCAGGAGAGCCCTGCAGGAACGGTTCACAACCGGCCCCCGCGTACAAATGGACCTCCAGGAGTACTCGAACACAGTTGTAAGTGCTCAAACTATTCACAATAGATTGAGAGAGGTACAAATTCGCTCTAGGAGAAAAGTTCGTGAACCTGAACTTAGTTCTGGACACCGCACTGCAAGATAAAGGTGGGCTAGAGAACACCTGCACTGGACTGATGAGGAATGGAAGTGTGTGTTCTTCTCGGATGAATGTAAAGTGAAATTTGAAAGCGACGATAGACGTATTTGAGTGTTCCGATGCTCAGGAGAGAAGTTTCAGAGCTCTTGTAATCATGAAGCAGATCCTCATGGGGGACCAAGTGTTATGGTGTGGGGTGGCATCAGTAGGAGAGGGAAAACCGATCTGGTTTTCCTTGTTGACGAAACGGTAACCTCTCAACTTCGTGTGGATAATGTCATCGTTCCCCATGTGCTTCCATTTAGCGAAAAAAAACCGGGTCCAACTTTATCTTCATGCATGATAATGCCCGCCCCCATACGGCAAGAGCCACTGTTGAGGTATTTCAAGCAGCGGGGATCAGAGTTCTCGGCTCGCCAGCAATAAGCCCAGACTTCAACCCTATTGAACATGCATGGGATTACCTTAAGAGAGAGATTAAAACCCTATAAGACCAGATCCAGACTCAAGATCAGCTCATGGAGGCGTTAACAGCTGCATGGAACAGGATTCCGGAAGAGCGCATCCATGTACTCATCCAAAGCATGCCAAGAAGAGTCAAGTCATGTTTAACAGATCGTGGAGGTCGCACTCGGTACTAAGGAGCCGATAAATTTCAATTCCTTCTTGGTATACTGTTGTGATGGTTGAACAAGCGTCTTAACTTTCATTCTCAAGTTTGTTCTAAAACGACCATTTTCAAAAAATAAATAAAAATCTTGAATTTTTTTAATAAAAACTCGTTTGTGTTTATCAAAATAGTTAGAGGAGAATGTATTGGAGTAATTTCAACCTTTTATTTCATATTTAAACCTATACATTTGAAGTAGTAGGTCCGAATCTCTAAAAATACTTGTGGCCCTTATTTTGTTTTGCTTAGTGTATTAATTAAGAAAAAATGTTTTTGTTTTTTTTTTTTTGTATTTATTGTTATTGTTGTAGTAGATGGATAATAAACTAGAAATAGTAGTTAAATAATCTTAGAGTGAAATTAATAGACAAATTCTATGTCAGAAGTCTTACACAGTACTTAATCCGTAACTTAGCGCCACAGAGGTATTACAAAAACGTCTATTAATTCCGCCCTTAGGCTCAACTGGATAGTCACTTATGAACAAATTAAATTAATCAACTTTATACACAATCAAATGGCTAATGGCCGTGCTTAATCATGCTGTTAGTGACAATGCAGTCCACCATAAACCTATGAAAAAAATCAAGTCTAGTATACGAATATCTTTATCGTAAATCTGAGAGACTCTTTCCGACATCATTACTTGTGTAATCTTTTTCATGTGGGAATTTTTCAATAATTTATTTCCAACAGGTTGTGCAACATTTCGTCTCAGAATGTTGCCCAACTTTTCATATTCTACTCTTCCTTTAAAATGAAATGAGATCGATTCCCATTTAAAATTCAATTTAAAATTCCCATTTAAAATTCCCATTTAAAATTCAATCTTGCGCAACAAAATGTTGCACTCAGTGGTATCCCTGGCTAATGTATTCAGCGTGGTAATGCTGCCAGAATTCTCGGCAGCCTACCTGTGGGAAAAGGACTTGGTTCTATATTTTATTTGTGATGTCACTGAAAATATAGAATAAAAAAATTCATTCCTCCTGTCCCGGCAGCTCAGTGGTAAAGGCGGGACTGTGTGAATCCAGAGATTCCAGAGGTCGCGGGTTCGAAACCCAGCCGGGGCATGACATATTATCCTCCCATTTGGGATTTTTACCACATTATAATACGTCTTGGGCTTACTGCTGGAATAATGGGACTTAATAGTCCTAATCGGGCAGCATAAATAAGGCGATATTATTATTATTATTCCTCTTTTCATTTCAGGCATCGGTCCGTGAACATCTTCGCCAGGTCTTACTACGAGCTGTGGCTACAGGAGGAGAACGTGGGGCAGGAGGTTATGATTGAGGACCTCACGGTGAGTGCTCAACTGTCTGGCTGGGGGACGTGGAACAGGGAGAGGACCAGTGTCTCCCTAGAGGACTGTAAACAGAGAACAGACTAGCCTCTAGAGAACAACAAAATTGAGAACTGGTGTATTAAACGTGTCATCAACGTTGGCTTCCCAAAGTTTAATGACTTATGTATACAGGAAAAGCCCATGTTCTCAGATGGTTGATCGCACATAAAAACATGTGCTGGGACGAGCCAACTTTTCAACTTAAGTTGTCTGGGGACCATCTCTATTATTATTATTATCAAACACCTCGGTGGCCGAGGTGTAAAGAACGCCCGGTACAAAAGAACAGACAGCGCGACAGATAGAAAGGTAACGGAAAACATAGTTCCTATGTATTTCATGCACTTTCAGCAAGCAAAAAGTTCAACATGTAGGGCGGAAGAGTTGGGGTGGAAGAGATTGCATGGCAATAACCCCGCCCTTTAGTTAGGACATATTTTTTATATATTTTCTTTTCTTTTTCTTTTTAAATTTTTATAATTGTTTCCTTTTTTTTTCATTGAAAAAAATAATTATTTGTATGTACATAATGTCCATTTAACCTAATAAAGCTTTGGGATATAATAATAATAACATGAATTTGCAATTTTTTTGGCAAAATGGACTCTTCGTCGAAGAAGGAATTGATTTGATTTTTTAATATTATATTTTTTCCCCCAGCAATCATTCGGGGGACGCAGAGTTGAAGAAGCCACAAGGAAAGGGGGAGGAGGGGAAACCGGACCCCCCCACACAACTGGTGACCACTTTTTGTAGGGGGGCCATGACTGAGGGAGTGGGGCAAATGCAGGGGGGACCCCCTGTAAACCTATGCTAGATCATTGCCAAGTGAGTTTTAAATCCCCGCAGAATTCGAATGGTTTTTTTAGAACTTTAGCTTAGGAAAAAAAACCTTTTTTATATTATGTTATCCTAATATTAAAGAAATAAATAAAAAATATAATATATATAAAAAAAAAAATTTAAATTTTAAAAAACCCTTTGAAATACTATTGTGGATAAATAGAATAGAATATACTTTCTTTATGTTTCCCCCGGGAAAAACTGAAAAAATCCCTTTTTCTCCACAAATCCCCAAAAAGGTCTTATCAATTTTTGTAAATTTATCGAACCAATAAAAAGAGACTTTGTTTAAACTGATAGCAAAAAAGGGGTTCTTTAGTTCTTTACAGGGAGTATAAATAAGGTATTTTTAACGTAAAAAAATTAAAAAAGGGAATAAAATTAGCACGGGTGTCAGGGTTTTGTTTTCTTGGTGAAAATGTTCTATTTAAGAAAATCGAATGCTATTTTTAAGTAAGATATTTTTTTTTAAATAAGATATTTTTTGTGATGGTCAACAGCCAAGGTTATTGATATTTAAACCCCCCTTTGTTTTCCTAGCTCGATTTTTTAAAAACTTTTCTTAGTGCTCTTTTTAAGGGAAAAAAAGGCAGGATTATATAAAAATTTCAGCTTCCTAGGACTTTCCATTCGGAGAACCAGAGATGAATAATGAGTGCGGGGGTATCAAGTGTTATTAAATCATCCCAAAAGTCACCATGAGTTGGTGACGGGTTCGAATACCAACAGGTCCCTAATTTTGGGGGCTCTCTCTTTTGTTATCTCCCCTTAAATTTTTCCCGCCCTAAATCAATCAT